>JARFJB010002498.1:35000-92500 GCA_036346205.1 Vesta saturnalis | reverse complement strand
TGTGTGCGTGTGTGTGTGTGTGTGTGTGTGTGTGTGTGTGTGTGTGTGTGTGCGTGCGTGCGAGCGTGCGTGCGTGCGTGCGTGCGTGCGTGCGTGCGTGCGTGCGTGCGTGCGTGCGTGCGTGCGTGCGTGCGTGTGTGTGTGTGTTTGAAAAGTACATATTTTTTACATATTTTGCACCTAGAGTAGAAACATTAACTTGAAAATAGGTACATGTTACTTGTTCGATACGACGAATTGGCACACTGTATTTGGACTAATTAGGATAATTCGTGGGCGTACAATTAGGGAGTAATCAAATAATTTCGACCTAAACTTTTTACTAACCCTGTGTATCATAAAAATCAAAACTCATAATTATTTCTCACACAGTTTGCCACAGAAAAGATACTCTTAGTTCATCTCTACAGAGCACTCCATTTTCGAGATATTTCACATTTAATTTACACATACATGAAAGCAATTTATTAATTAAATGCAATGTGTACAGTACTCCAAAAGCTAAAACTTAAAATACTGCAAGTAAGTAGGTACAATAATAAAATTAAGCAACAAACTGAACGTGATAATGAAGAGCTACAAACACCAAATATGTGGAATTTAGTTTATGTCACACACATTATTTAAGTAATTGTTCAAAGTGACGTACTTCAACTTGAATGCGTTTTCGGGCTCGTTTCTTAATCTGGTGAGTAGTTTTTTGTAGAGTAAACCTATCATTGGCCAAATCCCTAAAAGCATTTTCCATCCTCTCCCTTAGCTCTTGCAGAGTATTAATAGGTTCAGAATAAACTTTCTGTTTTAAAATTCCCCACATTCCATATGCCATGAGATTCAAGTCGGGTGGTCGTGGTGGCCAATTAATCGGAGCGTCTATTCCACGAGTTATCCAACTGCCGGTAAAATTGATATTCAACCAGGCCCTTGCTGTTAATGTAAGATGAGGTAATGTACCGTAATGCATGAACTACATGTTAATTCTTTGACGATAAGTAACATCTTCATAGTAAACCTATTAAATTTTCTCTTAAAAAAGTGATATATCGCGCTCCGGTTAAATTTTCTTCTAAAATAAAAGGTCCTATTAGCTAATTGTGTAGTACTCCAGCCCAAACATTTATTTGAAATGTTTTCTGAAAACTGGTGGTTTTCGTGGCATGTGGGTTTTCATCTGACCGCACATGCTCATTATGCATATTAAATATGCCATTTCTGATAAAGGTTGCTTCATTAGTAAAAAGAACATGATTAACAAAGTCAGTATCTCTTCTAATTTGTCTCAGAGGCCATTGGCAAAATTCAACTCTAGGTTCATAGTCTGTTTCTAAAAGATCCTGTGCTTGTTGCAGGTGAAACGGCTTTAGCTGTTGGTCTTTTATTTCAACAGGTTACCTTAGAAACTGCCGTTTGTAGCGATAGTCTTTTACTACTTATTCTTGGTTTCTCTTCTACCAAATTTAAAACATTTTCTTCATTTCTCAATGTGCGTTTTGTTCTTTTCCTCCCACGAAATTGTGCAACAGGTGAAACAGTTCTAGTTTCTCTTATCAGCCTTTCTACTGCCACAAATGTTTTTTTATTGGGAACAACGCGTACTGCATATTTATGAGCATATGTTCTCACAGCCTTTTCAAAATTGCCTTGGTATTCCCCTAGTAAAATGTGTATGTTACCATTTTTGTATTTGATTATTAACAATAATAAGTAATAAACCTTAGTTATGTATCGAATGATTATACATTTTGACAACTAGAACGAGTGCTTATTAAGTTCCGTCGAGTATTTGTAACGTTGAGATATCAATGATTTGTACTTAGTTGTAGTTTTAATACATAGTAAACTCTAAACTATTATGAACACTACCTGTAATGAAAATTCATTTTTACGGAAAACCTGTATTTCGTTTGAATCATATCGTTTCAGTTTCTATTTCGTAAAATAAAACTTTGCATTTTTGCATTTAATTAATAAATTGCTTTCATGTATGTTTAATTAAATTTGAAATATCTCGAAAATGTAGTGCTCAACAGAGATGAACTAAGAGTACCTTTTCTGTGGAAAATGCTATGAGGAATAATTATGAGTTTTAATTTTTATGATATACAGGTTGTGCAAAAATGTTAGCCCCGTAATTATACGCCAATGTATTATCCTAATTTGTCAAAATAAGTGTACTAATTTGTCGTATCAAACAAGTAATATGTACCTATTTTTAAATTAATGTCTCTATTCTAAGTGAAAATATGTAAAAGTATGTATTTTTTAAATTCACTTCATCACCCTGTAAAATAGAAGCGGGGGGGGGTTACCGAAAAATGTTATTTAGCTTTTCTAAGTCAAGGTCTATATTGTACCAAATTTTCGGTAGTTTAAGAAACACCCTATATATATATATATATATATATATATATATATATATATATATATATATATATATTGTGGTGTATAAATAATGATAAAGTATATCGGGGATAGGATTCTATTAATATTTGTAATATTTATTATGCACCGAACTAGCTCATAAATCTCAATCGGGGATAGAGTTCAATTTGATTTGTTGGAAAAATAAATAAATGTAATTTACACTTTGATATGTATTTAATTTTTTTTATATGAATTGAATTGCATTTAGAAGTACAAATAGAATTATGAAACGGTTCTTTATTATGTAAATTCCACGTTATATGAAATGCTTGTATGTGAAACAAAACTTACTAAAATTTGCACAATAACGCATGCGTCGCGTATTAACTGAAATCAAATAGCAAACTGTCAAAATTGTTAAATGGTAATTTCTTAAAAATGTGATATTAATAATTTTGTAATTGAAATTAAAATTTTTAAACAAGATTAAAGTTTTAATTGTTTTACAGATGTTTACACCGCTATTGCATAAACATTTACACCTATACATAAATTATAAATGCAGGAAATCACACAAATAATGAATACAAATTGAAGGGTTAAGATAAAAATTGACTCACATGCGCATCGGCATATATTCAAAAGGATGTGTTCATTCAGCTGGTTCCATTTACAAACGTAGCCTGCTTCCAGTCTCTGATCGATGTTATTGATCCTTTGTTCCAATTGCTGCTGCAGTACTTCCAAACTTTCATCAACGTCCCTCGGATAAATTGTTGATTTTCTTGTGGTAATCGTACTTAAATTTGCTTATATGTCTTCACTCAAGCACTAAGTTATTTATTATAATATTTATTTAACTGTTGTTTTAAAATGTTTCAATAATTTTCGGTTTAAATATTATTTAAGGTTGTAAAATTTTTATTTTAATTCACTTTTCTTTTTAGCACCCGATATGGAATATCGTTTATTAATATGTCGCGCCAGGAAATAAACATCAATTCGGAAAAAATGAATAATTTTTATTTACAACATAACCAAAAACAAAATACAACAACCGAACTTTTAAAAACGTTAAACTTAAATCGTAACAAACTGTTAAACTTAAATCGTAACAAACTTTACGATTATGGAAATTTATCGGTAACCTAACTTTATTTAAGATTGTAGGTTAAAAACAATTGTTTCTGAACTCTCGGCTCTTCACTAAACTCGTATCAAAATTTCCGAAAATAAACGTGGTTTGAAACTTACGTGTTAACACAAAACACAACACTTTGACCTTTGTCATAAAAGTTTAAACTTTGAGAAACAAATGGAAGAGAGAGAGCTGTTCAGGAACAATTCCTTATATACTCTCCTGTTAGCTACAAAAATTTCAATTTTTTTCTAAGAATACAAACAAAGTAACCAAGTCTGTGATTGGTTTAAATAAATTTGAAAACCTATCTAAAATATAAATTATGCTATAACTTTCTTAATATGCTACTGTTTTAAATTTTAAAAACAGAAATGAAATCTGTGCAAGATTTCGCATAAAATGATACCTCACTTGATATATATCTGTTAAAAAATGTACGATTTGACTTATCCTAATCTAAATTTACTTATATCTAAAATCTCTTACTTTCTACACTTAAACTAAATACATATTCGTGATCTGCACCAAAATTTGAATTAGAAAACATTTATTTCAACTCCAATATCTTAAATTTAAAGGAAAATTCTTTTTTTACATAGGAAATTTGTGTAGTTAACCCCATTTTCATAAATTTATGTTTAAATGACTTGTACAAAGTAAATTACTACATGGAAATGAGGAAAACCTCCTATTAATTACATTAACAATTTATTCTAAGCTCAAATTATTCTATACAACTATCAATTTGCAAAAAACCTTAAATTTAAAACTTAACCTAACTTAATTTAAATGTTCATATAATTTGCATATCTAACGTTCAATTAACAAAATGTACTTGTCAATACTATATAAAATCTGTCTTTAAATTCTAATGCTTTCTTACTGTTTATTGTAACGTATATAAAAATTATATTCATAACTAATCCTATATTGTTAAACAGCATTTCTTTAAAAATCTACACATAAATCGTATCTAGCATAGAATTAAATGTTTAAATTGTCTTAATGTTTACATTATATACTTTTATGAAATGCACTTTTATATACAACTAATAATTGTTGAGTAATTAACTAAATCATGTCAATACCTATACCTTTCAATTCAAATCTTATCCTGCATTATTAACTGACTTTAAAATATGTTCTATTATAATAATCATTTCCATAATTTAAACTGTATGCTTAAACTTATCTGTATTCATATAATACTAACTCAAATTAATCCAAAATACTTTATGTAAACTGTAAATTTAATGAAATATTTTCTACGAACTTAATCTTACTTACAAATATACCTTCATTTAACCTTCCTGACATGTTTCTTACATAGCACAATGCTTTTTATGAATGAACCAACTTGTGCAAATCTTATTAAGCCTGTTTCATCAAAACAATTCACTTTCTTTCACTCGTTTACTAAAACACTTCAAATAAATGCAGTGTAAATATACTGTAATTGATCTCAAATTGTTCTACATAAGAATTACAAGCTTAAACTCTCAAATCCCTGTCTTAATCTCATATCTAACCATCTCAATATATAGTGTGCTCAGAAAGTAACGGATAAATTCATTATTTTCGAAATCGTTATTTTGTGGTCAAAATCTTGCGACACGTCCATTTTGTATTTTGATTCCGGACTTTATGCTGGGTCGCACATGTAGATGGCGCTGCGAACTTTCCGGATATGACGTCAAAGTTCATATTTTTAAATGGCAACCCTGTATGTTCTTCGCAGAAATCGATGCAACTCTTTCTCCTGAGTTCAAAAATGCCCTATTTATTGGAATTATTTCAAACAGTATGCGCGAATTTTTCATAAAAGAATGATACTCTTGTCTGAAGCCGCTACGACGCACCGTTTTCGAAATAAATCGATTTGAACTTTTTTTGCTTTCAGTCTTCAGTCTTTTTTCTATTATTAATTGTGTTAGCAACATTTTTTTGTATTAAAAACGATTATTTCTTACTTTCTAAAGCAAAATTAATTTATGACATGAGAGCAGTTTTGCGTTCCCGCAATTGTTATTTTGTTTATTTTCCATAGCCATCTTTCATAATTGTAAATGAATTCGTTAGTTAATGTTATAAAAGTATGATTAACACAAGAAAAGTTCAAATCGAATTATTTCGAAAACGGTGTGTCGTAACGACTTCAGACAAGAGCATCATTCTTTTATGAAAAAATCGAAATTTTTTAAATCTTATGTTAAAATTGCGAAATTTTGAAAAATAAAAAACTTATGAATAACAATGTCCAACAATGCCCCGCCCAAACGGGGCGGGGAAACCATTTTGAAGATATTAGAATTAAATCGATGTTAGGGCGCCATCTTCCAAGACCTCCAGCTCTCTTAGGAAGTATTTTTGATTTGAATTACTTATTAGTTAATTAATATGGATTAATATTATCATTATTGTAAATGTTTTAATCGAATTAAAAGATTAAATTATTTAGCTGCATTTTTAAGCTCGTATACTATCCAAGCATATCAATATCAAATTAACGCTTTATTTATATTTAAAATTATATTAAATCTGATTGCCTGATTATCATGTCAATGAGGATCTCATCCACGCCTGATCAAGCATCAAACACGTGTATTTCATTTAATATAGTGCATTTTTTAACCTGTTATGTGTATTAAAACTACTACTACCTATTACTTTATATGGAGTATAACATTTAGTAGGTACGTACCTATTTACTGACAATTTTATGTCTTGTACACATTCAACTTTTCATGGGCTAAATTTTTAAACTGTATTTAAAATGCTGACATTTTTCCCTCTCTTAATTCTAACAGAACTTTTTTATTAAAAAAAAATAATTTTAGTAAAAGTTAGGTACATGCTTGTTGTAAGAAAGTAATTTCTTTCCCGCCGAAAAAGTGATGTAATTCAGCAATTTTAAAATGTAAAATTAACTTTTATCGCTTGAGAAATACTTGGATTATATATAGGCGAAATCGATAAGATTTTGCATTATTTAATATTATTTAAAAAAAATTAATATGGAATTCTTGAATTGTTTAAAAATAGGAAATCTATTCTTTGAATTAGTTATTGTAGAGGGTACTCTTAAGCTAAAACAAGAGATACGTAGATTTTAATTTGGAATTAGAGAATTGCTATCGCCGACCATCAGGGTTGTATAAGTACATATAGAGAAAATGCCGATCTCTTTGTTATGCTACAATTCTCAAAACGTGCTTCACTAATTTGGATGCTACAATTTAACGCATTTGATCCAGATTTGTACAATCAAATAAACCGATATATACAGAGCTGAGGAACTAGATTTATGATTTTTTATTTTAAAGTAAGTCATATATTACATACTTTTGGAAGAAAATATGGATACTTACCTATGTTCATTAATTTCGTTTTAATAGAACTCCTCCTTCCGATCGATAAACGCCAAAGGAACTACTTAGTCCTTTTCTATCAGACTTGAATGTTTACCTAATAGTATCAAGCTTCTTTGCATCAATTTAAAATTTAAAATAAAACCATGTGTCCTTGACAATTCTACACTCACTTATGCTTTTAACTTTTCGAGGTGTAGTGCAGCTCAAACCAAGCATTTTCAAACTCACAAAACTATTATTTAGTCTGAAATAATTTACTTTTTAAGATAAGTTAAAATAATAAGGATTACGTGACTGGACAATATTCACTGTTTATGTGGATAAAGGAAAGAAACCATAAAATTATGGCAGACTTTTATTTAAACAAATTACTACGGTAGTTTAAATTAAAATTGGTTATAAGCTCTAGTGGATTGCATATGTAGATACCTACCAAATTCTCTACGCCAAAACAAAATGAAAATTTTATTCTGAAAATATATTAGATTTCGGATTGAAGCTGTATTTGGTAAGTTTATGAAGGTTGGTAAGAAGCCAAATGCGTTCTATGTGCTCTAAAACAATGCGCATCTTGTCAGAGCTGTAATGATATTCAATATTACAATGTACTTTAAGGAAATTCATTTCCAAGAATTAATGGAATAAATTTTTAACAAGTTAGCCAAGATCTCTGTTCGTTCAATCGTCAGAGGAAATTTATTCTTTTTAGAGAAAAATAACTTTGATCGTTTTATAATTAATTCACTGTTTGAGTCAAGTAAAACAGTTTTAAAAATTTGATGTGGGCAACACATGCATTTTTTATGTTGATCCGTGTTGTCTTGACAAATTATCAAGGGTAAAGAGGGAGGAATATTTTTAATTTATTCATATTCCCGCTTATAAAAGATATTCAGAATATAGACTTTTTTTATATCTGTCTAGATAAACAATCGAAAAATCATAATTCATAGGTGTGCATAGGTTAAAAAGTTACTTTCTGTGTACGAATATAACCATTAATCAAATTCTTTAGTGTAATCACACACAATGACAAGCACTAGAATTGTGTGTGCGTGCGTACGTGCGTGCGTGTGTGTGTGTGCGTGCGTGCGTGGTGTGTGTGTGTGTGCGTATGTGCGTATGTGTGTGTGTGTGTGTGAGTGTGTGAGTGTGTGAGTGTGAGTGTGAGTGTGTCAGTGTGTCAGTGTGTCAGTGTGTCAGTTTGTAGTGTGTGTTGTGTGTGTGTGTGTGTGTGTGTGTGTGTGAGTGTGAGTGTGAGTGTGAGTGTGAGTGTGAGTGAGTGTGAGTGTGAGTGTGAGTGTGAGTGTGAGTGTGAGTGTGAGTGTGAGTGTGAGTGTGAGTGTAAGTGTGAGTATGAGTGTGAGTGCGAGTGTGAGTGTGTCAGTGTGTCAGTGTGTCAGTTTGTGTGTGTGTGTGTGTGAGTGTGTGTGAGTATGTGTGAGTGTGTGAGTGTGAGTGAGTGAGTGTGTGAGTGTGTGAGTGTGAGTGTGAGTGTGAGTGTGAGTGTGTGGTGTGAGTGTGTGTGCTGTGTGTGTGTGTGTGTGTGTGTGTGTGTGTGTGTGCGTTCGTGCAGGTTCGGGTGTGTGTGTGCGTGTCGGTGTACGTGTGCGTATGTAGTTTTGTTAAATATATGCTATATCCAAAACTAATAATATTTGAGGTACCTATTGCAAATATTATGAAGATTAGTTTTTTTTCTTTTTTTTACTCCGCTAATAACAAACCGTAATTAAGTCTGTCAAGCAATTAATTATGCACCGTTACATATCGATAAGAATTAAATTAAGTACTATACAAGAGATGGCCGTTAATTATAAATAGAACTTTTCTCTTTTGTTACGAAATCAAAACTTGATAAATAACAATTTAGTTTGTAGTAAAACGCACATTTTAAATGGAAAATTACATTCAAAACCTTCTATATTAGGCCAAGATGGATGAACTGAAACATTCAAAATAGAATTAAATCCGATCAATATAATTAAGAGAGTTATAAATGAATAAAACAAGTTATAAATGACACCGTCTTTATAAAATCAATTAATTTATGTGTTGGAAAATTGCATTGTTAAATAACATGTTCGATTTAAGTGATTAAAGTTAAACTTGCAATAATTTCTATCGTATGAATTCCAACTACAATGGAATATTGTAATATCTTCCCATTGTGTAAAATAAACTATTTTAATAATATATTCCAACCGTTTAACACATGTGCAAGAAGCAACCGACTTCTGTAAATTTCTAGACAAAAGTGTTCGTAATTATTAATTAAAACATTCTGTAGAATAAATATTTTTTTAATAGAAAATGGTAAAAATTGTATGTCAACCAATCAGTTATTTAGCGATCAATAAGTTGGTCATATTAAAATAAGTACTAGATTATTAATTGATTTCAAATTAATTAAAACAAATCGTTACGCCGTCACCTCATCATAGAAACATGGAATATCCAGCTTCCCTACTTTTCATATTTTGTACTCTATATAAGAAAGTGCCATGGTCAAATGATTACCTTTCGTTCTCACTACGTTAAGTATACAGATCAAAGCTGCAGTTTTAAATGAGTATGAGGCAAAGAATAGTTAAAATTGATTAAGATAATTAAACTTAGTAAATAATCGCTCTACCATGAAGTTTAAAATTAGTTAATTTGTTTTGATACCAGTAGTAAAAAGTTGCTTGGCTACTGACCACCGCGTTGATTTAAACCGTAATCATTGAAATTTAAATAAATTAATAGTTCTCATTTATTAAGAATCATTCATTTTTCATCATTGGTGAAGGTGTTTGTTTGTCAAGGGGGCCTGTAACCTTTGTCTACCATAACCACCGTCCGTCCGAATTAACTTTGTTTTAGGTACACCTTCTACCGCAGGATAAGACCCTGAATATTATCCTCCACTGAGAGACCTGGAGCAGCCGTTTGGAACCGAGCAAGTTAAGGACTGGCCCCAAAGAATCCGTTTGCAAATAAACACCGTAACTTATAACTATTTTAAATACAAGTTTTTTTTTCCAAACGAGTCTTAATTATTGCAATGGTGCCCGTTGAGGGCAAGTTTCACTTGCCACCACGGAAAAACCCATTACAAAAATTGACACTAGTAGATGGTCCACCCATATCCACCTAATATTGATATAAAAGGTTTTGAATGTAATTTTCCATTTAAAATGTGCGTTTTACTACAAACTAAATTGTTATTTATCAAGTTTTAATTTCGGAATAAAAGAGAAAATTTCTATTCATAATTAACGGCAATCTCTTAGATCGTTTTTATTTTTTGTTTATCATAAATGATTTTGGTCTGAATAACTAAACTTTGACATTATATTTATTTGACGTTGATTATGAATCACGGTATAATTATTTATAGTACTTAATTTAATTATTATCGATACGTAACGGTGCATAATTAATCTTCACAATGTTTGACCATGTCAAGCGTGGCCGCCATAAATAAATGAACACACAGTAAACGCTGATGTATTGTAATGGTATTTTCAAAAAACGTGTATTTTATTCCTATTAATAAACGATGAAAATTTTAGCAAGATACAAATATTGTTAACACTAATAATGCGTCGACACTCCTCTGTTTGTTACACATTCAGCTAGCCGATTAGGTATAGTTGAAATGAGTAAATCTATGCTAACCTGAGGTATACTATCCCACGGTTCTAAAATCCGTTGTTGAAGGGCATCTACATTGTTTGGAAGTGGCTGTATTTAGAAACTCCATAGCAACCCTTGCGGTATGCGGCCGCGCATTATCTTGCTGAAAATTGGATTTTGTATTTCTTGCAGATATGGCAGTAATACTGGTTCTAGAACGTTGTTAATGTACCGATTTGCATTTAATGTTACCTCAATAACTGCTAGCCGAGATCTGCTTCCATGGCAGATAGCCCCCCGTGCTACCACCACACCTTTAGTGAGATCAGTATGTCGTTGTACAGAAAACTGCAAATTTCGTGCATTCTCCAAGACGTCTTCTAATCAATCTGCGACCATGATGAGCCCATAAACAAAATCGAGATTCGTCACTAAAGATGACTGGATTCCATTGCACATTCCAATGCAACCTCTCGTTACACCATTGCCGCCGTACTGCAGATGGCGTGGAGTTAGAGGTAAACAAAGCAATGGTTGGTATTATCTGAGCCCAAAAGATCGAATTCTTCAATATGTCAATCGCAAGGAGATTTGATGATCACTTAATCCTCTTCATCTATCACCAATTTCCCTTGTTGACGAAAAACGATCCCGAAAAGCAACAAGCCGAAGAGCACGATGTTCACGATCAGTGATGCATCTAGTACGTCCAGGACGTCGTTCCTCATTATTTCCTGACCATCTTCACCAACATAAGGAAATTGTAGCGACACTGCGCCCCACGCGAGCGGCAACATCACGAACTGATAATCCGGCTTCTGGTAGACCGATTATTCTGCCACGTTCAAACTCGGTTAACTGATGAAAATTTGCTCGATGTCGTACAGGAGGCATTATTTCAACTTTAATGTGTTTGCTTATTAACCTCACAAATACGCTTAACATTGACACTTGAGTAACTAATGTCAAATGAAAAGGAAGAGGTTTTGTTTCATTGTCGATGATTACTTGATTATATCTTGCTAAAATTTTCATTGTTTCTTAATAGGAATTAAATACACGTTTTCTGAAAATTGCATTAAAATTCATCAACGTTTACTGGGTGTTCATTTATTTATGGCGGTCAGTATACTTTTATCAAGATTTTGTGAGATAGGAAATGTAAAATAATCAAAAAGAGAAGTAGTAATCAGCATCAGAATATATATGAGATATATTTTAAGTACATTCTAGACATTTGTTTATGGTCTATGAAAATCTAATGAAGAAATGAATTTTTTGAAACATTATTATTCACAGACTAAGCTACATTTGGCAATAATAGGTTTGTTAACCTACGCTACATTCATTATTAATATTATTACGATACCGAAAACATTTATATTTTTAACAATCTATGAGACGTTGCCTTGCCGAATTTCGCTTAATTTCGTTGTGGAGTTGTGTAAAAAATCTTGTTTATATATACTCCACCTACCACTCCTGACGACATCTAATGGGAATCAAACGTCTCTTTTATTCTAAGAAAGGTTAGGAGGGAATACCTCGGAGAAACGATTTAGGCTCTGCGTTCAGGAGAATGTGCATTTTATGAACAATTATTGCTGTTTGAGACCTTTTACATCAGCGTTTTCTTAGTTGAGGGGTTGTTTGTGCGTAGCTACTGTATTTCTCATATCATTGTTTAGCCTATTTGTTAATGAAATGTATGTTATTTAAATTTATGCAACAAGAGTTAATTTAAGCAAGCTACTAAAGGCAAATTTAGCCTACTATTGAAATATGAGTTATTTAACCAAACATTTGCAATATATGAAAATGTATAGGATTTGGGTATAGGACATCTTTATTTAAAGATACTACAACTCTTAATAATTATGTTAACCTTTTTAATTTTGTTAGTCTTGATTTGCAAGTACTAAATGTTACAATTTTACGGTGTTGGTCATTATTCTGCTTTATTTGTTCACCAATGTTGTTTGGAAAATGGGCAAAGTATTGCATCGATGGGCAAAACTAAGAGTTACGGTTTTGCAGTCAGTTATAACAACACAAGGACTAAAATCTCATTGTTTTACAGTGATGATCATAATCACCTCGATGGCCCAGAGCTAATTGCTGTGCCACATGAGTGTTGATCAGCATTTGGGCCGAATTTGGTCCAAATACTAAGTTGATACTCCAATGTGTGTGTGCACGCGGCAAAATTGTTTCCCGCGATTACTAAGAGCTAAATTTTGTGACACATGAGTACTGGTCAGCATTTGGGCAATATTGGGTCCAAAAACTATATTTACCAATTTCGTTGCCCACGTGGAATTCCACATTCGCCAAGAGCTAAATTCTGTAATATACAAGTGTTGGTCAGAATTTGGATAGAATGTTGCTCAAAATCTATATTTATACACCAATTTCTTTGGAGGCACAGAATGTGGATTGCCTCGATGACCAAGAGCTAAAGTAAGTAACACATGAGTGTTGTCAGCATTAGGCCGATTTTAGGCCAAAAACGATGGTGGTGCAAGAATTTCGTCGTGGACGAAGTAAAAGATATTTTATTGATGACAAGAGCTGTATTTTACAGTCTTTTTGTAGTATATGTCAACATTTGAACCACATGTAGCCTAAAATATATATTTTTCCTATTTCATGGCAAAAGGAATTTTTCGGTGACCAAGCGCCAAATAGTCTAGCTCATGAGTGTTGGCCAGCGTCTGGGTTCAATGTTTCCCAAAATTTATATTTATACACCAATTTCGTTGGTGTAGAAAAATTGATTGTTTTGGTGACCAAGATAACAAGATTGAATGTGTCCGGATATCACGTGAATTTAAAATATGTTAGTTAAGGAATTACTGCTTACACTACTTTGAGAGAACAGAGAAAAATATTACACGTAACTTATGTTTACTTATACTTAACTCTTAAAGGACCACGTCGGAGAAAAGATACTTATTATAGATACAAAACTAGAATAACAATACTATAAGGCAATAAAACCGGTGAAACAAGGCAAAACAACAGAAATAGTCCAATCATTAAAGATATATGTCTATATATATATATATATATATATATATATATATATATATATAACCTTCTACCAAAATTAAGCAAAGTAAAACTCCTAAATAAAGTAAAGCGCATGAAAGAACAAATTAGAATTCTGAAGGTAATTGAAAATAACAAGCTATTGTACATTTAAAACTGTAATGAAGTTTGTTAACATTGTTACATGCCTAAGCAGGCAGAGGTAACTTTACAAGGAACGCCCAACGTCAGCCAAAAACGGATTCATAGGGTGCGTGAACATAAATAGCAATAAGGACCTGTCAGAGAAATAAGTATAATTTACCAAGTAGATAAAGGCAATTTTTATGTAGATTTGCCCCCAAAACTCTAAACAGGGCAACAAAATATGGAGGAAGATAGTGCCCTAGTGGAGCTGAAAGAAAAGCTCAATTAAATTACGATCGAAATTTAGATCCCCGCAGAGCACACCTGCGAGCCTAACGAGAAATTTCTAAACTGAAGGGCATTAAAAAAGAAAGCAAACGCTTTATACCCTTTCAAAACGTAATTTATTTTAATAATTATCAGTTCTTGAACTCTCATGTGAGAAAGTAATTGCCCAATAATTGTAAAAAAGTCATGATTACAATTATTAATTATCTCTCATTTATCCAACCCTTGACCAATATGCACACTAATCGTAACACGATATTCTTAAACCAATGTCCCAACTTTATAAAACAATTTCAAACCTTTATATATAGTAACCTAATCTATAAAACAATTGAAAATAAGTGAATTAAAAAATAATATTTTTGAAATAAAGCCGCTGAAACTGACCTTACATTATGTAGATATGAAGGATAAATTCGGTAAAGTCGTCGGAACTGAGCAGTATTTTGCAGTAGCTAAGCTCTAAAATAGAACCCCTCCACAAGACATATAACCAATATTAAAACGAGTATCCTACTATTCACCACTGTAAGAGCTCTCGTAGACAGTGTATGTAAGCACAAAAATAGCTAAAGGAAAAAATCATTAGAAGTCCGCAGATAAAGCGCTGCGCCTGATGAAGAATAGTCAATATATAAAAATAATTACTATTCAAATTAAACCCCAATTATGAAACATTCATGGTTATTAACTAAGCAATTACAAATTAAAACTAAGAATCTCCAGCAAATGTAATGTATGCGAAACAAACGTATTGCTAAGCAATCAGGTTAATTTAAGACAACAGCTCCAAAAGGAATTAATAATTTAACACAAAAGGTTTAATCCAGATCCACCTGGTATAGAACACTAGGTAGAAAATAATTTTGTAGGCACAGCGTTTTTCAAGATGTTGAATCAATTTTGCGCGCTTTACTCTGTCAGATTCAAATTCATTTCCGTTTCGAGTTAAAAGATGGTTCTCGTGAATGAGAGAAGAAAGCTTTGAATTTTCACAGTAGTGTAATTGCATCCCTTAATGTGTGATTTATTAAAGCTTAATTTGCTTTGTCTTTATTGATTTTCTTTTACTAATTCGTTTCGACGGATATATATATATATATATATATATATATATATATATATATCTTGAATTCACGTGGACTAGGTATGCCATGCTTTTCATCTTAAAACCTTACTATATTTTGGTCCTTTTTAGCTTAGGAAAACTGTAGCTAATGACTAATTCATTATAATTGGTAAATTGATTTCGAAAACTAATATCTTCGTATTTCATCAAAGACGAATACGATCTCTATACTCACGCGATTGTTAATAAGCACTTAATACTTCTACTTTCTCTTATGCGAATACTCATAAGCAATTTATTCTATATTCTTTATCTACAACCTGATTAATTCAGGGTAAGTTATGGAAGACAACTGATGTTAATTTGATTGCTTCAATAACTTTAGACCATCGTGGGGGCATATTTTAACCACATGTTAACCATCGTGGAGACATGTTTAACCACATGTTGCTCGGCTGCCTATTTTCTCTTGTAGTGCTGCAGTAATACATTAATCTGTTTCCTACTAACTGTTTGATACTACAGTGAAGCCAAAATTCTTCGCTATATGTTCGTCATACCTGAGTTTACGTGTCTTTATTTAAATTAATTAAGAGCTACATTGTAAAGAGCTCAAGTCGTATAATCATAAAGTACCTTACATTGATGGTAATGACTAAATGATTTTGTTACAGGATTTGATTGTTTTATTATTTTTAGATTTTACTTAAATTTTTTTTTATAAACCTTTGTGAGGCAATAAGAGTCATCACTGTCTTGCCAAGGCAAAATATGTATTGAGTTAATTAAAAATTAGGATATGTTTACTCTCAATGATTTGGCACAGCCATATTTTAAATATTGTATCTTGTTCATATCGGTAAGGTGTGTGGCCTATCATTATTAGTTAAACCAGGTATTTTACTGACTTAATTTGGTGCTTCGCAAATTTACTTTCAGAAGTTTTTTTCCTTCTTTTTTTAATCAATATATTAACTTAACTTAAAAACAAGGCCGTAATTTACTTTAAAGTTATTAAATTCTAAATTCGATCCGAATTTTGGATTATTTCTTTTTCTCTACAATTAAGGATTATAAATATACTCTTTATTTCCTATAATCTGATAAATATAACTATTTAGTTTGACCTTCATTGTGTTTTACTTGATTATCGTGTGTTTTACCTATTATTATATGTATGTGTTCTCTCTCTCCCCATTTTGGGGCTGTCTTATCTTAAACTACGTGGCACTTTGGGTATCTATACTGTCTACACCACCCACGCATCCACTGCACTACCGTGATCTTCAAAGGTCAGCTGAGCTAGACTCTATATCTCTTTATTCTATCTGTAGCGTATTTTGGGCTAGTTTCAATAATCATTTTGAACTCGTTACACTGTGTTCGACAATACACAAGTTACAATTACAAATTACCAATTGGCCCTTATCTTGAGCCAACATTTACACCTCGATTAATCATATGTGAAAAATCCAGCTGAGCTGTAGAAAGGCTTTAAATCAAATTATTATAACACGTAGGGCCCTTCACAAAAATGAGTGGAAGATGTAAATTCCAGTTTTCATTGTTTCGTAATTAAAAATTACAGAAATCCATCTTACAGTTTACCACATGGTATCGAGGTGTCAATTGCAGTCATAGAGAAAATCCAAATGCGGAAGAAAACCAAAAAAAATCGGAAACGTTATTCAATTTCAGGACGCGAACTGTTAAAGTTTTCTTGAAGACTTGTGAGGTTGCCAAGTCGTCCTTCTGTAGTTGTATTAAACCAACACTTAAATTGTTTAAAGAATTACATGCAATGTAACAATTGTTGCAGCTTATGCAGAATGCAGTTACAATTAAAATGAATAAGCGGATGGCGGAATTTATTTAAGTATGTACAGAAAATCACAACTATATCAACAAAATAGAAAAGAAGATTAAACAGTTAGCAATAACCATAAATACCTTACTTAATAACTAGATACCCAGAGCATATGAGCTGCGCGTTTAAAATACGAGACAAATTGAACATTTCAATAAGGTCAAAAATGGTCGAAAAAATTAACATACGCAGTCGTATCATTAGAATTGCAAAGTTCAATTTTTGATATCAATTGTAATTGTCACAAAACGTTTCTCTAACCTCGGTTTTTCGCGCTTTTCGAGTTTACTATTAGTAGAAGTGAAATATGAGAAGCTGCATAGTGCCTTTTTGTCAAAATGACAGCAAAAAATTCAAATAAAATCTGCAATTTTTCAAGTGAGGTCACAAATAATTACATAATTACAACTATTTGCCTGCTTGCACACGGCGGCTTATGTTTACAATACCCCCATTCGGATCATACATGGTTTCAAGGATTGTTTATGTAGTTATTAAGTATATGTGGCAATAACTCGATTTAACACGTTACAACATACTCGCAACGCACTAGATGGGCATTGTTGCCAAATTTTAATATTCTAAGTGTTTGAGTATACTCGCCGTATGGTTATGAAGGCCAGCTTTGCGACCATTGACTTAAATAGGATTTGTATACAAAACCACGTATTGGTTTGTTACAAACATTCTGTCATCATTTATTGAATTCAATTGAGTATGTAGAATTTGAGTGTATTTTTTTTCTTTTTCAGCGACATTGTCATTTCATTTCATTATTGCAAATATTCCATTACACATCTCACACCCACTAATCATTTTCAAGATTATTTGTACTGTTTTAGAAGTTATTACTATTGTTCTATGATATGCTGCAACATAAACACTTTAAGTTATTTAAGTGGTAAGTGGATTAATAAAAATTATAATTTGGTTTGGACGAGCTATTCTCATAACCTCATTAATACTGATACAATGAATGACCCAATTAGTTACAAAAATAAGTGCAGGATATACAGGTTACGGGAAAGCATGAATGAGACCATCGGAGATTTTTGGCTCAAGTTGTGCAATGTGTAGTGAGGAAGCCAATGATGCGCAGAATATAAGAACTGTTCTAGTATTTTTTGGTATAAAAAAAGGAACCTAAGACCGCACCGATTAACGATCAAAAAGGCATAGCGGCAATATAAATTTGTTACGTAAGTCGCACCTCTCCTCAATTTTCACCAGTTATATTTGTATTGTGCCATTCGCCTTAAGAGTTCTTGGCCACATTTTCGTGAGTAATAGTAGATGAATTTACGTTTAATATTTTCTGTAGTTAGCTGTCTAGTTCAGTAAAGTATAAAAATATTTCATGTAATAATGACTATGGTTTTTGCGACCTTCACGGCCCCCCGGGGTGCGTGCCTCGCGAGCCTGTGATTTGCGCCACTGTATCATTTTCTTCTGCTTGTAACAATTTGTATGTAAACTACTTTCATTGCTATACCATTAAAATCAAAATTTAGGATGTAGTGGATTTATAAAATTAATATTTTGTAAACTTACTCCATGTTTAAATAATATTAGTAAAATATTTCATTATCGAGTCATGTTGGACCCGTTTCGAAATGGGATACCATTGTCATAATTTGGAAAACTCTCGATCGAATTGGGTTGGCACATTAAAACAAAAATTGAATAAATTTAAAAATGCGAAAATCCATTTAATATGCTTAATGTAATGTAATTTTTTTTCTCATACACAAACCATCAACTTTCCCACCTTAAATTACTATACGGTGTAAATTATTTAGAAACTGAAAAATTAAATATGAAAATAATTATATAGATATATTAAATTTAAGTAATATTACATATTAATTGTAACAGGGGTTGCATTGGATTTGCAAACGTGTATTCAATTTTAAAAAAACATTTTCTCTGTGCTAGATTGGAACCAGGGACGTATGACCTGCGCTTTATCGTTTGGTCCTTATGGTTTCTGATGAATAAGGGTTTTACTACCTCATCCACGACGGTCATGGTAATTACGTTGCATTGTACACTCTGTTGCATGTTATTTATATTTCTACATCGATCTCCACCAAATTTTACAGATATCCGACACCTATGTTTTAAACATTTATGTCACCTTTGAATACTATCGCTTTTCAAGTTTGTAACTTATTGCGAGCAAAAAGATATCAAGTCTACCCCTCTTACTATTTACGCCGCAATTCGACCAAAAATCACTGGTGTCTAGACATTTAAGTCTTAAACACATGTCAAATTTCAATACAATTGCTCTTAAATTTATTTATCGTTCAATCACATCTTAAACCCTATTTAATACGCATGCATGGGTTGATGTTAAGGCACATATGCTATGGGTGCATAAACAAATAATTAAACATTACCCAGTTCGCATTTCAAATGAGCGTGTTTATTTATTACTATTAATATTGAATACAGTGTTTAAAGCAACATTTTAGGAAATTATAAATTAATATACGCATTTAGTATTTGTTTTTGTAAATGTCTTGACCTTTAAGTCATACATACTTATGTAGCGTTTGAATGTAATTGTTTTTAAATTTCTTGAAAAATTCAATTCATCGCAGACACGCGCAACGCACGCGCGCACATTCGTTTTTGATATTTTTCGACAACCACCTTTTTAGACTCATAGGACCTCAAAATGGATATTTCCAGTCTCAATTGAATTTCGAATTTTATAACCGATAACTTTTTTTTAGGTGGGAAAGTAAAAATGAATGGTGAGTTTTCAACGGATATTGTAAGTAATTTTGTCGGTTGTGTAATTATTATAGATAGCATTTTTAGGTCCCAAATGCATTCATGTGTACGTTCAATAGAGGACGTTGCACTTTGTACTTTCTTTTAATTAACTTTTAGCGTTATAAGGTTTAGTTTAAAAATTCTAATTGAAGGTTACAAGTGTCCTATTCCAATGACGATCAACCCAGAATAGACCCAGCATTCCTTATTGTTGTATAAGGAATTGTTTTGTTCCAACATAACATTTCTGGCAACGACATAGGCTTACATTTCTGGAGGGATTATGGTGATTAATAACGTCAATGTAACCAAACAATAAACAATTAAAAACAACGCTTATTTCATGTATTTTTTCATTAAAAAGTTGTAGTAAAATGTGAAGCAGTATTTGCCCTTCAGGTTAATAAGCGGACAAAATATGAATTTTCTATTTTTTCTTTCTAGGATTCTTTGCAAATAATTAATGTTACGTCTATGGTTTGTTTACTTAGCGATTAATGTGAGGTTACGACGTAAATAGTCCATTTTGCTACATACTACGCATTGTTTCACCATTATAAAACTTAAGTTATACTTATTAGCACAATAAGCAACAAATAATAACGTAAACCTTTGAAAAAGCACTACAATAATAAGCAGTAAACAATCATCAGAAGATTTTGTCAACTATGGTTCTGGCAGTTCCCAATTATGTTCGGACATGTACAATGGTAAACAAATAGGTCTATTCTTGGTTAATCGTCATTGTGCTACAAAGTATATCTAAAACAGTCCATCAACAATAGAATGTACGCTAAGAAATTAACAATTAGTGAAATGAAAATTGTTCAGTAGACTAAGGTTGACTAAAATCCTCTTCATCAGTTCAATGATACAAACTGTTGGGTTGATTACAATTTTGCTTACCATGAATTCAATTGAACTGATAATTTTACTTCCAAATTCAATTATATTGTTTGAAAATTCCCGTTCGATATTTACTTTCATCATTGACTCAGGTAATTTTTCGTTTTTTTTGTGATTTTTTTTCTTAAATAGAATTCATGTCGCTGCTGAATTATACACAGTTATTGAACAACAAAAAGCAAAGCTACGATTTTTTCGGGTTTGTTAAAAAAGATATTCTTATGCATAAGTAGAATGTTGTTAACCACTCTTCAAATATGCGAGAGATGTTGACCAACCCTAAGTACCTACATTTCGCCGGAGTAATACCTTAAAATATGTCAGTTTAATTTCAATCAATTCTTATAGATAGTCATGTTGTAATGAACCTACATGTTTTAACTGCGCTGTGCACATTTAAGTACCTAATTACTTAGAGTGGAATTTCTATATAACATCAATTCTGTCAAAACTTTATGCTTGAAACTTTGTTATCTTTATCGAATACGTGAGATAAATTATTAACTTTTTCCTGTTTAATTTGACTTTAACGAAATAACATTTTTTTAGGATAATTATGCAATCTCCTTTATAATAAGTTAATTACGAAACATTGGCAACATTGTAAAAACAAAAACAATAATCAATGTCCGATAGACGTTTAAAACTTCATGTCTGACAGAGGTTAATAGACATCTGCATGCTAACTTAAAAAAAATTAAAAGAAATTATATAATTTTAATTATAATTTTTTTAGGGTAACTGTGCAACCTCTTTTTTTATACGTTGATAACGAAAACAGGCAACATTGTGAAAATACACAGCTTGTATGAGATATCAGTTTAACCATTTTCATTCATATTTAATTAATTTTTAGACTTACCTTGTGTTATATTAACAAACGTTATGTCAAATTAAATTTTCGTTAAAAAATTTGTTTGCACTTTTTCTTATAAAATTAAGCGTTATTCAAATATTGAAAAAAACTTAAATCCCACCTTAGGAATTTTTTGCCGCTAAATTACGCGTCGTATCAAAAAATTGCATAGTAAATAATCGATATGTTTAAGGTCTATATCTAGGTATTTTTATATCTTTGAAATATGTAGCTGTTTTAGAAATATTTGATAAAAACTAAAATTACCCCTAATAATAAACCCACGCTCCCCACCGCTGGATTTCTCCTAAAATCTAATCAGCTCCAAGCGAAATAAAAACAAGCTTAAATACAAAATTTTAAGTACGTAGGTATTTTCGTTCTGGAGTTATCGTGGATTCTAACATACATCCACACAGACAGACACACACACCCACGCACGCACGCGTACACGCACACGCACACGCGCACGGTCACACGCACGCGCAAGCGCACGCACACGCACACTCACACTCACACTTACACTCTCACTCACACTCACACTCACACACACTCACACTCACACTCACACTCACACTCACACTCACACTCACACTCACACTCACACTCACACTCACACTCACACTCATATTCACACTCACACTCACACTCACACTCACACTCACACTCACACCCACACTCGCACGCGCACTCGCACTCGTTCACTCACACTCACCCACGCAGACACGCACACACATATCCACACACACGCACACACGCACGCGCGCACCTGTGGCACACGCGCACACGCGCACCTGCACACATACACACGCGCTCGCGCACACACCCCACTGCAATAGCTGTCGAAACAAATGATGTTTGTAATATTTAATTCATTAATCATAATTATTGGCTGCGTGATAGAGATATGCAGTTAGGCTTACGTCATCTTTACGTATACTTTATCACACGTATTCGTTAGTCCCTAACATTGTATGAACGGTCACTAAAATGACGAAGAAATTTGCGTTTCTTTTTCATCTGTTTACGTGTAATACTGTAATCCTGCTAGAAAGACATTACCTGTCAACAATAATTTGCATATGAATGAGCCTCATCCCAATCAATTTAATTAACCGAATGTATTGTTAGTATGCTAATATGTTATAAGATTTTCCACCTAAATATGTTTTTTATAAAAATAAGCAATTCGTGAAACTTTATCGATAAGAGCAGTGACGTTAAAAAATATATTAGTCTCACGAGTGTATAAAATGATATTTACTATCTTACTAACTATATCATTATTTTAGAAATGTGGAATTTGTGTCGTTTATATCAAAACGAGATAAATAGAATCGTAGATATTTTATGTAGCGCAGCTTATAAAATTAAACGCAATCCTAAAAGAATATAACTAAAACTGAACATTTTAATATCGATTAGAACATCGAAAGTGTTATAATATAAGCTTTATACGATGCATTATGAAAATAACAAAATTGAAAGCAGCAATAACTTGAGGAATCTGTAGAATAACAATGGCCCCTGGGAATCATCTCTAAAAATAACGTCGGTATGATAAAAAAATCAAACCACCTTTATTCATTGTTCTAGATGAACACATTAAGATTTATTTATTAAGTCTACTGAATATTACATTTAAATATAAAATTGTGTATTGGCACAATTACACGTTTATGCTTATGTTTATTCTATTTTACTCTTATAACTACTAATTAAGCTTTAAAAGCATAACTCATTGTGTAAATACTGCTTATAACCGGTAAATACAGCACCGCGTGCATTAGTTGTAGTAAGATGTACATGAACCTATTAAATCATAAGTTCTATAGTTTACAAGACTCTTCTCGTAATTTAGTCGACTTAAATCAACAACGCGCGATTTCGCTTATGAGGCAGTATCAAGTACCAAGTCTAGCGCGAAAATTTGCCAACAACGTTGTCTTGTACGTGTGGAAAATAAATCTACCGCATGTAAATAAATTTAGTGTAGATGGTTCGCTGGTTAAGATTAATTGATAATAAATAATTCTTTTTAAATAAATAATCGTTATAGTGTACTGTTTAACTTGGACAGTAGAAAATCAAAAAATGCCAAAAAGAAAGTGTACATTTAACAGAAATTTGGAAAGTGAATGTCCATTTGTTAAAAAGGCAACCTCAGATAGTGACACAAAGTACTTAAATTGTTCTGCAAAGTTTTCACTTGCACATGGTGGAAAGGTGGATATCGTTCAACATATACCGACACTTAAACATAAAAAGGCAGATATTGCTACTTCTGTAGTACCAAAGTCTTTTTTCGTAAGCACTCATTTGGAAATGAAGAACGAAAGCTAGCTGCGATTGTTCTTTCGTTGTATGGATTGCACTAGCAAGCTAATAAAAAATTTGGATGTGCTAGAAGCAAATCTGAAAGTATTGTGTGTAACATTATACTCATTAAGGTCGATACAAAATGATCTTCGAACGGTCAATTTTGTAACAATCTATACTTATTGTTGAAATTAAACATCAACAAGCTGCTTACCTATTGACATCGAAGCCATTTTTGTGCAAATCTACGGCTATTACGCGTTAGAGTTGTTACCTCCGATAGAAAGAATATTAAAAATGTTCAACCCGTTACAGAGTTACTTTCCCTCTCAACAAAAATCACCCACGTTGATAAAACAATTTTTTTGAAGTTTGGTTATGGTTTCTCCACGCACAAGCTTCTACATCTCGTAAATGTGTGCTGCAAGTGGAATCTGAATAATCTTGAATGCTAAAAGTATACATGATTCTATCAAATTTAAACCAATAATTAATTGAATGGAAAAATGAAGTCTTTTTGTCAAATCAAGTTAACACTATGCTCGTAGTTTTGGTAAATGAAGGAGAAGACCAAGCCGTAACTCAATTTAAAACGTCAATGACCAAATTTTATACTATTTGTATAGCCTATTTGAATAACTCGACTGGACACAGAAAATTCGCAAGCTTTTCTAGGGGTATTGCTAAAAAAAGAACCCTGATATTCATATAAATTATTCGGAACTTTATGATGAAATTGTGTGCATTAAATACAAGCACTCAAAAAAAATAATGGAATGGAAAGAAGTTTCTGTTTGTATTGACAAATAATGGGTCGAGCTTTTTAACCACTTCAAGATTGAAGATACACCATACAACGACATATTAAAAATCCTTGAAATGTGCATGTGCTTATCGGCATCCAATACCGCCAGGGAAAGATTTTTTTCTGATATGAATAAAATTTGAACCAGCGAAAAAACTATCTTTACTGTAAGAGCTTTAAAAGGACTTTTAATGAGGAAACGTATTACATTGAATTTTTTAAGTATCTCCAACACCGCCCAGACATTTTACAATTATTTCAATGGAAAAATATACAAATGAGTAACGTTTCGCTCACCATTTTGTTAACTGTTTACTTTTTTGGCACTATTACCTTATGAATGGGACGCCTAAAAACTTACCATAAACAACCACTACATTTGTTACTTAGATAGAGAGCATAAAAACTCATAATTTTGTATCTAATCTAAAAGAGATTTCTCTCTCTCCTTCTTCCCAGACTGTGATGAGTATTTCCTTTTTACATAAATAGTCACCTTGTATTAACGCAGGAAACAAATATATCTGAATTGTATTCCAGTATACTTATATAGAGATATATAATCAAACCATTAACGACATGCATGCACTGTATGCAACAATACACCCCATTAGTATGACGTCAACATTGTCTAGGAAATTTAAAATTTTGGACAACTCATATTTTGACGTCTAGAAATTGCCACTTATCGCCCGTTGTAAAGGTTTATAATAAAAAGGTCTAAATTTGCGACATATTTGTTACGTTATTACAACGAAATAAGTGGCGAGGGATCTTGAAATGTTAACCACGAAGCTTCTATTTGTGTGTCATAAAAAAAATTCCTTGTAAAAAGACCCACAATTGCTTTTATTTCGAATTGACGATAGGAATGCAAACCACGAAAAGTCTACTTAGTTACGCCATACCTCGCTTTGTTAAAATACTACATAACCTCCAATATTACTTATTCTCAACTCTCTCATATATCATAAATAAAGAACATGACTATTATCATCAGATACAGGGTTAGTTACATATTTTAAAAAAAGAAAAATGTTATTTAGCTTTGTTTACCCAAATTGATTTTTTATCAATTGAAACTATGAAAGACGAAGAATGGAAGAGCATGTTCTTTTTGCACAGTTTTATTTAAATAAGTACATTCTATATTTATTATCGTAATACAAGCACTTACTGTGTATTAAAATTATATTAATTTACATGAAACACATGCTTATATTGTTAAGTAATAGGAATTGCCAAATTTTAGGAAAATGTTTATACATATTTTTAAATGTTCTTTATTTGTTTAAAATGCATATTATATTTTACTGTATGAATGCATTTTTTTATTCAGATAAATCTTTGACTTCCTTAATTAAAGGGTAATTAAAATTAGATAATGTTCCACAGACCTGAAAGATTTTAGGTGCATAAGGTCTAAGTGATGCTGGAGTGAAATTTAATATTCGAAATATTTTCATTCTTCTAATTACGCATGCGACATAAATTCCAGCTTTTGCTATGGCAATGGTTTGTTGTATTTCTAATGGTGTAAATTGAGCATTAGTTAAAAATGGTGGAATATTTCAAGAAACACGTGATGGTAAAATATCTTGGATTAATAATCCTTTATCTGCTAATAAGATATCTCCTGCGTCTACAATTGACAAAACACCACAATTTTGAACAATTTTTTTTTAATGGCAACGGTAACGGACTATTATCTGCTCTGTTGCAGTTGCGAATCGCCAACACACAGCCAACCTACTTCGAGTACTTATGTGCCTCAATAATAGACCATATCATAGTCTCTTAACCCATAGCTCACTATTTCGATCGTGAGTCCTTTTTACGCACCACGATCACATTCCTCTACTAGTCAAAACTTCATTTTGTCCGCCCCCTTCACCCCCTCAATACACAGTCATTAAAGATTTTTCCAAAGCAGACTGGAATGTGTTCTCAGAACACATCTCCAACAACCTTCCCACACCTAATTTTCAAACGACCCAAGATCTCGAGAGAGCTATTAGAGACCTAACTTCCGTTATTGCGAAAGCGGTAGATAACTCTGTCCCATTAAAAAACATCGACATTTCTCGAAAACCGCTCCCACGGCACATTGTAAACTGGATCAAAGAGAAAAGACGTCAATTCTTGCGATCCAGG
This sequence comes from Vesta saturnalis, assembly GCA_036346205.1. Lineage (NCBI taxonomy): Eukaryota > Metazoa > Arthropoda > Insecta > Coleoptera > Lampyridae > Vesta > Vesta saturnalis. Next base: position 65,778 of record JARFJB010002498.1, on the reverse strand, counting down.
GACCCGGCTCTCAAGACCGAATACAATCGCCTTAACGCCTTAATCAGGCGAGAAGCCAATAGACACTCTGAAGACTCCTGGACCAAAGCCACCACCCAGCTTGATTATAGAAATGGTAAACTCTTCTGGCAACAGTTTGATAGACTGACCAGAAGAAAAGTAAACCCCAAATCCCACTGACCTTCAGGGCAACCTAATCTCCTCCGACCACGGAAAGGCCGATTTCTTTGGTCGCCACCTCCAATCCATTTTCCGATCCTCAGATGATCCCCAATTTGATAACCAATTCAAGGCACTCCTTGAGAGTCGCCTTGAAGATTTCCGTACCCTTAACCTTCCCGAAACCCTACTCGATAACGAGAGTCCTTTTTACGCCCCTATCATGCCCGACCAGGTCAGCTCATACTTCAAAAAAGGTAATAATTCTGCCCAAGGTCATGACGGCCTAAACTGTAAAATTCTCCGCCACCTACCCGACCCAGCCCTCCGTTTACCTTCCACTATTTACAATAAATGCCTTACCCTATCGTACTTCCCGACGGACTGGAAATCGACCTCCACCGTCATTATACCTAAACCCCACGCTGATCTTACCTCGCCCTCCTCCTACAGACCACTCTCCCTCCTGAGCTGCCTCGGAAAATGCTTTGAGCAGATTCTAGCCAGGCGACTCAGGGACCACCTAGAATACAACGACCTCCTTCCCAACAGCCAATTCCGTTCTAACCGAACGTGTCACGATCCCTTATTGAAGCTGCTTACAGAGACCATCAGAGCATTCAATCACAAGAAATGCGATCTGGCTGTGTTTCTGGACATTAACCAAGCATTTGACAGGGTCTGGAAGGCCGGTCTCCTGCAAAAGATCCAAAACCTTAACATACCCGACCCCTTCGCCAAACTCCTACTCTCGTACCTGATCAATCGGTCTGTTCGGGTCAAAGTAGGTAAAACCTTCTCCAATCCTTTTGAACCTACAGCAGGCGTTCCGCAAGGTTCTGCCTTAGCCCCTATCCTTTACACCATCTTTGCATCCGACATTCCCGAAGTTACCCAACCCGGAGTAGCCGTTGCGCAATTCGCGGATGACACCGCCTTTTGGGCAGTTAATCGGAACAGCGAAACGGCCTCCCGCCTCATATCCAAAACCCGACGGAACTTCTCTAACTGGGCGAACCAGTGGAGAGTCTCCGTCAATCCCGCCAAAACCCAAACAACCCTTTTCCGACATCCTCATTACGCAGAGGATAAGTTCCCCAATCTTACCTCCAGAAACGTCTCCCTCGCCCTTAACCAAGAAAGGCTTACACTCCAAGATGAAATCACCTACCTAGGAATCCTCTTCACTAGAACCCTCAATTGGCTCCCCGATGTAAAAAGAACACTAAACAGGATTAGAAACCGCGCAAACCTACTGGGCGCCCTTCGGGGTAGAATCAGAGGTTGTCACCCCAAAACACTTCTACACACATATAAAACATACATCCGCCCTGTTATGGATTTCCGAGCTCCTATATACACAAACATTAACCCCAATCACCTATCCTCAATCGTCTTCTGTGAACGCCGAATTTTTAGGCGGATACACAGGTTACCCCTCAGGTACCCTAATGACCTCACCCTACACCACGCCAATATACCCCCAATCACAAACCGTATCAAAAAACTCCAGGAAAATTTCGCCTATAAAAGAATTTTCGTCAACACTATCCCAACCAAAGAAATTTACCACTCCCTACAACTACCGCTTCCCCAAATTCCCTCGAAAAAAACCCAAATTAAAATTCAAACATCCTCCCGCAATCCTCACACAACTCCTCGACGACCTCTCCGAGGAGGTAGAAGAATCCCTGGATAATATCCCTTATACCCTCCGCATCCTCCCGGCTAACTATTCAAAATTCAAATTCAAATAAATTTAAACACTTTTTTTCTCTTTTTTATTACCAAAAATTACCACACCTGATGATTGTACACAATACAATAACACAAAACAGCGCAACACCAACAACAAGGGAATGACCAGGCCTGAAGAGGTGAAGGACTCCTGAACAGTCTACAATAAGATATATATATATATATATATATATATATATATATATATATATATATATATATATATAAGCATGAGCATACTAACAAACAAAAAATATATCAGAAGTACTGCCTAAATATAATTCACTAATGAAAGTAATTGTTCCATTTTGGAGCCCTATTAAATCTTTTAAAGTATTTCGATGTTTGTAATTTCTGTAAGTTTGCTTTTGCTTGTTCAATTGGTGTGGAATTGCTGTTTGTATTTCGGTACAATCAATAATCATTCTGCAATTTGTAAAATTAGCAAATGCAGAAGGTAAACAGGTTTTATTTTTTGTCTTAGATGGAATATTATTTTTCACTAATTTTTCAAATAATGTACAATGCATCAGATTAAGCCACGTATAAGTGATATTAGTTACAGTAGCTGCACTGCAATTAAACCTGATTGCCAAGTCTTCATGTAACAAGTTGAGTCATTAATGTCATCAATATTTGATGACGCTTACTGATTTTGTCCACTGTCCATCCATTGTATTAATTGATCTTGGCTTTATTTAGGTAATTGAACACAACTTCAAAAATTTCACCACCGGGAAACCCAGTGTACATCATTTGAAAAACACACAGCTTCTAGTTTTTTTTGTACTGTGTTAACAACATCTTTTAAAAGATTGTTTTCAGGTTCAGTTAACGATTTAATTCGACTGTAGACTTATGGCTAGCAGTGTTTTCATTTTCTTTACTAAAAATACATATATAATAAATAAATGAGTTCTATATTTCCACTATATTATTTAGCTAGACATCTTCGAACGTAATGAACAAAGAAATAACGAGAGCGAAGTTGAGAATAAGTAATATTGGAGGTTATGTAGTAATCATAACAAAGCGACGTATGGCGTAACTAAGTTGACTTTTCGTGGTTTGCATCATCGTCAATTGGGAATAAAAGCAATTGTGGGTCTTTTCACATGGAATTTTTTTTATAACACACAGAAATAGAAGTGTCGTGGTTAACATTTCAAGACCCCTCGCCACTTATTTCGTTATGATAACGTAACAAATATGTCGCAAATTTAGACCTTTTTATTGTAAACTTTAACAACGTGGCGAAAAGGGACAATTTCTAGACGTCAAAATATGAGTTGTCCAAAATTTTTAATTTCCCAGACAATTTTGACGTCATCACGAATAGGGTCTATTGTATGCTTTACTTTAGCAGTTTCCCTCTCCCTCTTCCTCTCCGTTTCCCTTATTATATCCTACTTCACTTCCCTCAACAAAATCTCAATAAGCTTCGTAAAAAATTCTTCAGTGAAATAAAAATACAAAAGAATAACAATAACTTAAATATTTACAGATGTAAACCTGGTCTACCACTGTGATCTAACCAAGCACTATTACTTTTAGCCAAACGGTTTCAGTGAGCAGTACTACATGATTTATATTTGTAAATCTCTTTTTATTAACACTTTTGTAATATTACTTGTTTGTTTCAGACAACTTTTTCTCAACTATGCCATCCAAACTCAAGTAGAAGGCTGGATAGAAACACATACTCTTCATTATTACGGCACCAGCAGTCATTCAAGCATTTTCGAGCTAGTTCCCACATTCCAGAAAACATTCCTATCAACCTACGGGATACCAGTTGTGTAAGCTTCAGGTATAATACAACTAATCAAAACATATTACCAAAACGGTCTGATTGTCAATCGGTATTAGGAGAAACAGCATTGGCTAGATCACGGTACCAAAATTTTCGACCACGAATGTCTTCAGATACCAGTCAGGTCACAGTGTTAAGTAATTTAAGTAAATCATTACCGAGTGAAAGATCGAATCGAGTACTACAACGAAGTACTAGTAGAGTTGATAAATCATGCGTTAAAAAACGATCAACCAGACATCATCCGCGTAACCAAAAACGAAACATCCTTAGCTATGGAATGTTTAAATTTTTCACAAAACAAAATGGAATTGATCATAATTATTTCTCCAGACAAGGAAGTATAATGAGTGAACGTAGCACAAACACAATAAGTAATTCTAGTTTACAGGATATGGATGAAAGTGAATTTAATAGTTCAGAGTTAGCTCGTTATATGGAAGAAATTAACAATGAATTGATATAGCCTCCATCTACTCTATGTTTACCAACCATTAATGAATAGTTTTGGAAAAATTAAAAATAAGCTGAATGTGTTCTCTTTGGTTTCGTTTACTGCTCTCATTTTCTATATGGATAATTGATTTACTATGTTAGCAAAATACGTTACACTACGTTACTTTTTTTCATATAGGTTGTAGCTTAACACACTTTACGTTTAATTTATTTTGCAAGGTAGAAACTCTTGTAAAAGAAATTGTTTCACTTATTTCGATTATGTACATTACATAGGTAATTTTAAGTAATGCTATGGTTTGGTAGAAATAGTAGCACTTTACATTTAAGTATATGTCAATAAATTTATTACAAGGAGGCGTTTATTTTACGTATAATTAATAACTTTGATATCTCATTTTATAGTTTTGTACTGATATGTACTTAGCAATGTTTTTTTGTAAAACTGATAAAACGTTGCACCCTTGTTTATATAAATAACAAGGTTTGCATTACCTCAAAGGAGATGCTCTTTCAACGTAGCCAATTCTAAGGACATGATACTGCAAAATGGGATCTTAAAATTTCCTATGAGACTTTTCCATTTACAAAAATGAAATGTTTAATTCATAGAATCTAAATACTAACACCATTAAATAGAACCTTTACTTTTTATATTTTACTGTTCGTCAAAACTATTTGATAGGATCTACTAAAAAATTATCTACATTTCTGGCTTTTTGACTTTTACGTTAAACTGTAAATTATAAGCTGAAAGTTTATGTAGCAGAATTCTAATTTCAGTATCTTTTGCGATGGGATTTGAATTTGTACCGTACTATTTTACGAAGATATATTATAGTGTTGAATTCTAGTTTTACAATATTTATTTCTTTGCCATTTTCACCTACAATTTATTTCCTTCTTCTTTTGTTTTCGTTTTTTTAATACTGATTAACGTTTATGGGTTATGGATTTGTGATCTGAACAACTATCCACATTTCTTCTGGAAACATTAAAGTACCTACACAGAAATTTTTAAAAACGCGATTTTTGGCGTACTACTAGCAGCACGAATGATGCTTATGAGGTTTTCAAACTCCCGTTTATTTCTAAAGTTGGTGAATTTTTAACTATGCAACAAACGTCTATTAGTACAAAATAAGTCAACTTTTAAAGAAGATAAGTAAAAATTCATACTTGTAAGATCAAAACATTTTAATTTCTAATAGCGAAAAAGTAAAAGTAAAGTAACGATTATAATTTACTAATCCAATTATATTCTCAATATTGAGAACGTAAAGTATAATAATTAAACATTATGAATATTGCAGAAATAGGTTGGGCTCTCTGATTTTATGTAGAATATAATTGTCCATTCACTGTGATAAAATAATTATATTTTATTAATAATAATTTTCAAGGGTTTTGTTAACATTTAACAGTATTTACCAAAAATGTAAGTAATTACAGTTAGTTAAGGCAATTACTCACAGTAATGTTTTCATACTTGATGTCGCCTTAGGTTTATGCTTTATAGAATAAGCATTAGTATACATGACAAACTAAAATGTGATTGATAAAGAATTAATTCAAATTTCACAATTTTTATCTCAGGCGCTACATTTTTACTCTTATAGGTGATAGATTTATTCAAAGATCTCTGACGCTTATTCAAACCAATTTGAAAATAAATTTTAAAATTAGTATACGGTCAATATATAAGTAATGTAACATAACACATAAGAGCATGAACCAAATTGTTTATAATAAAATGTACCTATAATTTATTGTATTGTAATTGATAAGTGTGTAATTCGTAAGATATTTTAACTGTGATTTGTTATAAATATATTTTAAAGGTTAAAAAGGTATAGAATCATAAGTAATTACTTTTAACATGCGTCTAGCGATCGACTTCGAAAGAGGCCAAACTTTTTAGGGTTAAGTTTAAGCAAAAAAGTGCTTCTATGTAAAAGTTTATAGCTTGTTTTAAAACTTCAAGAAATTTAAGTTTAAATTTTCAAAGAGGAGTTAGAATTTTTAATTAGCGCCACCTATTATTTATTGATGTATCAAACGAACTGGTTATAATGTGTAATTCGTTCATGTGATGTGAAAGAAATAATAATTTTAATGTTTCTGTTCCTAACTTGAGTAACATAAAAATATAGGCAACACTTTTGCGCAGTGAAATTGTGTAAAATAGTTGTCATTTGTAAGAAACTTATTGTGATTAAATATTTTAACTTGCATTATAATGTTTTAAATATATTTCATGGTTTGTACAACTTGGCTTTTACTATATATAACAATTCTAAAAAAGTTTGACCAACTGTAAATGTTTGTTATCTTCCAAAGTCGAACGTAGAACGTAAATTAAGTATAACAACTAATTAATGTCTTAAGTACCAAAAAAAAAACAGGGTTAGGCTGTATTGTAATAAAAATTTATTTTTCAAGCTTTTAATAAAACTCTATTACAATTAATTTATTTTTATTCTGAATTACCAGACTGCATAATTAATATTTCAGCTAAAATTATTAGGAATACCCTTTATTAGATTTTAAATAGAGCACACACAATGAACTTATACTCTATTGAATTCCTGAACACAAAAGAAATTGAATAATTTAAATATGTGAAAAGATCAAATCCACTTTAGTCTTAGAGACCTCAAAATTGATCTGCGATGGTATCTTTATCTCTTCTACTGCCATAATTATAATTAATAATTTTATATTACAATTATGTTATACTCATTATAAGAATGTCCCCCAAACCCCGCTTCTATTACTAAATAGAGCGACCTGTAACACAGACGTAGACACAGGTAAACATAGCGACACAGGCACACATAGACACACGCGCAGACGAACAGTCACACGCACGCACATGCACACAACACACACATACCCATACACAGATAGAATATACAGGCAGGCAGACAGACCGACGGACACACGAACCAACAGTCACACAGACATACGGACTCACGGACAAGCAGACACGCAGTTACGCCGACACGCACATCGACAGATAGATACACACATGCACACTCAAGCCTCCATACACTCGTACAAACACACACGCGCGCGCACGTACATACACACACCCACACACCCTCACACCCACACATCCACAGACCCACACACCCACGCACGCAAGCACGCTCTCACAAAAACCCACCCAACCAACAACTAGTTAATTCGAATCACTCTTCATTGGATAAAAGTCGTCACTATTATCAAAATGCTTTAAATAAGCTAAACCATAATATAAATTATTAGATGGCGGAAAGCATTAAATTTTACCGGATTAACATTCGTGAGCAGCTACATTGTATTTAATACAATTAATTGAAGATGGTATAATTTTTATTCAAGAACCGTATATAATTGGAAATAGAATAGCATGTATTCCTAAGAATATATGAGCGTTTTCTAAATCCAACACAAAATTAAGGGCAGTAATACTAACTAATAATAATTCAACTGATGCTCTGATTGTTAGTCAAACTTCTAATGGAGATATGTTGGTTTTAGAAATTTCTCACAGAATATTTAAATGTTTTATGGTTAGTGTCTATTTTGATATTACAGAAGACATTGGCATTAATTTACGTAGGTTAGAAAAATATTAAAATATATTCAAAATTATCCAATTATAATTGCCTTTGATAGTAACGCAAGATCAATAATATGGTTTAATAAATTAAAAAATAGTAGAGGCCGTTTATTATAACGAATGCAGATAATGATATGTCGACGTTTGAAACTGTGAGGCAACAGTAATACTGATCTAACCATTACAAATCATCATTCTGTTAAATTAATAAGAGATTGGAAATTAGACGACAATTTATTATTAATGAAAATCGATGGGGAATATTTAATCAAAACGCCACTACTGAAATGTGTAAAGCGTTTAACGTAATTAATGATGTTGAGGTTTTGATGACTAAATATACTGCAGCATTAGAGGAAAATTGTATTAAAAATCATTTTCTTTAAAAAACAACCGACCGTAAAAGATAAATAAAGGGACAAACGAGTTATTATACGTTTTTGTTACGAGCGAATAAGTTCAAAAGTAAATATGTAATTAAAAATTATTATTAATTTTATTAAATACAAAGTTTACCTCGAGTAGGATTTGAACCTACGACGTGTACTTTGCTATAGTACTGCGCTAACCAACTGTTATCAATAATGAGAAAAAAGTTAAGCATTTTTTTTTTTATGATTGTGGACCTGAACAGGCTAAATTAGGCCTATCGTGCTAAAGCACTCAGGAACACTTAGGAGGATGGATAGAGGGATAATGAATTGCCAATAAATGCCTATGAACAGCTACCTTAAATTTTCTCATATCATAAGTGAGAGGAAAACAGGAACTAGGAGATCATTCCAGAGTTTAGAAGCCGTGTAGAAAAATGTGGATTGCGCCCGTTTGGTACGACAAGTGGAGATTTGTACTGCAAACTGATGATGTGAATGAGCGAACCGAGTGTTTCTCGCAAAGATAGCCCGAGATGGTATCAAAGAATATAATTCAGCAGCACAATAGCCGTTGTAATAACGATAATACAAATAAAGAACTGTGAGATTAAGAAACGAATACAATTAACTAAACCATAATATTAATTGAATTAGGTGATCATACAATATGCATTAGATCTTTAAAATTGAAAATTTTAATAATGTTCTGTGAATAAAGAAATATACTCTGTTAATGTTCCACGAAATAGTGTTATTATGTACCTACGTACTTAAAACAACTTACGGCCAATATAGTGTGTATAGAACACACCATGGAAGACCAGTATAACAAGTGTGAGGTAGAGTTTTAATGGATTTTTTATAAGCTAAGTATATTTTTCACATTTTAATAAATTTTACTGAATTATTAATACGGGGGTTGAGTTGAATTTATTGAGACAATGAAATCTAGTAGATGGTGAAGTGTTATTTAGAGCAATTCTTTATCTGTCATTTGAAGTTTCGCTATTGAAGTTACTTTGTAATAACTCAAGTTGCTATAGCACATTCCGTATTAAGAACGGTAGGGGTTGTTTACTGGTCGAAGACAATGTTTGGGGACTAACCTAAGTTGTACAACAGTGACCGGCAAAATGTTTGCAAAAAATGGAACATATTTTATTTCTAAGATTTCAAAAAAATTTAACTTGGGATCGATTCAGCAAAAACATTACTTTGACATATGTCACTTGACCACTGTCATCGCGGCAAATGATAAAAATTCGCCTTAAATATGTAAAAAGTGGGGTTAGATGACAAAATATCGAAAAGGACTGTATGTGAGAAGTTAAGGACGGGTCATTTATAAGCCTAATCGCTCTTTTGAATACGATCAACGATATCGAGTTCGTATTGGGGAGCACTAACCCAGAGGTGAGAATTATATTCCAGATGAGGCCGAATTTGGGCCTTATACAGCAGAAGGAGTTGTCGAGAGTTAAAGTACTGCTTAGATCTGTACAAAACGCCTATTTTACGAGCAACTGTTTTGGTAGCTGACAGAAGATGGTCAACCCATGAGAGATTTGAAGATACAGTCATACCCAACAGAGTAATAGAGTCTGAGAACTTAAGAACTGAGCCATTCATACTTACAACAGGAAATGATCGATCTTTTTTGGCGGACATAGGGCAACACCGAGTTTTGTTATCATTAAATTTAACTAGATTATTTCTTCCCCATTCGAGAATACGTTAAATGTCTTTGTTGATTGAATTTGCCATTTCACCTTTAATTTCTTGATTTGACATAGAAGGTGGATTATCACCATGAGTAGACTGAGATGAACTACAGTGAAGAGTGCTATCGTCAGCAAAGCAATGGATGGGGTTAGCTGTTGAAGAAATAAGGTCATTTATATACAACAGGAACAGTGTAGGCGCTATAACAGATCCCTGTGGTACGCCCGCGTTAATGCTAACTTCTTTTGAAAAAACCCATCAACTACGACACGTATTCGTCTTTTATCAAGGAAACTAGAAACCCAGTTGATGAGCGTATCATTTAACCCAAACGAGGTGAGTTTGGCAAGTAAACACTTATGCCAAACTTGGTCAAATGCCTTTGAGATATCTAAAGCGACTACAACTGTTTCACCGGACTGCTCTACTTTATTGTTCCAAACTTGGGTCACATATGAAAAAAGATCGCCTGTTGAACGACTTTGCCTAAACCCATATTGGTGGTCACTAAGGAGTTTGTTAGTTTCAAGGAACATGAGCAGTTGCTGATTGATTGCTTTTTCCATGATTTTAGACAAAATGGAAGTAATGGCAATTGGTCGGTAATTTGAGGGATCGGTCTTATCACCTTTTTTGGGAATAGGTTGAACATTTGCTAACTTCCATGATGAAGGGAATTCCCCAGAAGACATAGAGATCGTATAGAGCTTAGATAGGACTGGTACTAGTTCGGGGGAACATTTCTTTACGACAATAGCTGGGATACCGTCTGGGCCAGTCGCCTTATTGAGATCAAGCCTACTGATGATCGATTCCAAGAGCTTGTACCGAAAATGTATTGGTTTTATAGCGTATGAAGAAGAGTTGACTAGGGGCACATCTTTTCCAGAATCATTGATACACGAGTTGATGCAAACAAATCCACAAAAACGTTGGCTTTGTCTACAGAATCAGCAACTACCGATCCGTCAATAGACGTCAGGGGGGGAAATGAAGATGTTCCAAAGTTTTTACTAATGACTTTAGCTAAAGACCAAAATTTACGACTGCCTAAAGGAGATGTAGCATATAGAAGATTATACCAAAGAACTAAAAATAATGAAGAATTAAGAACAGAAAGAAAGTTGAGATATTCTGCTGAAAAATTTAAATATGCAAAACAATTTAAAAAAGAAAAAAACCATTTGAATATACAGCAGATGTTAAAAGTACTTTAGAGTGTATAATGGATGAATTCATACCAGATGATGGTCCTCGTAAAGATAACTTAGACCATAAGAAAATTAGAGACATTACCAAAAATCCTATAAATACTAACGATGATAATGATTTTACACAAGAAGAAATAAAGCGCATTTTAGAAAAAAATAATCCAAAAAACGCTGCTGGTAAAGATGGCATTACAAGCGACATATTAAAATTATTTTTAAAACTGCCTTTATTTATTACTCAAATTTGCGACGAGTGTTTACACAAGCAGCATTTTCCGAAGGAGTGGAAAACTTAAACGATTATACCAGTTATTAAGCCAGGAAAGAAAATATGGATAAAGCAGTAAAATTTAGACCAATTAGCTTGATAAATGTAGGAGGTAAGGTTTTAGAGAAATTAATGATGGATAGAATTATGAATTACTTTCAAGTTAATAATGTATTAAATCCAAATCAGTTTGGTTTGACAACTGGGAAGAGCACAATTCATGCTTTAATGGAAATGGGAATTTTTGTAGATAATGTCTTTCTAACGAAAAGAGATATTGTTACGGTTAGCTTAGGTGCACTCAACGCTGCATGAAACAGTTTAAATGTCCAAGAAATTTATACCACTTAACAACAAATTATTTTATTCAATTAGTTTGTATCATACCGCTTTTCTAACCCTTTAAAGATTCTACGGATTTACTTTAAGCGGTCAGTAATAACAAAAAAAGAAGACAGTAATGGGATGAAGCGGTCAGTAATGGACCACTTTCCAACCTGTGGGATTTAATAGTTATTTTCGTAACTAGTGCGCTGTTTACACATTTCTGGTGCGAGGCCGTTCTTTTTTACCCGAGGCATAGCCAAGGGATAAAATATATGGCCGAGCACCAAAAATGTGACAGTGCACGTGTTGCAAATAAATTTTGTTGTGATCGTTTACATGAAATTAGAAAAAAAATTTAATTTTGAAATATTTGATGACAAATGTCAAATTAAATACATGCACAAAAAGTTTACATATTTAATTATATACCACTTGTCTGTTTATGTATTAAAAGTAACGATTACAAAAACTATCAATGTCAAATTGACAACTTGCCAATTTTAATAAAGAGTCAAGAGTATGCAACCATTTTTCCTCACGTGCGTAGATGGTGAGTGAACACAAGCAATAGGTGGAAACAAACAACACGTTTTCTTTAATAAGCATATTTAATAAGTGAATTATTGATAACAAGTAACCACCAAACCAATAGAAAAATAAGAAGCATAACATTTATGGCTTCTCATTAAAGTAAAAATTAAAAGTCGCATTGTCACGACCTTCAATATTAAACGAGAAGCCGTGAGGGATGTGTTCCAAAATTGTTTGATTTGAACTGTATAATGTTACTTGTTCGAGAACTAGTTCACCTTGAGGCTTCGCCTCTCGGTGAACTATACTTCTCTCGACAGGAATGGGACACTTTCCGCCTCGGTATGTAATATACTATTTCTGACAGAATGGCATATTTAGAATTCAATAATGAATTAATTACCAAGCCTTTATCTAAGGGATGTCCGCAGGGATCGTGCTGTGGTGCAGGTTACTGAAACATACAATCTAATTCCTTACTTAGTTTAAAGTATGATAAAAATTATAAAGTTATTGCATTTGCGGACAATTGATTAATATTAATACAAGGAAGAACTCTCATTAGAAATAGAAAATTTGGTTAATATTAAACTACAAAGAAATATCATTCTGGGCAGTTAATAACAAAATTCAATTTAATGAGGATGAACCCAAAGTACAAATAATTACAAAAAAAGATCCTCTAGAAAATCTAATATAAACGTGTACTAAAATCATATGAAATTAGAACAAGTAAACTGTATTAAATAGATAGGTAGATGTTAAATTTGAATTTGATGTACATGTTAAAGAAATAATAGATAAATGCCTTAAATTGGTTAATATATTATCAAAATCAGCTAAAATACAAAGGGGAAATTTTTCCCATTATTACATATGGAGCTCCAATTTGGTGCCAAGCTTTAAATAAGAAATTTAATCAGAGAAAAATGAACAAGATCCATAGGTTAATAAATATAAAAATTACTAAATCGTACAGGACACTTTCATCCGAAGCCTCTTGTGTGTTACCTGGATCTGTGCCAATTGTAATCAAAATCGGTAAATGTATGGAACTTTTAAAAAAAAATAAAGAGGTAAGGTCAAATTCTACCACCAATTTGTGTGATAATCTACTAAGGCGATTTATAGATTGAATTTAAGTTGAAGTTTGACCATATGTACGGAGCAAGTAGCTAGCTGGCAGCACTGAACTGGGAGGTAATACACTCTAGATAACCCCAATTCTTACAAGTCCTTCGTTCTAGCTGGAGTGAAAGTTAATTAAATCAATCTGACCTTATGGTTGTCAATCGAGAAATCCTGGCGCTGACGAAAGGTAGAATAATGTTCGGGAAGCAGTCGTAGTATTATTTATCCGTCCAGCAGACAACATGGGTATCAACTTGCAGGTGGAAATTGTACAAGTTGAAGCATCAACTATCTGTTGGTTAGCAACTAGAAAAAAAACTAAAAGAAACCGTTGAATGTAAAAATGCGTATACAGTAACGACGCGCCTTCGCTGCTCGTTGGATTTGCATTGAACATTCAGTTTTAATCATGTCCCAGTCGCGCGAAGAGAACTACGTAATTTTAGTGATGAATAGTGCAGCTCTCTTAATGGCAAGGTTGGAAAAGAAAAAAAAACGTTGGTGGCATACCGACCTTTTCAAAGAAAGGAATGGCATGGAACATGATCGATTTGAAGTCTCAGGAAATTAGTGTTCTTTATAAAAATTTTACTAAATGTCACCAACTGGCTTCGAGAACCTGTCATGTAGCCATGATTTCACAAAGATTTGCCGATAAATTTCGTATTTGTAAATTATTTGTTAGTACAAAATGTTGTAGAGGTCATAGATTTTTGTAATGGATGTAATAACGCATTAATAATGGGAGAAGCTTTCTATTGTAACGCTTTCTTTTGTCGTTTACGTAATTTAAAGGTTTACGAACTTTTTTTTTTGTTTTCTAAGGCGAAAATGAAGTTTGCTTTGTAGATCGTAGTAAAATGGGAATTTAAAAAAAGGGGCCCACTTGCTAGAGTTTGAAAGAAAATATTCGTTAGTGTATTTGTAAATATGAAGTTTTGTAGAAATAAATTTAATTGAAGAACGTATTCAAATATTACTTTGTAAGGTACATCTTGTGCAAAAGTTCTAGTTAGCCGCCCGACAGGCACCATCTCGATTGATAGGAAATATGTTCCGTAAACCAATGGTTTGACCTTAAGTACATAGCATTAGAGGCGATTTTGCATGTAAATTCCAATGCGTTAAATATCGAATTACCTAAGATAAGATTTCGAGTAGAAACAGGCTTGCTGATAAGGCAACCCTTCCGGTGATATTCGAGTTAGACTTCTTGTATTCGCGGAATGGTATATTTAAGTTTTTTGGGCAAATTATAGTGGAGGTGATTGGAAAACCAATGTGGACGAAAGTGAGATTTTTTATATTAGCAGTAGTAGTACAGGCGTCGAAGCGTACAATTTTTGCTACGGTGACATATATGGTACCGCGAAATAACGTTAACTAGGTTCATGTAGAAAGAACTCCCGTAAGAGATGCTCTTTATCTTCCAAAATTCCATTAAGGGTTCGATAATTGTTCAACCTTCACGACGCCAATCTATTGGGGACGTTCAATTAGTCCTTAGGGTGATATGTATCGAGATCCAGAATAGTGCTTTCCTCTGGAGAAGACTTCGATTTTCTTTGCGAAAAATATAACGTTAGTTACAAGGTTACAAACATTAAATTCATAGTGCGCTCTTACACAAATAACCTGCTGCTAAGTAAATAAAACTTTTTTTTGTGATTTAATAAAAAATATAAGTATTAACTCGAGCTTATACGGTATTGATATAAAGTGAATAAGTAACGTACAGCAAATAGTTTCGCTTGAGGAGTTTAGTTAAAGCAAATAAAGTTAAGTGAACGAATTACGGGTCAATGTAGACAGTAATGTACACAATCAATTGAAAATCGAACCAAGCATCGCTAAGAGCAAACGGCAGCCGTCTACCGCTGCTTGATATTGCAAACATCTCCAGCAACAACCGTATCGTCGAGGTGATAGTCCGTTCAGATTCTGTGTAAGCAAGGGGCCTCTGCATATAAGGTAACTTTTGTGTTTTTCTTGAATGTGGTGATTGACGAAATTTATATACAATTTTGAGTGTTTCTGCTTTACGATTATAATGTTATTTAGGGATAAAATAAATGCATGAATACACGGCTTTTCTTTTAGTGGGTCACTCTTGATGATTTTGTTGTTTCAATTTATAAGGCCAGTGCTTTCATGCAGAGAATTAGCCAAATTTATTTGAAGTGTATTTTCTTAATGTTTTACAAAATTGACAAACGTTTATATTGAAATTGTAATAGGTACATCTATTAGAAGGCGATTTGTTGTACACTCTAGCTAGAGGACCAGCCAAATTTAAGTAAGTTGTTTGATATCGTATGTGTTTACAATTACATTGCCTCCGATTTCTTTGTTCCTGTATTATTAGTATTTATTTTATGTACGTTATATTCATCTAGGTTATTTTTGTGTTGTGAACCTATAATTACACAACATCAACGTATTTAGTGTTTATTTGCTCATTAAATTACCGTAATTATATCGAGTTCGGATTGAATGAAATAAACACGGCCGAAAGTTTTCAAAGGATGATTTAGCTATAACCTACATTTAAACGCCAATGAATTTTGCATTTTTCTTGCTTTGTTTATGAATTGAGATTAATCAAACGTAATTTGAGGTATTCGACTTCAAACGATTGTGTACACTTAAAACGTTTTTTATTATTATAAATATATTACTATACTTTTTTGTTTGGCGAAGTGAGATTTTGGATTAACGTAACTGGACTAGAGATGTTTGTTTATCAAAGAAGGGATTTTTTGCGGCAACTATCGTAATTAGGCATATCATCCCCTATTATGACATTTTTTCAAATATGTTGGCGCCCATTTCCGGTTTTATGACGATTTCAGCCCCAATGTTGACTAATGCCTGGTATACTATCCTTCGGTGGACAAATTAATTAACATCTGACTAACACCCGACCGCTGGCTAGTCTGTTTTATCGTTTTACTGGCAGTTTATACCGTAACAAACCTCTTGCAAAAGATTGGTCCTCATATTTCCAAAGAGGATACGAATTTCCGCACTGCGATTTCGGCTCAAAACAGGTATGAATATTTTATTAAAACTGTGTTTATTTGTAAAATCATAATAATTATATGTAAACTTTTCGGTAGCATTGAGGCCATACAATTTTTTTTTCTATTTCGGTATAATTTTTTTAATTTCGTATTTACTTTGGTCGTAAATTCAAAGACGAATAACATCAACTAACTTTAATTAACTGCTCCAGGTTAGCAGTGACAGTGCGGTTTCGGGCTGGGGAGAATCATATACTAGCCTTCAGTACACATTCAGGATTTCCAACCAGTCTATAGGACGTATAGTACCTCAAGTTTGCTAAGTGCTTGTCAATGAGTTCCAGGGATATAGCAAGGTAACAAATAAATTAGTAGCTATTATTCTACTTTTGAAACATTTTTATTCTTATATAAAATTTCATTCTATAAACACCACCAAAACTCATTTAACTAGAGACAGGTTACACAAAATCTAAAAAATATTCTGAAATGACTGATGCAGCAGGAGATGGTTGAGTGGAGATATATGACAAGGAATCAGATAGCGATGGGATAGGAACAGGTGCTTGGATGGGATATAAAGGTTGCAAATGGTATTGATGACAATGTGAGGGTAGACATTCTGGAGGATTCTGCCAATGGTTGGACTGTTGGACATTTGGAGCAACCCAATTATAAAACCCTGTATCAGCCTTCGTGAGGATTTCAAACACGGCATGTTGAACAGCCAGGGAATATTTATTAACTATTGTTTGTGTCTGTGTATGTGTCTGTATCTGCGAGTCTGCGTGTCTGCGTCTCCGCGTTTCCGCCGGTCCGCGTATCTGCGAGTGTGCGTGTCTGCACGTCTACGTGTCTGCGTGCCTGTGTGCCTGCGTGTATGCGTGCCTGCGTGTGTGCGTGTGTGCGTGTGAGCGCGTGTGCGCGTGTGCGCGTGTGCGTGTGCGCGTGTGTGCGTGTGTGCGTGTGTGCTTGTGTGCGTGTGTGCTTGAGTAGTGATTAAGGGCCGGTTCTGGACCAGTTCAAGGTCACTCGCCCTCGGGTGTGAGAAATGTAAGCTTTTGGATCTCTTCAAGATCAAACTTTTGGCGGGAAATTTAAATTTTAGGAACTCGCTAAAAATAGAAATTGCAATGTCACCATTCTCATCATATTATAAGGTCACTCTGTGGTCAAACGTTTTGGCGGGAAATTTGTATGTCAAGGTAAGAAGCTAAACAGAAATTACAATGTGATCATCATATTACAATTCTTAGAAGTCTGAAAATAGAGGTTTCAAGGTCAAAGATTATTGACCTACGGTGGTGTCATATTACATTTCTTAGAAATATAAAAAGGTCAAGGTGAAAAACTAAAAAATAGAAAATCTAAGAATAAAATTTTCAAGGTCAAACTTTTGGAAATATAAATTTTTGGAGCTAGTCAAGGTCAAAGCTAAAAATAGAAGGTGCAAGGTAATCATTCTTAAAAGTTTTTTTGAGTAGGTTAGCAGTTTTGAAAGGATGCATGTTTATAATAAAAAGGCTTCTCCGGGATTGCATGATTCAGTAAACTTTTTATTGCTAGAAATGGTGAAAGTAATAAGAATGATAAGAAGAGAAAGAAAGAAACAATTATTAAGTAATGATGAGAGAAAGAAGAGACTCGAGACTCAAGAAAGTAAAAGAATTGACGATAGATTTAGAGCTGTATGAGCTGAAAAAAAAATGAATCAACTTCGAGTGAATGTGCCATGAAAAGTATTAAATAAAGGTGCGTTGTAATTTGAATGAAAGACGCTTTAAAAAGTAAATAAGTAATTACAGTAGTGTATGTTATATTGCATAAAGAAAAGGGACTTTAACAGTATTCATTTGAAGAAAAAAATAAATAAATAAAATAAAATAATAAAGTGTGTGTAGGCATATAATAAGAAAATTAAATAAGAAAAAATGAATTGCAAACGAAAGACCCTTTAAAAGAAGTTTCCGTATGTTTTAATTGAATTTTCATATAAAACGAGGTTCTTATCATGATTTATTAAATTATACAAATTATGTAGGAAGAAGTGACATTGTAACCTTATAATTATCACATAAATCTATTACAAAGAAAAGGTGAATAACATTATCTTAGCTATTATATGAAATGTTGAAGTAATTAAAAATTTTATGTGTGAAATGTTTTAAAATAAATAAATATACTCTTTTTATCATAGCAGTTTAATCGCTAAGTCAAAAATTCTGAATTTTTGTATATAGACTAAACAAATAACAGCGCAAAGGATAGCAGTTAAATAAATTCGGAATTAAAAAAATTTCAAAACAAATAGTCTTGTGAAAGAAGTACATAAACGTTGATACTTGCATTTATTAATAAATCATAACGCGCTAGTCCTTTATTCCAATTCTTTGCATGTAGACTAAACAAATAACAGCCCAAAAGATAGCAGTTCCAAATTTTCTAAAAAAAATGTGGAAAAAATTTAAGGCCTCATTAACTGTGAAATATTACTATCACTATTCGATATAAAACGCACATTTTTAATACTTTCCAAATTAATTGAGCATCAATATGAAATATGATATAGTGTAACAAAAGTGTAACATATTTGTAAAGTATTTGTAATATGGTTTTTTTCTAAAATAGATTCTAACGATTTTTTTTATGAAATAAAGTAATACTAACTCTCACAATGCATCTTTGGACATTTTACATTTATATACACAATTACAACTCATTTTAAATGGATTGTACTCGTAATGAGTAAAAAGCATGCAATTGCAAAATGCACCCATATAGTATTATCAGTATGATTTGTAATATTATATTTAACTTGAAATACAAGTATTGTACTATAATGGAATGTATAATAGCAATTATTGTTGTGTAAACGATAGACATGTACTTGAACTATAAAAGTGATGTATGTTTGAAGGTGTGTGATGTAAGTAAAGATGTATGTGCATATCTATGGAAAGAGATAAAATACGACACGATGGACTTGTTTCAGTGTATTGCGTCCTGAAAATTTAAAATTTGCACCTAATTCTCAGAAAAAAAAATTTTTTTTTTCAACGCAGTTGTGTTTTAGTGGCAATTTATCATTTCATGTATAAATTTGTCAAAATATGAAAAAATGACTCTTAAATTAACCAATTCCATTTTGAAACAACAAAGAGCACTTAAAACACAACTTTTTGTACTTACGTAAGCTCAGAAGAAACATATGCATGCAATTTATCCATTCCGTGTACCGAAATGCTCTTTAAATTAACCAATTCAATTTTGAAACAACAAACAGCACTTAAAACATGACTTGTTTTTTAATTTATTTTGATTAGGACTCCAAATTTACAATTTTCGATGGAGCGTGGATATTACTGCATCAAGAATTGTAGGATAATGAACGCAGTTATTTTGCTTTGAAAGCATTTTATGCAGGTGTGAATGCGAACATTCTATTTTTATCTCAGTCACCAATTCACATTACAATTTTGAAACGGGATTTGCAAATGTATGAATGCAATTGTGTCATTTGTATTGAATAAATACATGGCGTAGTTTTCAGATTTACATGCTTTTGGGAACTGTTTTGACTTTTATTTAACGCAAGCTTTTTTTCTCTTTTAACTGTATTATATTTTCACACTTTCTTTATATGCATGATATTTTACAATAACCTTCTTAGTGTATTTTTAAGTTATCATTTCATATAATTATGAAATTATTTGAAATTAACGTTTTGTATTCAACGCTTACTTAAGGATTCAATTATTTCCTTAACTTATTATAAGTTTTGTTATGAACGAATAAGTTCAAAAGTAAATATGTAATTGAAAATTATTATTAATTTTATTAAATACAACTACTACGACTGCTAGGTAAACTTTTTATCACCAATTCACATTACAATTTTGAAACGAGATTTGCAAATGTATGAATACAATTATGTCATTTGTATTGCATAAATACATGGCGTAAAGTTTTCAGATTTACATGCTTTTGTGAACTGTTTTGACTTTTATTTAACACAAGCTTTTTTTCACTTTTAACTGTACTATATTTTCATACTTTATTTATATGCATGATATTTTACAATGAATAAATTTGTAACGCAACATTCACTTAAAATTTGCAAAAAGGGCTGCTTTACTTTGATGTAGAAATTTATACATGAGTAAGTCAGATTTCCAAATGTTTTAAATTTTTTCCTTAACGTAAATCATTTCACTTTTATAGAGCAAATTGAACTATCACTCACATTTTTTTAGCTGTAGTAAAATTTTTTGGATAATGATAATAAAAAACAATTTACATTTATATTTTACAATGAAAAGATAACTATACAATAAATTCCACAAAAAAAAACATATTAAACACATCACACAGCCATCCCTTCCAACGTACGCAATATATTTTCAGTCTTTAGTATATTTTGCCGCACACACTCTAAATATTGATTAGCCTCCTTCAGTTCTTTATTCAGTCTTTCCACTCGCCCCAACCCCACCACCTCACTATTCATATAGTCATTGTGAAGCTTTCGTAACCACCGAATACTTGTTTCCCTAAAGGCCTGAAGGGTTGGTGGATCTTGCTCATCATCCTGCTGTGTGAGGTGCCCTTCTATAAGAGCCAAATTTTTTCCTCCATATTGTAGGTTTCGTAACGGTGATGGTGGGGGTGTTCTATAACCGTGGTTGCTGACGTTATGCTGAAAAAATGAATAATTTTATTTGTACTAAAAATTCTCTATGGATTATTAAAAGGAAACTATAATATTAATTAAAATTATACATACCTATCGAAATACTTCGAAAATTCATCCTCTACATCACTATCCCTTATGGAGATGATGGGGATGGTCTCTTCAAAGGGTGCTGGTTCTGTGGTGTTATTTGATGGCTGCACCAAAACATCATGTAAAATACGAGGTTTTGCCTGTCTTTTTAGCGAAAGTTTAGATTGTTTGCTGGACGAAGCCGTTACTAATGGTGAGTAATTAATGAGTATTCAATTAAAACTGTAATATTATATACAGATAGATCTGTTAACGTTAACAAAATTCATAACAAGTGGAAGTGGTTAGTACAATGAACTGACCTGAGCAAGCAAAGGTGACGAACTCTAATGAATGCAGCATAATCTAGACATGAGAAGGCATTTTGCATGCTGTCAGCATGGTTAAGTTAATGCATATTCTTAGTAAACGCCACAAAGTGCAATGTATGACCTCTGCAAGCAAAGGTGATGCAGCATTAGCCATGAGAACAGTATTGATGTCAAGGTTAATAGTTGTTCCCATTAAACGCTGAAAAATGCAATCTATGCATCTGTCTATGAACACTGAAGCTCTTGCAACAAGTTATAAGCATTTTTGATCTTGAATACTGGGTTTATATAAGCAGATAAAGAGCAGTTTTGTGCCAGACAGTATATTGCACTCGCGACTAGAATTGCAATTGTATACCTAAAGTACTTCTATAGTTACTTAAATTGTTAATTTTTACATATCAGTTATAATAAATATATTTGTTTCCATTACTGCATAATCGACAGCGCGTGTGCTTCATATTTTCCTGCAGTGTTGAATACAGTTTTGAAGGTAACTATGAGTAAGGGTATACCCAGTAGTAGTGGTATTGTTAATTTAACAAGAAGTATTATTCCATTGTTGAAAACCAAAAATGAATTTGTAAAGCACATCCGTATAATTAACACTAATATTAAGCTATTGCAAGATATAACTCAAAATAAAATTTATTTAGACATGCGAAAATCTGCTTAAACTCGAAAGTAATTTATTATTGCTAAAGTGTTATCTTATAAGAGTTAAACAGTTAAAGAGCGCTTCAGAGAAAACAGGTAGTGGAATTGTCAATGTCACTAAAAAGCGTACACGCTAATTAAGTTGATACTCTCTAGATTCATGTTTTAACGGTAGGCTACTTACAGGAATTATAGTCAATATGGCAAACATCAAGGGCCCTCTTATTTTTTTACAAAATGCATACAATAGTTTTGCACGAAAGGTTAAATTAATGCCAAGGCAATCGATGCTAAAGGTGAATGTCCTTTTAGTCTGCAATTTTGTCCATCCTCAAAATCACGTTACCGAGTTGAAGACATTTACCATAAAAATCATGCCATCAATATTGCGACCAATTTACGTAAGTGGTATAATGAAAACGTTTATTATAAATTACAGAAAAAATTAGAGGAGTTTTCCGAAAGGGATTCCGATTGGGCATTACATGAAGTATTACATTTAAATGTGAATATTAATAGCCATGTCCCATTTAGAGGCGGCCTTTCAACTTACGTTAAAGTTCCCTACTTTATAGCAGTAAAGCATGCGGTAGTGAATGTTAAAAACGACGATGAGTATTGCTTCCTGTGGGCCGTTGTATCGGCACTATATCCCATGCAACATCATTCAGATAGAGTTTACAGTTATCCTCATTTTAAGGATGTTTTGAATTATGATTCAATTCCCTTCCCCATTAAACTAGATGAATTATCAAGCTGCGGGTGATATTAATACAAAAAATACTACTGTTTATCATTTCACGTAGATTAAAAATATGTCGGCGCTTTTTTCTAAACAACTATCGAATAAGGAGCACAAGAAATTCATTTGTTATCGCTGTTTGAACCATTTTTCTTCAGATCACGTTCTACAAAAACACATCATTCACTGTCATCAACTTAATCGATGCTCTGTCAAGCTACCGACTGAAGCAGAAAATTTTCTGCAGTTCAAAAATTTCACATTCCAGGAAAAGGTGCCGTTTGTAATTTATGCAGATTTAGAAAGTATTTTGGAAGTGTACAAATTTAACGGACATCGATAATAATACGACATTTTACTCCAAACATACACCCTTTAGCATTGCTTACTACTTGAAGTGTTCATACAATGATTCTTTATCACGATTTAGTCTTTATAGAAGAAACGATTGCATTCAATGGTTTGTTAAAGAGCTTCAAAGTATTGCACATTGGACTACCGAAACAATCAATAAAATAATTCTTATGGATACTTTAACTTCCAAATCAGATTGAGCACTTTGAAAGCACCACGATTTGCCACATTTACGAAAAATCATTTACTGATTATGATATAAAAGTTAGGGATCATAACCATTTTACTGGTGCATTTCGGGGAGCATCACACCAGAATTGTAACCTAAACTACAAAGACTCGCACATTCTGCCAGTCGTGTTTCATAATTTGTCAGGTTATGATCGTCATTTCCTCATTATAGAATTAGCTACTGTTCCCGGTGAGATTTCACTGCTACCCATAAACAAAGAAAGATATATTTCTTTCACGAAAGCAATACAAGGCACTAAAATTAGGTTTAGATTTATTGACTCTTTCAGATTTATGAGTAGTAGTATTGAAAAGTTGTCGGACTATTTGGAAAATAGTAAAAAAATGATTACCCACGCTAATTGTAACAATGTCAAAGAATTTTCGCTACTAGTTCGCAAAGGTGTTTCCTTATGAATATCTCGATTCTTGGGATAAATTAAGCGAGACCAGACTCCCTCCCAAGGAAGCGTTTTTCAGTCATCTCACTAATGAGGGAATCAATGATGAAGTTTTGCACATGTAGTTAATGTTTGGAATAGATTTAATATTAAATCGTTAGGGGATTACTCGGATTTGTATCTAAAAACGGACGTTCTATTGTTAGCAGACATTTTCGAAAACTTTCGACAAACTTGTTTAAGTACTTACAAACTTGATCCTCTGCACTATTATACAGCCCCCAGTTTGGCATTCGATGCTATGCTTAAAACTACACAAGTACAGTTAGAACTATTTACAGACATTGATATGCTGATGTTTATTGAGAGAGGAATTAGAGCAGGTGTCGGTCAATGTTCTAATCGATATGCTAAAGCTAACAATAAGTACATGGGGGAAAAATTTGATCCCACTTCCGAAAGTGTGTATTTAATGTACTACGACGTAAATAATTTATATGGAGCCACCATGTCAGAATTTCTACCATTTGGTGATTTTTCTTTTGTTGATAATTTTGAAACTTTAGATTTAATAAACCATCCCGATGGTTCGGAAATTGGCTATGTAGTCGAATGTGATTTAGACTATGCCGTAGAATTACATGAGAGTCACAGTGATCTACCATTGGCACCCCAACATATGGTACCACCCGTATCTGATTCCAAAATGAAAAAAATTATTGCTTACATTGTATCCTAAACATAATTATGTTTACAGAAATTTGAAAGTATACTTAAAATATGGATTAAAGTTGGTAAAAGTACACCGTATATTACGTTTTAAACAGTCCCCGTGGTTAAAAAAATATATCGATTTAAATACCACCATGCGCCAGCAATCTCAAAATGAATTTGATAAGAATTTTTATAAATTAATGATTAATAGCGTTTTTGGGAAGCTGATGGAAAATGTACGTAAACATAAGGATATACGTTTAGTAATGAAATGGGAGGGTCGCTATGGTGCTCGTGCTTACATAGCAAAACCAAATTTTCATAGTTGTACAATATTTGATAATGATATGCTTATCATTCAAATGAATAAGTTAGAAGTATATTTCAATAAACCTATACATGCAGTAGTCAGTGTTTTAGACGTTTCAAAAACTTTTTTATACAATTTTAATTACGGTTACACGCTACCCAAGTTTAATAATAATGCTAAGCTCTTGTACATGGATACGGATAGCCTCATATACGCCTTTCAGTTCCCGATATCTATGAATGCATTAAAGAGGACATTGATAAATTCGATACATCTGATTATAGTCGCAACAATATCTTTGGAATTCCATTAGTAAATAAAAAAGTCCCTGGCTTAATGAAAGATGAAGATCATGGCGCGATTATGTTGGAATTTGTAGGAATTCGTGCAAAAATGTATGCTTATATGGTTGATGAAAAAGTTGTAAAAAAATCAAAGGGTTCTACCCGCGCAAGCGTCAAACAGATTACGATAAATGATTTAAACATGTTTTATTTGATGGTGGCGTAATAAGGCGTTATCAGCATCTGATAAGATCAAAGAAACATGATGTGTTTACAATCAAACAGAATAAAGTAGTACTTAATCCTTGTGATGATAAACGATTAGTAAATTTCAATTTCACTGATACTAGACCTTGATTTAACTTGACTAGCATTTTATCGTCTTCTGTTTCAGAAAACAATTTATCATTATGAACAGTCTTGAAGACAAATTGCAGGAAGAGCTATGGTACAGTAGTGATAAAATCTACAGAAAATACCTGAAGCGTTCTTTGATAGTCCTCCCCGAAAGCTATTTATTTGTACTGAATATATTACAAACATTGTTATTCCTGATGAGTGTTTTACTGGTGTGCTATAAACTCAAAGTGTGCAAATGAAGTTATTAAGACATTATTTGATAAAAAATTAAAAACGATACCATTAAAAGTTTTATAAATTGTGATAAAGGCTACAATTTATTAACTTTGATAAAGTAGATGGGATTTAAACGATATGAATGTACTTGGTGGCATACCGCTTAAAATGTATCTATGATTTATTAAGGTTCATGATTCAACAAATGTTAAATCTACCTTAGAAAATATTGCTTACAAGAACACTTTTTTATTTAACTGAATGTATTGAGAAAGCGGCATATTATCTAACTACAAGTGCCTCGATATTTTGATTGAAATATTATTAGAACAAAATATCAACTATAAGTTTCAACCTGGGAAAACGATGAGCACCACAAAATTTATTACTGGATACTAGACATCAATAAAGGTGAAACAAATTCAAATTCCTGTTTGGGATGGAAGTGTGGGCCAGATTCGGGTATATGGCCATCCAGTAATTTAAGTGATTATAGAAGTACTTTAGGTTCACTTTATAAGATAATGAAATTTTAAAAATAAATGTAATATTTAAAACATAAAATACTACTTTTTTTGTGTATTTTATTTCATCTAAGAGCTACATCCTTTTCTACACTATATAACTAATATAAGTAATTTGTTTACAAAGTACAGGTTAAATGTTAAAACAATATCATCCTTATTGATCCATGATCTTCATCCAATCCCCACCAGTCAATTTACGATAACTTATTATTCTTGGAGCAAAGCACTTTTCTACTAGATAACTCAGGATACTTTGTTTTTGTAATTCATGTTCATAAAACCCTCCCTACAGGTTTTTCCTTCATGTCTTCCAGCATGTACGTAGTGGGTTAGTAATCGAACTTTCACAATCTTAAATTTTGAAATTTTACCTTTGGGAAAATATTTTAAATTTCGAATATTTTTTTATGTTTTTTAAATGTAAGCCTCTAGCTTTGTATGATTACCAACATCTTTGGGCTTCATTCCGATAGTTCTATGCTTACGATTGTTATAATCCATGGTTATGGTATCAATTGTATCAATCCATTTGTATTTACCTTGTAGGCTGAATGACTTATATAGAGCACCTTAATGGTTCTGATAACACGTTCGCAATTGCAGCCTTCTTTGTGCTATAGGTGGAGTAATGATTGACTCCATAACGCTGCATTAGTTTAGTAAAATGCTCATTGTAGAATTCTTTTCCTGCATCTGTCTGCAAATTGGTAGGTTTCCGTCCTTTTTTAAGATTGTTTGCATGGCCTTGGTAACTTCTTTCCTGTTTTCGTTTTTAATCCTTTAGTCCATAAGTATTTCGAAAACAGTCGATAACCCAATATAACTTATAGCCCTTATTTTGTTTGGCATTGTGTTAAATTCAGCCAAATTCTTGCCAAAGGTCATCAAAACCTCTAATTATTGTGCCCTTCGTTTAAAATTTTTCGTGCAGGTTTATGCAATTCGTTGGAGTTGTAATTTGGACATGGTACTAATTTATCCACAATTTCTTTAAGTCGATATAGTTTTTGCTCCAACACTAGGTAAGCGTTAAAGAGTTTTTGTTTTTGAGCAACTACTTTCATCGTTAGTGGATGAAATAAAACTAAACGCACAATTACAACATTTTTATTTATATACTAGGCTATATTACAATAACTATAACTTTCACTTCCCAGTGAGTGGGCTGTACTGCACAATAGCGTCATGGAGAATGAGACCATCAACAATTCCATTATCGAAAGGTGTTAAAGATTCCATTTCCAATTTGATGTCTACTGTTGAGTTTTTTAAGGATTCATTTTGTTTAGAGCAGTCCATTACAAATACTGCACATGATTTGAATTCGGAATAGTTGAATAATGCATCTTATCATCTTCACCATAGTAATCACATCGAAATTTCAAAAATTGTGATAGGCAGGTATATATTGGTTAGCACTGAAGTTCAAATACTTCATATGGATTCTCAGAATGGATTTTGGCCCTTGGACTTTTAAATTTTTACCTTGTTGAATGCAACAATTATCCAACGTGGTTTTTCCAGTTGCGTTGATGTTTTTATTAATATGTCTGAGGTTGCCTTTTTAAAGAAGATAATTCATATAACCCCATTGACGAAATGGAACAGTAATAGAATTTTTTTGATTCCTTAAAAAGTTGTTTCCAGCATTAAGTGTTTGGTACTTTCCATTTTTTATTTAAGGTTATTGGGCATCAATTCACCATAGTAACAGTTTGTATCCTTTAGATCGAATTAAACTAATTGGATATTCACGATTACCTGACGATAATCCTCCATTATTCCAAATATGTGGTTCAATGGTATGCATACTGTAAAAGATTTTCTCCGTTTTTCATCGAATTCTACTTGTTATGGTTCTTCATTCTTTTGGGAATAAATGTTAGTGCTTTGCTTTTGCCCGTATAAGAAATATATCCCTTAAGCGTAGATGTTATTCCTGGATTTCTAAAACATCCACCTCTGACCATAACTCATAAGAATTTCTTCGAAAAGAAAGTTCGGGAAATTGTTGGTTGTATGCTTTTCTTTTTTCTTTTTGATAAGTTTAATGAAAAAACTATCATGATAATTAGATCTTGACTTTAAATTAAGATGCGTATTTCTTCGGAAGGTCCATAAAGATAATGTGAATATCTGATTTAATTATAGTATCATAAAATGTTTTTGAAAGACGTTTAACGATTCTACCATTGAGGTTGAGAACTTTAAAAATTACTTTAATTTCCGTTTCGATAAGATCCCTTTATAATGTTGACTACGTGTAGATTAGTGTGTTTAAGTATTTGGATGTCTAACGCAGATGTATGTAAAATATTTGGTTCTAATATTTTGACTCAAATAGGCCCAATGCAATTTTCTTTTAAAATCGATCTCAAATGAACTGTTTATCTCACATTTAAGTGTATTGTTGTTTGCTCTAATGAAAACTTTTCTGTGGGTATTTTAGATTTTAGATAATCCTAATTTCATCTAACTCATATGCACCGTGTGGAATATTATCACTTGCAAATGAGATGGATTTGTTCTAAAATAAAATCTATCGTTGCCTTATAAATGTTTCCCTTTATAAAATCCAACCAATCCAATAACGTATTTCTTCCCCAAATCTAGCTCTATCGGTGGATAGAAGTTTAAGCTGTGTTACCAACACCCTAAACTGAATTTATTGACATAACCGAGAAAATTTGATGTTGTGCTGATTATTTATATAAAATTGTAGGCATAGGTGTCCGCAAATAATTGTATTAAACTCTTGATCTTGGTTGTAATTATAAATATTTTACACCCCGAAAAGTTAATCACTTGTTTGGTGGTCGAATATTACCGAAACTATCGTAATACCATACCTTTTACACGCTTTTGTAGCAAACCCAATTGTACCTGATCCTCTTTTATCTAAGTTAATAATTCCAGATTCATATTTCCGTGGTAATTTAGGCTTATCTCTCATAAAAATATCCCAAAGAAACATTTTTGTATTTCTTTAAATCAATATCCGTTAACGGTCTTTTAATCTATTCAGTTTTTGGAAACTGTTTTAAGTATAATGCCCACCACCAGATTTGTTTGGTTTTAGATAAGTGTACCCGCCTTTCTTATTCATGGAGCCTATGGACCGATTTTCATGCGATTATGGCGCGATGTCTCTTTTTTTTTAGCATTTTTAGCATTTGACTGCTTTGAATTCCTAATGCACCCCAGCAAAGCAGATTGCTGATAATCCTGCGAATAACGGAATAAGAAATGGTAAAACCCTCCTTGTTAGGTAGGGAATTACTCTAGGAACTTTAATGTTTTTTTCCTCCAAACTTTTTAACACGTTTTGCCGTTGAAAGGCTGACTTTATTGTGTCTGTGAAATTTCCGTTAGGTTTAATTTTTTTTATTTGTTTTTCGTAAATGCAAAAATTTCCGCCATTGCATTTTTCTTCTTCTTCAGATTAGATCGACGTTTACCCCATTTCTAATTTTTTTCCTTTCATGGTACTGCTAAAGCTGCAGTTCGTCCACCTAATGTTGCGTCTGATGATTTAAAGCGTTCCCAAGATTTTAAATTTTATCCGCTTTTGTCCTTAAATCTGTGATCTCGTAACTGATATCGTGGCACAATTGATTAATACCTAGCGTGGAGTCGTTTTTTAACGTTTCGAGGACCCAATACTTAAAAAATAATTCAAACGGAAGTTTATTGATTAATTCATAAAACCACCACCACCTTTTTTCCTTAACTAACATTGTTTACCTGGATGGATAGAACGGGTATTTATACCTAAATTGAGAAATACAAATCACAGTCATTTTTTACTCAGTAAATTCTATACATTGATAAGCAGGACGAAATATTTCCATTAAATGTTTTTAAAACACACCAGATTGTAAGATTAAAATTCCAATCTATAGCTTATTATATCCTTTAAATTGAATAGTTCTTCATACTTTGAGTTGAAAGTGCAAGAAACAGGTAGCTTTTATCATAACAGTTTTTAAAATTTGTCATTTTTAATTAATTATTTAATGTTGATCATAGATTAACCTTCATCATTTTTCTCTTCATTTTACTTTACCACCATCACTATTTTGACAGCACCAACAACACAAGGTAAAATTGTTATTCATATTGTTACTGAAATGTGGGGTATCCAATATAACGGTGAACCTGAGTTTGGATCGTTCAGAAATGATGTTATGCTGCCTGCATTATAACGACTGTACTTGCTTGAAATCACTGGACTAAACGGTTTGAAATGATTTTAGTTAAATCATGTGGGTGGGATTGTGGCCACTATTAAAAACTAAATGTTATGTTTTGTTTTGACTGCAAACTACTCATGAAGACATCCCTCGTGTTTAGGCATTTTAAATTTCCTTTCGATTTTCTTCTTTCAAATACTCATAAAAGCGTTGAGGTAATATACATTTAAAATCAACAGTTTCCATCACTATACGTTCACCATACTTAGTATTAATTACTGCCGTATTAATCACTTTATACCTTTTTGATATCTCCAGGTCACATGCACTTTTAAA
>JARFJB010002498.1:0-30000 GCA_036346205.1 Vesta saturnalis | reverse complement strand
AGTGTGCTGTGTGGGTGGTGGTGCGTGCGTGCGTGCGTGTGTGTCAAACGGGTAGAGTTATGAGACGTGGTGTGTCGCGTACTTGTGAGTGGGTGTGGATCTATGTTGATATCTACCTACGTACTTGAAAATTTGTGTTTAAACTTGTTTTCATTTATCTTATCTTATCTTATATTTTGTAAAAATCTAGCTGCGGGTGATTACTATGCGCAGTTTTTGATATTCATCAAATATTTCTGACACAACTGTATATTTCAGTTGTATAAATATACCGCTATATAAAATTTAAATTTTTAAATTAATTATGCTTAAAAAATAACTCGATAAGATTTTAAGCTCTTGAAAATTTTTAACACGCGGTCGGCTTAAGAGTTTCTTTTCAGGTTGTCTCTTTCATTATGAACGTATTACCAAAAAGGTTGCATAATTATACTAAAAAACAATGATTATTTCATTTCTTCTAATTACCACGTTGTGCGCAGCATGATCGTATGTTGTTCAACTCCAGATATTTTCTTTTTTATATCTGTAATCACTTACTATTTTTCAATTACTATTGGTACATGTGCAATACGTCTGTGTCGAAGACATTGTAGAAGCAACTAGTTACTATTAATTTCGCTGTAGAATATTAACAAGTTGTGAATAAACAGAATTCTGAATATAGGTTTAAATCGTACAACGTTGACAGCCAAGGGAGTTCTGCGTTTCGGCTGATCATGCGTTCATTAAAGTACTATCTTAAGAAATTCATTATTTTGCAATACAGTAGAAGGCTGGCTAAAAATAACCATGCCGTAGTTTATCTTCATGTAATTCTGTAATTCTTCTATTAGCGGATACTACTTTCTATATATCACTCTGTAGTAAAGTAGGTACCCATAAATACTGTATATGAACACAGTCTTAAAACGAAAAAATAAACTTTGCTAGAGTAGCGCTTTAACCAACTGCGCTATAGAGATGCACGCTCCAATCGATGTAAATTTTGTCTTTATGCATGTAGAACTGATGTAAATTTTCTCTTTATATATGTAGAACTGATGTAAATTCTAAATATAATGAGATAACAATCAAATTACTTATATTAATGGAGTGTGAGCCTGCAATATCGCAAGGATTCACACGTACCAAAGCAACTTGGCTAATGTTAAATTAGGTTCAAATCCTATTCGAGGTAAACTTTTATTTATGTATTTAATAAAATTAATAATAATTTTTAATTACATATTTACATTTGAACTTATTCGTTCATAATAAAGACTTATAATTGTAACAGTTAATTTATCATTCAACACATCTATGTTGATATCCAACAGTGCAAATTCTGATGATTTGCCAATTAATATATCCTGATTTGTAAAACCAAACATCATCAGTAAAAATTCGCTTCGGGATCTCTTGAGTTTTTAATTAAATTATTTAAAAACCACTGACATACTTGCAACCTTTGGGGGATGATCGTTTGGTAGGAATTCTTGCACAGAAAAGGCTACAGGTGTGAATTTATGGGATGTTGCAGACATCAACTTGCTGGCATAGATAAGGAACAGTCGTTTTAGGTTCATTCTCCATTATTTCTGGAAAACAATATTAATAACTGTCTAATAAATTTTACATGTGGACCGTTTCTTGATTTTCAGAAAACGCTACAACGAAATAAAGCACAGCCCCTTTTTATGTTTTTTTACCATTCTTCATAATCAAGTGCAAGTTCTGGGAACTTTTCTTGGAATGATTTTTTACAGCCTTATATATGATAAATCCAAACATCATCGATCTGTTTGTGTTTGACGTTTAGCGTTAAGTGGTGATGTATAGTGTGTCCCGATTTCGATGGTTTTGCAGGGTATCTCAAGCACGGCTAGAGATAAGCCGTTGCGGTTTGCCCGTTTCTATACTACTTTTTTACGAAACAACATTTGCATGTCACGCTTCGTTTCTGCTATACATGCGATTTTGAAAATTTTTCATTTTGGGACCCCCTCGTATCTCTGTTAGCAAGTAACATAAAATAAAGTGAGAACTGGTACTGATAGATATTTTTACATAGAATCAAGTGAAGTACGTAACGTTTCCATAAATATTGCCGTTTCTTCAAAATAACCCAAACTTACCTTTTGTTAAATGGGACACCCTGTATATTTTTCCACAATTTGATTCGATTTGTCCTCAGCTTTCCAAAATATAAACTCTATAGTCCTTTTTAACATTAAGCTCAAAATTTAAGTCATTACAAATTTAAATTTTTTTACAGTTGGCCGCTGAGGAATCTGACGTAAGAAAAGAACTCGGCTGTCAGATTTTAGAAGCTTGTCAGTTTATGTCTATTATTCTGATTATTTGCTTTGATGTGTCTAATATTTTTAACTTAATTGTTGGAAATTCACTCGTTAATTCTAGCAGTTAGTATAACATTTGGAAACGCAAAAAATATGACATGCTTGTTTGTTACATAAATTATAACCAAAAAGGCAGACGAAACATTAGAAATGTATTTTCACAGGTATTTATCTATCTACCTTGTTACTTTGACTAACAATTTACAAAGAAATATATTTCATAGAGATCTAGAGATGTGACAGCCAGAAAAAAGAATATTTTCAAGAATAAAATCAAATCTAATTGAACACGGCTGGTTTTTATAAACCTCGTTCAAAAGTCTACAATAATGAAAATCGCGAAATTGACGAAATAAATGTATTATCGTCAACCGCACCAATACAAATACCTCTTGCAAAGAGATAGCCTGCCTCAATAAAAATTCTCATATGGTTCATCTGGTCCAAAACTTACGTTCCGGTGAGCAGAACGTAACAGACAATTTTGTAATTCGTATTTCATTTTGAAAGATTTGTTGTTTGGTCTCGCGAGGTGCACTTTAGCAGCGCTGGTATTTTTAATCGCCAAAATAATAGATTTTGGTCTGAGTTTAATGTATCTTGTTTCATATTTGGTAGTAAAATTGTATATCAAGCTTTTGCGGAGGCCAATCGATATTTACAAATTTTGGAAAGTAGTGTACTCGAAATAGAAGGTGATATACCATTAGCACATTTAAATGAATTATATTTACAAGACAGTGCTCCTGCGCACAACGCTGAAATTGTTAGAAACTATCTAGATAAAAACTTACCAGGTCGCCGTATAGGTAGAAATGGAGCTGTAAGATGGCCACCCAGATCACCAGATTTGTCAGTTCTAGATTTCTTTCTGTGAGGATATCTTAAGAATAAAAATGTATAGAACCAAATATCAAACTATAGCGAATCTACACAATGCCGTTGATAAGATTTTTATGAAACTACAGTTGAGACTTGTTATTTTAAATGCAATAAAGCGGATCAGAACAATGTGTGAAACTTGTTTAAGGCAATTTGAACATTTTCTATAAACTAGTGATATAATGTTTTATTGCTACGTTATCCTATAAAATTTTGAAACAAATATTTTTTATTATTCCAGCCCCGGCCAACCATTAAAAAATTTCAATTTGTAATAACGTAAAATTAGAGCTTAATGTTGAAGAGAACTAAGTATAGAGTTTTATATATTTTTGGAAAACTGAGAACAAATGGAATCAAATTGTGAAAAAAATATACAGGGTGTCCCATTTAAAAAAGGTAAGTTTGGGTTATTTTGAAGAAACGGCAATAATTATACAAAAGTTATGCA
The DNA here is from genome assembly GCA_036346205.1 of Vesta saturnalis. NCBI lineage: Eukaryota > Metazoa > Arthropoda > Insecta > Coleoptera > Lampyridae > Vesta > Vesta saturnalis. The sequence continues at coordinate 26,325 of JARFJB010002498.1, read as the reverse complement.
CGCCATTTGATTCTACGTAAAAATATCTATCAGTATGAGTTATCACTGTATTTCTGTGTTACTGACTAACATATACGAGACGGGTTCCAAAATGACAAATTTTCAAAATCGCCCTGTATATCTGAAACGAAGCGTGTCATGGAAACTTTGTTTAGTTCACCTTTCGTTTCATGAAAAAAAGTAGCACAGGAACGTGAAACCGCAACTTCTATCTCAAGCCGTTATTTAGATACCCCACAAAACCATTGAAATCGAGACACACGGTTCAGATTAACAAACGGATATACGCAAAATCCTTCAAGAACGGTACTCCAGATTTTTGCTTGTTGAACAAGCTCATTTTAACGGAGTTTTCATAACCAAGCTCACAGTCACTTATACTAGAGCAAGTAAGAGCTTACAAAAAAATTTAAAGATTGTATTGGTAACAAAAAATGTATATAAGTTATAACTCAAACAAATATTCCTAAGGTCCAGTCACAAACGAAATCATTAAATCTCTAATATCACTAATTCATTGCACACCCACATAACATTAAATGGGTAGCTGTAACATATAAATAACGAATATGATAAACTCAATATAAATGTATCAACAAGTATCAAATTTACAATACTTAATAAATTAATTCCCAAAATGTAGATGGAGAATTAACTCATTTTATAAATCAAATCAAACAATTGTCAATGCGTTGGCCATGACATCATTGTAGGTACACAATTTTACTATCAGTACATGGCGAATAATCAACAGTATAACACTTATCACAGCTGTTGTTTAAATCTAGCTTATCATTATTTTTTATAACACCATTTTCAAGATTTTGTCGAGAGTCGGGGTTTGAATAATCCGAAGAAGTGGCATGTTTGTGGGAAGGGTGGATAGCTGAGCTGGAACGATCGAATTGCTTCAAATGTGCCCTGCTATGACCATTATTAGCTTTATTTTTCCTTTTGGAAACTTTCACAGATCTAAAACATATTTTATATCACGACCTAATATTATTTTTAATTAACCTCAGAAGTGGCTTTGACATATCTGTCCGGAATCTGAGATGTAATGGTTATGAGGCGTATATTTTCAATAAATATTTAATCTAGCACTTTGTACCGCTCATAGCTACTTATGAGGTTAATATTAAAAGTAGGTAGCACCACTGTATGATAAGTACAATAATAGTGCTCACTAAAATGGAACTGTCTTTGGAACTATAATTATTAAAATAAAGACATGCATTCCGGCAGTAAGTGATGGACAGTAATCGTTAAGGTATGAAAACACCAGATACACAGTTAATGAACTTTAAAAAGTATTATAATGAAATTTAGTAGAACTTGTTCATTTTCTTAAGAGTAGTGAAATACATAGGAGTAAATTCAAAGAGATATATTACACTGTTCATAAATGAGCTTAAAAACATATGTACCAAAATTTGCACAAAAACGTTTAGCGTCTATTAATAGTCCAAAATCGCACTTTCCGAGTTTATTCAGAAGGTACACCAAGAGAAAACAATTGATTACTTCCAAATAGCTCATAATACTATGAATACAAGTCATTTAGTATAATTTGAAAGCAATCAACTATTCGTCCTACTAGGGATAAATACTATTTAATATACACTTTTGGGATAATGTATATCTAAATGAATGAAACGCGATACATTCGTTGTACATTACATTACATCTGTGGGAAGGTGTAATAGCAGTCATTTATCTTGTGTTCATTGGAAAATGCAATAACCAATGCAAACAGCAAACATTACCTACATAATTTACAAAATACCCAGCCAACACTGATTGAAACTGTTAAAAGCCAAACAAGGAAATCGATTGTTCTCATTGAAAGATTATCGAAAATGTTTGTTACAAATGTAGGTATACCGTTCTTGATTTCGTTATTGTGAACTAAAACAACTATGCATACTGTGCATCAAAATGTTTAAAACTTTCTGAGCAATTAAACAAAATTAATTACGTTTCGTTTGTTATGAATTGTAAGACTACCAACTGTTTCAAACCTTTTGATATGTATTTACAAAAAATTTTGCATTCCGAAACATTTTCGGTTGTTAAATTAACATAATAACATATTAAAACGACAAGGTATTTTAGAATTTTATCAGTTTCAATTTTTTAATTTACTTTGGTTTAAAATCTCTTGTAATAAAACAACAATATGTGCATAATTTCAGTTGTTTCTGAATCATTAATCAAGACGAATTAAGTTTCGCTTTATTGTAATTGTAACAAATTCAAATACTAGATGTCTGCAAATTTCTCAAGTTTTGAAACTATACAATATTATTAATTCAACGTTAACGTTTGAGAAACATCAATTGTTTAAAATTATAACAAATTGAGTTACAAATATCCATAATCCCTAATCCATCTTATCGTTTACGATAGTGAGTAAAGCGTTCGAAGGGGATGTACAGGTTGTCCCATTTTCGTATGTTTTACGGGGTACCTATCTCGCTTATTTTTTAGGTTAGAACCTTGCGGTTTTCGCGACACCGTGCTATTTTTTAATGAAACCAAAGATGCACTAATCAAATTTGCCATAGCCATCTTAGTTTTTGTGGTACAGTGTGATTTTGGAAAAATTGCATATTCAGTCATCCCCTGTAACTCTGTTATTATCAGACATATTAAAAAAGTAAAAACTGATATTTGTAGATTTTTTTACGTAGAATCCAATGGCGATACTCAGATTTTCTTTAGAGGTCACAGTTTTTGAGATATTGACATAACCTGCTTTTTTTATGGGACACCCGATATATTTTTTTAAAATCTTTTTCCCCTTGCCAAGAGCTTTTCAAAAATATAGCATAGTCTATATTTATTTTTATAAATAACGTGACAAAATGATTTTTTTCTATAATTTACATTGATAATAGTGGATAGCCGTGGATAACCATGGTAACGCAAAAAACAAAATAATTAACGTTCTGCCATTACTTAAGTATTTGATTTTTGAAGTTTCTGCTTCTCTCAAATTATTCCTGGTTACATTTTCCCAAATTTAATGCTGATATTTATTGTTATCCATTGCCTTTGTTTATTGTTATCGTTCTTGTTCTTGTTGTTGTTGTTGTTGTTGTTTAATTATTTTTTAATATGGCTCGAAACCAAAAATTTGAGAATAATGATATGAATACCTGCTTCATATTATCTAATGAAAACGCAGACCAGGCCTTAGAACTCTATCTGAACAGGTCAGTTAATCTTTACCTTAGAATTTGTATTTATTTTATATACCTATTTTGTCATATAGATATCCCGAAAGAAGACAACCCGACAGAAGAATATTTCAAAAATTATAATTTAATCTTTGCCAACATGGATGTTTGGACAAACCTCGACCCCGAGTTTACAACAAAGAGAACGAGGAATCAGAGATCAACGTTTTAGCAGTTGTTCAAGCCACTCGCGAAACCTCGTGCAGGAAAATAGATGAAGAGACCGGTGTGTCTAAAACATTAGTGCAAAGGATTTTAAAAAAACAAATTCAAACCCTACAAGTATAAACTTGTTCATCATCTGCACCCTGGTGATGCTGAACGTAGATTGGAGTCCTGCAATTGGTTCATAAATATGAAAACTCAGGACAATAATTTTGGAAAAAAAATTATTTGGTCAGACGAGGCACATTTCACAAGTTCGGGAATTCTTAATAGACACAACTCGCGGTTTTGGAGTCAAGAAAACACCCACGTGATTTTTCCTAGAGTACGTCAAGGCAGGTTCGGATTTAATTTTTCCTGCTTTATTTTTAACCGAAAAATTGTTTAGAAGATTTATGAAGAAAACCTAAACTCTAATGGGCTCTACAAGAAAAAACAATGAACATTTTAGAAGATATTCCACTGGCTCAACTAAACGATATATTCTTACAGCTGGATGGGGCTCCAGCCAACAATGCTAGAATAATACAAAACTGGCTAAATGAACGTTTTCCCAGGAGATGTATTGGAACAAATGGACCTGTTCGATGGCCACCACGATCACCGGACCTCTCGGTTTTGGATTTTTTTTTGGGGTATTTAAAGAATAAAATCTATTCAAGGCAATATGCCAACATGCAACAATTAAAATTGCAACGGAAAATGCTTTTGTAGAATTACGAAGACAATCATTTATTTTGGAAAATGCTATTAAAAGTATTTATAAACTTTGTGAAACTTGTAGGAGACATAATGGTCTGCAATTTGAACAATATTTGTGATTAATTAATTATTTTGTTTTTTAACAATGTAAATTATAGAAAAAAATCATTTTGTCACGTTATTTATAAAAATAAATATAGACTATGCTATATTTTTGAAAAGTTCTTGGCAAGGGGAAAAAGATTTTAAAAAAGTATATAAGGTGTCCCATAAAAAAAAAGTAGGTTATGTCAATATCTCAAAAACTGTGACCTCTAAAGAAAATCTGAGTGTCGCCACTGGATTCTACGTAAAAAAATCTACAAATATCAGTTTTTACTTTTTTAATATGTCTGACAATAACAAAGTTACAGGGGATGGCTGAAAATGCAATTTTTCCAAAATCACCCTGTAGCACAAAAACTAAGATGGCTATGGCAAGTTTGATTAGTGCATCTTTGGTTTCATTAAAAAGTAGCACGGTATCGCGAAAACCGCAAGGTTCTAACCTAAAAAATAAACGAGATACCCCGTAAAACATACGAAAATGGGACAACCTGTGCAATTTGATTCAAACTCAACGCCTTGGCCTTATTGTGCAAAAAAAAGGACAAGATATTTAAAACCTCTTCCTCCCTCGTTACAAATATTCATAATCCCGTAATCCATCTTTTCATTTACGATAGTGAGTAAAGCGTTCAAAGGGAGTGTACAATGTGATTCAAACTCAACGCCTTGGCCTTATTGTGCGAAAACGGGACAAGATATTTAAAACCTCTCCCTCCCTCGTTACAAATATTCATAACCCCGTAATCCATCTTTTCATTTACGATAGTGAGTAAAGCGTTCAAAGGGTGTACAATGTGATTCAAACTCGACGCCTCGGCCTTATTGTACGAAAACGGGACAAGATATTTAAAACCTCTCCCTCCCTCCATCCCTCCAAATATTGATAGGTAAAAAGATACAGGGTGTCAAAGTTGTAATTTGTTTTCTATTTTTCCTCATTGCTTGAGAAGTTTTTTAGATTTTTGCATGAAACTCGGTATATGGGGGTTTTTTGGTATGAGAAATAAGATTCTGCTCTTAATTTTGACCAGACTTGTAGAGGGCGCCACATACAGCGTTATTTTAGTAAATAACCTGTCAGAAAATCTTTGCGCCACCCTGTATGCAACAATCGATAGAAAAATGTTAATCTCTGATCCTTTCTCAACAAAAAAGATGTGCTTGTTAGGAGTGTTTAAATTTAATAGTTTCTGAGATATTTGCTTTTAAACGTATCAATGTATTTTGAATTCAGTGTACTCCATATTTTTTTAACATAAATCAAGTTACTCTGAAAAACATTCCCATAGTGTTGCTATGGTTTCTAATGTTTATTATAAGATTACCTTCAGTGTCACTAATAATTATCAGTTAAAATTTTGTTCTAAACTTAAAACGTTATGGAGTATACGTTTGTTGAATAACGCTGATATGCATTTAATGTACGGATTGGCCCGATTTAATGCTTTAGAAGCTCAAAGATTCATACATTACAAAAAAATTACAGTTTTATTAGAAGTTATTTAAAAAAAGACATACCGGAATAAAATACAACATTAAAGGAAACTATTAACTAAATAATAACTACCGTAAAATGGGGTGAAGTTGACCAATTTTCAACTTTAATTGAAAATAAACCATGTTTACAGTTTAAAAAAAAGTTATCCTTGAGATTGCGTGGGTATCGTTCTTAATTAAGCCTAGGACTCGAAAATTTGCAAAAATTTTTCTCTTTCTTGAAAAAATTAAAATCTTTTCAACTTCACCCATATGGTGAAGTTGACCACATATATGACTATCGTTAAAACCTCGTTTCAGTAGTAGTTGTAAAGATAAACAAGTGAAAAAATATACAGTTCAATATTAATCAGTTTATTTAAAAAATTCGGTTAAAAAGGAAAATAGCATGTTTATAGTGTAAAACTATATAATAAACCGAATTCTGTACTCTAATGTTTTATATAAAATTGAAATATTAGCAAGTTATCGTCAAAACCTAGTGAAAAATATACAGATAGGTAGTAATTAGTTTACTAAAAAATACCGGTCAAAAACGAAAAATAACATATTTTATAGCCTACAACTATATGATAAACGCGGTTCTTGCTCTAATTTTTATATAAAATTAAATAAGGATAAGTCAATGTTAAAAAAAGTTCTCCGCGACGAGATACGTTTGGGGTCTTCAATATGGTTTTAATGTCTTTTACAAGTATGCCATCTTTATCTTCTATATTACGCCAGATAAATTTATCACCTTTCGATCGCTTTAAAAATTTACAGTTATCTCATCATCATTTACTAACAACATTTTCCGATAAAATGTTTAACAGTCTTTTAGTTTCATATTGCACTAAACCCATGAATCTTGTTTTACATCACCGTTTATTAATCCTCCTCATCAATTTTTGTTTGTTCAACATTACCGGTCTGCAAATCAGAATAATCATCACTCTCAAAAGATAACTCAACCTCACTTTCACTTTCGTCACTATCTGTAGCTTGAATCTTGTTTGTTCCTTGACTATTGCTTGTTGAAGGCTTGTTCATTATCTTTTCTGGTGAATCCTCGAAGGCTACGATCTTCCAGGAATAACATTTAATTTTTCCTTTTTACTATTGTATCGCGTTTTTTTTTTGATTTCGTTGATCTTTAAATAATCAACTATAACTTTACCAACACTTGCTCTGATTTCTCCTGTGTATGAGGAATTTTGTCCCAAGCTTTTGCTACACAGTGGAAAAATTCCACTGGCATAAAAGCCCTTCTGAGCATTCAGTTTGGCTATACTTTTTTCTACAGAGGAAGTATTTGCATTGCATTTTTTCCAGTCGTGTAATATTTGCACGTGCCGATAGCGACCGACAAGATTTTACAGGTCGGTCAACTTCGCCCCGGCGGTCAAGTTCACCCCAAATCAACGTTAAATTTGCACAGGTACAAAAAAATTATTAAAAAGAACGAAAATACTTATCAATCATGTATCATCTGAAAGTATTTTCGGGTTGCAGTAACTCAATAAATAAAATATGTACCACACTCATAAAATGATTTGATCACCACTATTCAGGTAAAAGTTTAATTACCAATTTATGAAGTCTAATTTCACAGGTGCCTTCAGGTTTGTACCCACATACATAGCTAAAAGTTAAATTTACGAATATCATACGGGTTTAAATGTTTTTTTTAGTTTTTGGTCATCTTCACCCCCGCGGTCAACTTACATTTACGCTACATAAATTATTCAAATGAGCACCATTTAATGAACTGAGCACGACGAACATAATTGTTGCATCATCCAAAGTATTTGAACGTTATTCTTTATTTCCTGGGCATGGTGGAAAATTCTTTGCCTTAGTTCATTCTTGGTTTCCACGGGAGTATTATAAACACGTTGTTTCAATTGACCCCAGAAGAAGAAATCCAAAGGATCTAAGTCCGGTGATCTAGGCGGCCAGGACACAGGTCCTGATCGTCCTATCCATCGGTCTGGATATAATCTATTTAAACGCTCTCTAACTAATAAGCTAAAATGAGGTGGAGCACCATCGTGCATAAACCACATATTCATGCGTGTTTGCAATGGAAGATCTTCTAACAGATTGGGTAATTGTTCTTCAAGAAATTCTAAATAACTTTGGCCATTTAGTCTAGGTGGTAACTCAACAGGTCCTATTACTTAATGTCCAATTATTCCTGCCCATAAACTAATTTAAAATTGTACTTGATGCCGGGTTTGTGTTATACCGTGAGGGTTTTCGTCTGCATACATGTGTAGATTATGCGAGTTGATGGGCTCGTCCTTGATGATGCAGCGTCATCCAAAGTATTTGAACGTTATTCTTTATTTCTTGGGCATGGTGGAAAATTCTTTGCCGCAGTTCAGGTTTGGTTTCCACGTGGCCAAAAAGTCTGGCCAAAACTAAGTTCAGAATATTATTTCGCATACACAAAAAACCCATGTATCGAGTTTTGTGCAAAAATGTAAAAAAACCTCTCAAGCAATAAGAAAAATAGATAATAAAATTATAATTATTATTAGTTTTTGTTATGAACGAATAAGTTCAAAGGTAAATATAAAATTAATAAAATTAATAATAATTAATAAAATTATAAGTTTGACACCCTGTATCTTCTTACCTATCAATATTTGGACTAAGGTATGTTCGGTTCAATCGATATATTTTGGGCTCTAGTATCTCCAGTTTCCGAGATTTCCCAACCTTTCACAGACACCCTGTATATATATCGTATGTTATCATTTCTCCGAATTCAATCTGCCGAAACACTTTTCTGCCTTGTTGGGTTCAAAATTTACAGGGAAAAATGTATTTAATAAAACGAGCTGTAAAATCGTCTTAGCCAGATGTAAATACATAAAGAATTTATTTAATTTAAATTTTAGTTAAACGACGAAGAAGTCACTAAGGTTTTAAATGTTCGAATATTTATATGATGGATATCAGTTTCAGTTTAATAAAAAATCTTATTGATGTGGTTGATGATCCTCAAACAAGTCAACAATATATTCTTAAAACTAATTACACATAAACTAAAATAAAGATATTAATAAAAATTTTCTATGTGGCCACCTTCCAGTTCAAGACATGTATTTAATCTTTGTGAAACTTCAGTTTCTGTTATTTTTCTTAAAGTTTCCCTGGATATATTACTGCAGCTATTCTAATTTTCTCTTTCAAACGGTTAACATTTTGAGAAGGGGTGTTGTAAACTTCATTTTTTAAAGTTCCCGAAATGAAAAAATCTAAAGGCGTATGGTCCGGCAATTTTGACCAATTATATACCAAACGCTTACACCAAAATGTCCTTAGTTTTAAGCTTCGTTTATTACGTGAGGATTTTCTGTCGACCAATAGTGAGAGTTTTAACGATTAGGCTTGCCACTACTTGTAAATCGACTCTTTTATCAGTCCATAAAATATGGTGAAACGATCAACGACTGTTTCACAATCAACCATTATATTAAAAATAAAATTTAGGCGTTTTTGTTCATAGGTTTCAGTTAAACGTTCCAAATTGTGTAATTTATAATCGTGCGTAATTGTTGTCGGAAATTCTTTTTTAAATAGATTTTTCTTTTCTACTCGAAAATTCGTTCCAAACGACTGAACAAGGTATATGTAGGTTGCTCGCACTGAATCCTTGATTCATTCACCATAAATTAAGAACATGCCCGATGCCCACTTTTTCATTGTGAGAAAACATTGTTAATAACACAATAAAAACTTAATTATAACCAGTCAATTAAATTGTCTTAATAGCGAAATGTCAAGTTTGACAAGAATAAATTTGTCGGTTTACCAATTTGTAACGGGTTAACACGATTTTATCGCACATTTTATTAAATATATTTTTCCCTGTAACTTTAGAACCCAACCACGTAAAAAAATGTTTTTGGGCAGATTAAATTCAAAAAAATGTTCGAAATATATTAAAAAACAATATTTACTAGGAACAATTTATTTTGGACAACATAACTTCAGTTTCTAAAATGTTTTAAAAATTTATATTTTGGTGCAAATTATAAATCAGATTTGAATTATCTTCTCCCGTTTTCACACAATAAGACCAAGACATCGAGTTTGAATCACCCTACACTGCATTAAATTCTTGTGCTATTACACTTTATGTGTGACAGAGAAATCATCATTTTTAAAATTAAATTATAACCACTGATTTTTATTTTTAAGTATTTAAAGAAGGTGTTCTTTCGTAAATTTGTGTAATTGCGTCTATGCCAAACATTAGGTTATATAATGGATATATATTATAATTTTTGTGTACAACTAAAAGGTTGAAAAATATTACTTTTAATTTTATGAAGTTGACTTAAGAATAATACCATTTAATACACAATACAATAATAGCAACGAAAGGCTACAATATCGTTCGGAATTTTAAGTTCTTACAATCATAGAGACATCTAGATTCTAGACCATAGAACTGTTATTAAAATGGCGATAGAAACCTTCAGTTTTAAATCTTTTACAACTGCAGTCGAGACTGAAAAAGTGACTTTGGTAGCAAATAGTGTGTTTTATCTGGTCTTTTCTTTAAGTAGGTACACATAAGAAAAATATAAAAATAATAATAAAAGATAGAAACAAAGAATAGTAAGGATATATTCTTATTAATTTCATTTTAATTCAATAAAGTTATTCCTGTAAGCTACTCAAACATTGATATATTTTCAACCACGTCAGAGGACTTAATTTATAACTGAATACGTTTTACTAGGTTTAACAATAGCAGGTTTCTTTATTAATATTCAGTGAATAAATAAATAAGACCGGCGTATTCCAAAGGATAATTAGGATACAGAATTAGCAATTTGCATACTTTACCGCAAATAGTTATTTTCATCACCATGCAATTTAACAAAGGAATACAGTAATAATATTAGTACCTCTTGTTTATTTACCACCTACTTATTGTCCTCAATGTTGTACAGTGAAGCGATAGAAAATTATGTTTTTTTATTCTAGTGGTTGACAATTTGGTTATGTTAAGATTGTGATTGTTATTTACTGGTGCCTGAAATATTTTTTTACTTATACGTTAAACGTACTTCAGTTTAGCTTAAAAATGAAAAATTTATCAGTATCAGTTTAAAAACAAAGTCATTTGTTAGAGCCACTGTTATCCGAAATACATATTGGGTTTATCTAGAAAAGAAATATCGAAACATGCCGATCCATATGATTCAAGTGTGTTATCCGTATCAGTCAGCAACCAAGAGTACCCCAGAACTGTGCGTAAATTAAAAAAAAAAGCTATGAAAGACAACCCAGAGTAGTTCTCTCCAGAACATATTGAAGAAGAGACACTTCGTGACATCACCCCACTAGAAACAGAAATGTAAGTTGTATTAATATTTACATTCCCTGTAATACCTTTTAATGTGATTTTATTTTATATTTTATATAATACAATACGTACACCTTAAAACTACACCCTCATTATTACAAGCAGTTTTTAGTTTGTTATAAAAATACATGTTTATTTTTAAATTTTAAGTAGATTACAACCAAACATATAAAATGCTCTTTATATTAGATACCAGTAACTCCAAAACGTACGAAAGCTTTCTGATGCGAAGCAAAGTTATAGATTTAATTTTAATTGTGTGTTAAAGTGCGACATACCATGTTGCATTTGTGATATACTATATTACATTATACTAATCCAGAATTCACATTTGAGTCATAGTATACCACAATTGTTGGTTAGTATGTCGTAATTGTGGTACAGTAAGTCAAAATTGCGACATTGTATGTCACAATTGTAAGTTAGTATTAGTATATCGTAATCAAGTATCATTGGAATTCAATTCAGTCACCAATCGGCGTCGGCATCATTTGGTGCAAGTTCCTCAACCTCCGCACTGAAACTTGTGTAAGTGATTTCTGTTAAAATAGGGTAAGTGGGGGCCATCCAAAAAAATATACGTTATGAACTAGTACTGTTTATCTTTATGTTATTTCTATTATGGCTACAGTAGCCTCATTTTCATGAAAGTTACCAGTTCTTTTTAGAAAATCTCTATAATTTAGTTGGAGTGCATAAAAGTTCATTATTTTGTAGTAAATCAAATTTGAAGGGCTGAACCTAACTCACTTTAGGGAAGTTTCGTCAAATGTTGTCTAAAGGAATTGATCGTATAAAATTCTTGAATGATTTAGCTTGACGTACCATGTACAGGTAAATTGTTTTATAGCCAGTTATATTCCTAAAATGTTTATTTCAGATAATGGACCCTGAAACCAGAAATGACTTAATCATTTTTTTATTTCTTATCTGGTTGTAGTTACAACGAAATTCTTGATATTTTGCCACCAAGCACCATGTAGTTGTACCTAAAAGGCAATTCTCCATGTTATTAAAAAAACATTGCTTGTACCGAAACAAAATATGTATTAGTTTTATTCGAGCAGAGCTTCGCAAATGCTCACAACTTCATGGTTATCGATGGATGCATCTAACGTGTACTCGAAATGGTTAGAGACATTATAAAAAATTTGGATCCATCTTGTGACTGTTTTTAAACAAATTATATTAAATATTTTAAAATACTTCACTTTCTTACCACTACAAATTAATAAAGAATGTTTCAAATAAATATTAAAGAAATATTTTTTAAAGATTGAAACAAAAAATTTATTGTAAACAAGAATGTTAAAATCCTAATTTCTCTTGGAGGATGAATTCATGCAAAATACTTTATGTCGATGGGCAAAAATAATTTTTTCAACTAACAACCTCACTAAATCCTAATAATTCCATTTCTTTGGGGTTTTTCTTGAAACTGTTGAAAGGTTAAGAGGCTGTCCCAAAAGAATTCGTTTCTATATGGGCACCGAAAACAGTGTTATTCAACAAATTCAAATCTTTTTGAGGTGTACAGTGGGCCGTTCTGATAACTATAGTGGACAAGCAAGTTTTATTTACGGCATCAGTCAAGCTAATCAAAGAATTGAGTCCTGGTGGTCCATATTAAGGTAACATTGCTGGCAGTTACTCTGGGAACTTAAAAGTCAAGGTCATTTTACTGGCACAGTTTTGGATAAGGCTGTAATTCAGTTTTGTTTTATGGATATAATTCAGGTCTGATTTAATTTTATTACCCAAAAACAGATAATTAAGCGTAAGTGTTTTTTAATGAAAAATGACAAGGTTAATTAACGCCATTAAACAATGTAAGGCACAGTATAAAATGCTCCCACAAAATTCTATATTTCGAATTTTATCCGAATCAAGTTTGTTTACTATGTCTCGTGACAAATAGCACGATGATTTTATAATATAGTATAAGGTTTATTCCAGAGACAACTAAATTTAATTTCTCTATGGTTTATTCGTTTGAATGTTCAGACTAGTTCAGTGTAGAAAAGTGCGTTCGTTTGTCGTACTAAGCTTGTTTGACCTGTGCGTATACAAGTGTTGTGTATGGACCTGTGTACGTTTGTGTTACTACAAATTGTTTAGCGTTACCCAATCTTACTCCTTCTAAATAGGTGGAGTAAAATCAAACAAGTTGTCAAGTGTGTGATTTATCAACAACATTTATCTAACCTAAAAAATGGCAACAATAGAAAATGTAAAAGTTAGTGATGTACGTAATAACTGCTACATTTTAATAGCTGACGGTAAGTGCAAAATAAACTGTTTTTCTACATTAAAAGAAAATTCTCCATGTAGATGGGGTGCAGTATGAACTTCCCATAGGAGCTGCGAAGTTCAAAATGGAACCCTTGTGAAAGTATCAGAAAATAAAATGTTGAAATTAATGCTGGAGGATGCTGAATCTGAAGAGGTTGCATATTTTGATGAGTCTCACTCAACCACAAGACTTTGATGAATCGCAACTTCAAGACTTTGACGAAGCTCAATTACAAAACAGTAGTCTTTTAGAAGTAGACTTCGCCAGTTAGTTGGACCGATAGTGCCACAAAGCTATTAATCGAATTATATAAAGAAAACAAAACATTGGTGGAAAACAGAAAAATTAAAACGTTACGACAGATGTGGAACATAATTTGTAATAAAATCAATGAACATAAATATAATTTTACCCCAGCAAACTGTGAAAATAAATGGAAAGCATTGGAACGGTCCTTCAAAAAAACATTAGAAAATAATAAGAAAAGCGGACGGGGGCGAAGAACTTGTCCATATGAAAGGTATATTTTTAGTTTAATGATTTCGAAGGTCTAGCGTAACTAGTGGTTACACATTATTTCTATTGTGTTGTAGAGAGTTGGCAGATGTGTTAATTACTCGAGCTAGCATCATTCCACCCACTGTTATGGATGCTACCACAGTTATATATAGAAGTATACCATCAGAAAGTGAAGATGCGATAACAGATGTTAGTTCAGTTGCCTCGCCAAGTACATCGTAAGTAGGTGTGTTTTTAAGAACTACATTTGTTATTAGCATGATTCATTTTCCAGAAAAGATACTACACCCATGTCATGTTCAACACCCGTTACCAGAAAAACCAGATCTGTTTTCATAAAAGAGGTGCAAAAATTAAGAGAGAGTATTGAATTAAAAACAGTTAAAAAAATTCAATATGAAGAAAAACGTTATGACCAACAAGAGAGAGTAGTAATTCACGAATTACAGCGAAAAAATGAATTATTGGAAAAGTTAATAAATATGCAAAAATAAATTTATATGTTTATACACTTACAATTTTATATGGGATTTTTATTGTAAGTTTAGTACGATCTCATACATATTAATTTTTTTATTCCAATATAACTTAATAATATATTTACATTGGAGATAGACTAGCAGCTTTCATTAGAACAGACTTGAAAATTTTGTAAGAAGCATTTAAGGTGAACTTAGTTTACTGTTCTGAACCACACTTCATTCTGTCCTTTTTTTCTTGCTGTTAGTGCATCTTACAAGGAAAGCTACATGCAATAGACTGCTGTATGATGTCATACTAAACTTACATTAAAAATCCTATATACCACACAAATGTAACTAGTTATGTTATATACATTTGTCGACATATTTCATTTCTTATATCTATGCCCTGTTGTTGATGAGTCTCTTCTGCAGGTTGTTCAGGTTGTTCCTCAACATATTGAAGATGTGTTGATCATCCTTATTAGCTAAATTGTGTAATACACAACACGCTCTAATGAAATGGCAAATCCTTTCATGTCCTCTTAATTTTAGATGTTATAACTGCCTGAAATGTTGCTTAAGCAGACCAAAGGCATGCTCGATGGACACTCTGCATGAACTTAATTTTTGGTTAAAATTTTTTTGTGCTCTTGTTAGGTGTCCATTATCACGATATGGTGTTAATACTTGCAGAGATAGTGGATATGCACTATCCCCTAACAAAATATTCTGTAACAATTTAAACAATAGAATGTTGATCTATTTATAACATGTACAGCACCTTCACATTTCCTTTCAATATTGTTAAAAAACGTTGAATTTCTGAAGATTCTTGCATCATGGGCAGATCCTGCGTAGCTCACAAATATATCGGTGAAATTTTTTTCATGATCGCAAATACCTTGTAGCACAATAGAATAAAAGTCTTTCCTGTTGAAATAGTCTACATTTCTTTCAGATAGCTTATCAATTTTGATGTGTGTGCCATCTATAGACCCTGCAAAAATTCTTAGCAATGCACAAAGACACACCAGCTTAACAAAGTACCCATAACATTGGGAAATGATTTTGAAACAATAGTGGTTGGCAATTTTTTGTTTTTCTAAATGTGTGGGCCATTTTATTACGTCGTTCGCTTTGCACTTAGGAAAGTTGATACTCTTAGTTATAAGATCATGTAAGGAACTTAAGCTCAAATCAAACCTGTCACACACATCACGATATGAAGCAGTTTGATGTCCCGCAAACCAAAGAAAACCCAAAATATATGTTTCAACTGTTATATTAGCTCTTGTATTTTCTAAAATGCAGTAACTTAACGTTCTCTACACATAAACTTCCCATATAAATACAATGGTGATACTAATTCAGCTCCAGAACAGTGCAAATGAGATTCCCTAGCAAAGCATTGACTTTTCCAAATAATCTTTGTTTCAAGAATTTTTAACGATTCGTTTTCGTTCTGGAGCTGAATTAGTATCACCATTGCATTTATATGGGAAGTTTATGTGTAGAGAACAACCTTAATAACTGGCGTTATTACTACTCAAAAGACTTTACCATTTTTTAATAAGTTAAGATAAATTTCACTCTGTGAAAAACTTTCTGTAATATTTGTGACCTTTTCTTTGTCCATGCGAAAATTGTACAAATTCAATGTCACTATATTCAGCAATAACCTGGAAGAGTTGATGATTTACGAATTGTCCTTTAACTTTTTTAAGGGAGTGATAAACTTACAGCCTTATAATTTTTTATAGTGTTTCGCGGATTCTTGTTGGCATAATTGATTACATTCAAACACAACTGCAAGTCCTCTTCATCACTTGAAGTAGAATTTGCAGTTGTGCAATAAATTTCTGAGTCATCCAAAGAAAAAATAATGTTTGTAACATCCATTTTCCCCTAACCTAACAAGTTCATATAAGTTGCTATCAATAGTCAGAAGGTCGTTCGTTTGTATGATGAAAAAGCATAACCACAGACCACTAACCATTAGTGGTCTGTGAGCATAACTCTACTTAATAAATTCTACTCTGCGACGTCATTTGTAAGTAGCTTGGGACTACTTGAAGTAAGCAAAACGAACACACCTATAGAGTCATGGCAGTTACGTCACTAATCTTAATTCTGTCAGAGAACGCCGATGTTGTCAGATTGTGAAAAATAACAGTTCGATAACTGTCAAAAAATGTCATAATTTATATTTTTAACTTTATTGTATCAGGAAGTGTAAATATTTTCTTGAATAAATTCCTAACTAGTCATGTCGTAGCTTAAAAATATATTCTAAATATTAAATAATTTAAAATATGTATATATTCATTATTATGTATTATTAACCGGAACCTGTTTTCCGGGTGGCAGGCAACCAATGTACCACTGGTCCAAACGTGCTTCTCCGTTTCGACGTTGAAACTGTTATTTAAACCATTACATTCAAAGCTATTTCCTATTGGTCCGCACTTATCGAGATCTAGCCGCAATTTTCAGGGATTATGTTTATTTATAATAAATATGTGTTATAATGGAATGTGTTGTCAAATGTTTAATGTCAGAAATGCTTGACAACACCGGACAGAATTGCCAACCTAAATCAGTTCTATCATCATCCTCTCGTGCACAATAGGCGGGTTCTAAAGGTTGTAATGAGACAAAGTTAGTTATGACGCAACTGCTCTGACTCGTGAAAATTGGTATAGCTATTTATGTATCAAGTCCATAATGAAAGGCTTTATTGAACGAGCCCGGTTTAGAGGGCGAGTTCAATAAAGCCTTATTATGGACGAAATGCATACAAAACCTTATAAATAATTTGAAAACCTCCAAACCTGACATTATAGTAAGATAAAGTTAACTTTATTTTTATAGTAAAATAATGTAATTATATTTCACTAGTGCAATAAAGAGGTACTTTATAGCCGCAAAACTATGTCATAAACAGTCCTTTATAACATGGTCGTACATAAAGTATTTTTATCTTTTCTTTGACAAAAATTTTAGAAATTGTTGTAATTCTAGGACGAAAAAGTCGAAACTCTATTTCTAAAAGTGGACGTCCCATTGCTATGTATGAATGTCCGGTGTAGAAGATTGTTTATGCCCACTTGATCAAAATGATTTTGAAACTTGTGTAGAAGAAGCTACATTTTCTACGTTAAAATGTGACAAAGACGTATTCGATTTATCTAATATTTTAATGCAGGAAAATGGTTTAACATTAGGCAATGATCCGTACAAGCTGCTTGACCTCCATGTTACACTTCCTGGTTTAATTTTACATTCTTTGTATTAGTAAGTATCTAAGTGAAATGTGTTACCAATATTATACTGAAATATAAATCAATAAATATTATGCAAATCACATTATTTAGTTATTCCCAGTATCCATCTTTACGTAAACTACACATACAACAATTGAACAATTTTATGATTCCAAAACCTATTAGTATGAACACGGGTCCAAAACGGTTTCATTGTCAAGGTACATTAAAGTTATCAAAAGAACTCTGTGTATCACTAGACAAACCGTTTTCGAACCCATATTCATACAAACTTTTTTTCTTCTAATAGGTTCAGGAAACACCTATTGTAATACAGGGTTCCCCAGAGATTTCTGATCCATTTTGACTGCAATTATCTGGAGATTTAAAAGTGATACAGGGATCCGGTTTTCACTGATCGATTTTTGTTTGATAAAAAGTTTTTTCCAGTATACTATGAATTGAATTCTAATGATACTTAATTACGATATACTAACCAACATTTCTAACTCGCAATTGTGACTTAATGTACCACAATTGCGGCATACTAACCAACAATGCAACTAACAATTGTGGTATATTATGTCTCAATTGTGACAGTATGATTAAAAGTGAGACCATACGCCATTTTGTTTTTTCGTCAAAAGCCACGCCCACCTTTGACCTTGGGAATTCCTCAAGGCCTGCCACGTGGCTGACCTCGGTTTGACCAATTAACTGACTTGGACATCGTATGCGACAACGCGTCATGTCATTCGCAACTGGAGATATGTGTTAATAATACATCCGTAACGTTGCTGCAATTAGAGCCTTATCCTCCTATGCTTAACCCAAGAGTCTATTTGGTCAAAAATAAAAACATACGTCAAATCATCTTACAAGTCTCCCCAGTTGCAGCGCCTGGTGAAGTAGCGCAAGGACTGACGTACTTGGAAGAAATAATTGACCAAGCAAAAGATAGTATAACAGGAGGTGACTGTGCACGTGCGGTACAGCAGACCACCATATATCATGCTGCTGCTTTAGCAATGAACAACATGCCAATGAGCCGTTAATTTATTTATGTAGTATGTAGTGTTGTGTACATACATACATAGTATAAATAAGTCTTAGTTATTGTTTTACATTGTTGTGTGTTTTTGTATGTGGCGTAGACATGAATAAAAATTACTCCTATTTGATAACGTTCTGCGCAATTTCATTTTATTATTTATTATAATTTTATGAAACTGAATTTAAACTGATGTTTTCTGAATTACAATTGCCATTTTCTGAAATTACAACTAATACTTTCTGAAATACTTTTACTAATATGAATTACATGTAACAGATTTTGAAATTAAATTAACTATTCTGAATTACAACAAACACTTTCTGAAATAAAAATGACTAATCTGAATTACAATTGACGTTTTCTGAATTACACCTGGAAAAGGTGTAGTTTAGTGCGGACAAAAGCGAAGTATAAAGAGGGTACGGCATTAATATCAGAAAACGTTTTACAATTAATTACATATACTAAAACCCATAATCTTATAAGATCTTTAAATCGTTTGTAACCTTTCGATTATTCAGAATTTATACAATATGAAAAAGCAGTGAACGATTTCAACAAGAATATATGACCGAGCGGTTCAACTGGTAGGCTCTTTGAATGCCAAAAGAACACCACCCCCGCGTGAAAGATTAAGTTGTTGATATTGTCGATCACACCTATACATTAAGTAAGTACCTAAATGAAAATATTCTATGCTACAAATATCAGAAGACAACCATGTTACAGTCGTTACTATAATGACAAATTCACTATTTACGTCAGAAGCGTGAATTTGTTCGGTCTTGCTTCTCATACTTCGGGCATTTTGGTAATAGCAAAGGAATGGCGTTAGCTTTTGGAACGCCGCAGATGTAGCGGAATGCGATGGCGTTTTCTCTATTTTTTACACAATTCTCAAGCTCACTACGTAAACTTTAATGAAAACGCGAGGCATTTGCGACAAAGAAATTCTACCTCACGGTATTACCTTAATGTTAGTTGTAGATATCTAGGGAAGTGGAATTACGATGACGTAATTCGGCCTGGGAATTTCCGATGACGTAATTCGGCCTGGGAATTTCCGATGACGTAATTCGGCCTGGGAATTTCCAATGAGGTAATTCGGAGCAGGGGAATTTCCGATAACCTCGACTTTCACTTTTGACCTTGAGAAGGGGTTGACCTTGAGATAGTGGTTGACCTTGAGAAAGTAGTTTACCTTCAGAAAGTTGTTTACCTTGAGAAACTGGTACACTGGTTGAGATGGATTTACGCGGAAAATTTGAAGTTGTTTTAATAAGGAGGTTCTTGTAAGACAAGTGTAGGGCTATCTCTGTGGTGGCATCTAGTGTTATATGGACTAATGAATGTTTTCTGTAACCTTGAGAAAGTGATTTACCTTGAGAAAGTTGTTTACCTTGAGAAAGTTGTTTACCTTGAGAAGGTTGTTTACCTTGAGAAACTGGTTTACCTTAAAAAACAGGTTTACCTTGAAAAACAGGTTTACCTAGAGAAAGTTGTCTAGAGAAACTGGTTAGCCTTGGTAACCTAACCTAGTAGGCGGGAAATTTGAATAAGGGGCCCTAATGCTATCTCATAAGATAGGTCTTCGGGGACTTGTGTTAGGTCTGTGTCCCTCTTGTCGTGGCCCCTTGACTGGAAATAGTATTCTAATCAGGACGCCCTAATGCTAACTTGTAAGACAGCTATAAGAACTTGTGTCACGGGTCTGCGCCCTCTCGCCGTAGCCCCTTGGCTGAAAATTTTTGAATTTGTGGCGCCACCTAGCGGTATATTTCTAAGGACTAATTAGGGTTTTGTTTGCGGCTCCTCCTAGTGGTGTATGGACTACTGAATGTTTTTTGCAATCTCAGTGTGTCTTCCACTATAGTGGTGTATTTCAGGGTTAATGCGGTTTTGTTTGAGATGCCAGCGGTAGTATATGGACTAATAAATGTTTTCTGTAAATACGGTCCGGTTTTATTAATTAACTACTTATGTAAGACCGTATCCTCTAGAACATTCATATAAGTGCTTTTAAGATGGGACTTAAAATTATTTTCGCTGTGTATTACCTAATTACATTTGTTACTTGAAGAGTGTTTTTAAGATGGGACTTAAAATTATTTTTTCTACTGCCACCTTAACTTGTAACACACAATCAGAATTAAATTACGGTTTAGTTGCTCGATATTCACAATGCAAAAAAACAGTCGCATATAATATACAAAATCTAAGTACAGTATGTTGCGTGAAAATGATATTTACAATAAATGACCAACGAGAGGGAGGCACTGTGAACACGCAGTCTCATGCATCAGATTACGTGAAAAATTTGGCGTAAAACATAGAGGTAAAACAAGCGCCTATTCCAACGAGCCCGATATAAATAAATAGGTTCTAACTTAAACTGATATGTACAGTTCGTGAAGATAATACTACAAGTACTAATCTGAAAAATAAAATATTACAAGTCTGTAATTAAACACAAAGTCCATAAACATACATATTAGTACAAAAAATGTGTTTTAAAAATGATTTCACTGCGAATGACTGTACAAAATTATTTTTAAATGATTTGAGCCTTGAGGTTGTAAAATTTTACATATACGATAAGCTATTTTTATGGAATGCAATTATTAACATCATGTTAAAATAACGTACTAACAAATATTTTTAAAATTTTGCTGCTGAAAAATACATTAAGGTTTAAATTAAATATTAGTCGAAATAGTAATAGTTTGTACCCTGTTGTTTTTTTATATAGACAGACTCTCTTTCTAAGCAACCAGCATACATTCAAAAATTATTGATAATTTATCTGTATGTTCAATTACGCTCATGCACTTCACGTTATATGGACTTTTACTAGGTGAAGTTAATAGCTATACTAATTAAACACTTTAAATTTCTAATCTGAAATAAGTGTGACGTAATTTAGCTTATTTGAAATTTCATAGAGAGAGCATCGCTATTATCAAGATTTAAGATACATTTTACCTCATTCATCTCATCGCTTTTCATCTTGAACGATTATATTGTAATAATTTATTAACAACCCGCAAAACATCTAATATCCCTGATGCTAATTCATAATAATAATAATGCTCATTCGGTGGTAATTATACTGTAAATACATGCAAAGGATAATATACAGCCTTTATTTGCTACTATTATTATTATGTGTGAGATTATTCTTAAATTAGCTGTCTTCAACACAACCCTGGAAATACTACACACGCTTTCAAACCTTCTTCCTCGTTCTCGTATAGATAAAATTTTGCAACGCGAGGCTTGCGGCGGCCCCCACTTCAACCCCACCCGAACATAACCGAGATTCTCCGAACATTTCCGAGTACCTACTTCTAATAGATCGGCGATGTAGGAACGATTTAATTGATTTCTTAGCAGTCGCTCAAACCGTTAATATGGATCCTTCTAAAGCGTTTAGTGTTTCCCAACTTTATGGAAGAAAAATTAAACCCACAAACGAAAGATTTGGACAATGGTTGTTATTGGAGAATTTATGAAATAACAATCTTGTTTCGAATATTGGTAATATTAATTATGTGGAAGGAGAGGCGTTGTTACAAGACAAGGGTTTGGAAACATTTATACCCATTATCGATTCGGTTTGCGATAACATAATGGTTGTTAAAATTTGCCGAATGGAGCATTGCAATGTGCAAATAAAGACACCACTCATACAGAAAAACATTTTGTGATTCGTTTAATAGTTTCCTCCGAGGAATATTTGGTAAATTTGTTTCGGCTAGGCATGGAGTTAAGGCTAAAGTCCCGATTATTTTAAATAGCTCGAACCGAATGGCAAAAGGTGTTATGTAAATTATTGGTAAAGGTGGTTTGCAATGTGTAAAAATATACCCAGCCAGTTTGTATTCCTTAGAAAATTGAGCTTGCCGAGATATTAAATTGGAGACTCTTTTATATGAATTGCCCGATTTATTAACCCAACTTAAGAAGGAAGACTACTATCTTTTGGATTTGGACATTACACAAGATTTCGCAGGAATATTTAATAAGGTAGAAATGTGTCACTATTTAATTAACAACTTTAATTTCTGTCCCCAAGGCAAGTGCAAGAAAAATTTTAATGTGGTTGTAGATAACGATAATACGGTTGGTATAGACTGATTAACTTCTAATGCTAGAGTAAAAATTTACAACAAATTTATTTGCCAAATTAATAACAAGCCCTGGTGTTAATAAAACTATTGGGAACCATCTTATAGATTTTTAAATTGTCCGGCTGCAAGATTAAAGGAAACATTTTATTCTATTCTGACCAAGAAGCACGGAATTACCAGATTGGAAGCAACAACTTACAATTGTAGCAACGAGGCTTATTATTATTCTCGAAGCGAATTGTACAACCCTCTCACAGATTGTTTAACATTATTGGAAAGTAGTAAAAATTACTTCCAAGATGCACCAATGTATTTTGTATCTATCCCAAAAATGTGGACAAAACTAGCAGACAGTTTACAAAATAGTTGCTGTTTAGTGTTTAACAATATGTTGCAACGTATATACTGTAATTAAAATTACAGACCGTCTCGAAAGAAAGAGAAAACATAATAAGTTATGCAATTTCTGCCTTTGGTTTTAATTGTCTGCCTATAAACTACATAGAGGTTATGGAAGAAGAAGAAAACAAAGAATAAATACGTATTATGCAGAAGTATTTTATTAAGGCTGGCGAAACCTACTTTACGAAATCTACGACAGCATTTTCTACAATACTGGAAGAAATTAACATAGCGAAAAATGGTCTCGTTAAACTAATTTAATCCCCCAAGTTGTAAAAAAAGACGTAACATTAACAGCAAACTAAAACCATATCCTATTAAGGAAATAGAACCCCTTACCCAAGCTTACGTGCTATCCACAAAGAAGCGTAAGTTGGAATTGGAAGAAGTGGCTTTAAAGAAGCGAAAATTGGTCTATATACAACATGCTAGCAGTATAAAAGAAGAGTATATGGAAAAAGAACAAACAATCGCAGAGTTTAAACAAAATATTATTAACTATTTTAATTCTTATTGGGACAATCTGGATACCAATGGGACTTATAAAATGTCCGCCTTCGTTGTTAATAATAAGAGACAATACCCACATGTTGGAGTACTTGCAGAAAGAGATGGAATAAAAACTGTTTACTTCATAAAAGGTTATTTTAAGAATTATTTTTTAAATGTAAAGAGAAAAACTTATAAGCGAAGGGTTTATTTTTGTTGCTTATAACGGGTTGGAGATTGTTTCTTTACCAAACCAAGAACCTTTTATTACATTTAATACAAACGGTACAAGCACATTTAATGGTTATACGTTTGCCCAACAAGATGTGGAATAAATTAACGACCTTTGAATGCAAGAATTTAAAGGCTGTAGAAATAAATTGTGTTATATATTTCAATTAGAAAATATGAGCTTGTTGTACATATCTAATTATTGGTTAGGAAGGGAATTGGAAGAAAAATGTATAGATTTAAATTATAACATTAAAATTAAATTGGATGTACTAAAACATACGCCTAGTAGACATAAAGAAAGAATTGTATTTTGTGCGTAAAATTTTATATTGTAAAATACAGGGTGAATCTTATCTAATCCGCCAAAATTAAAGAAGTACTAGAACTCATCATTCTAAGCAAAAAAGTTCATGTGTACATGGGTCCGGAAATGCTTCATTTCCGAGATACAGGGTGTCAAAGTTGAAAAAAGAAATCGCGTTTTCTTCAATATCTTTCGACTGTTTCGAAATAATTTCATGAAATTTCGTATACGGTGGTTTTTTGAGATGACAAATACAAATTTGTGGTCAATTTAGTTGTGGCTTCTAGAGGGCGCCAGCGGCAACCATTTCGACACCTTTAAATCGTTGCAATTTTTTTGTGCTACACTGTATGCCATTTTGGACTAGAAAAATCGATTCTCCTATCTTTTCTCCTAAAAAAAGGTATATTTTAGTGATGTCGCTAGGAGCAACCTTTTCTGAGAAAAACGCATTTAAAGCGCATTTTATTTATTTAAAACTAACTTTTGTAAGGAGCACTAAAATATCTAACATTAAAAAGAAAAAGAAAAGAAATTAATATTAAAAGTAAACATGTTCTTTTGATAAATGTTCAAACAACTGTCCCAAAAAACCCCCGTACACGAAATTATTTCGAAACAGTCGAAAGATATTGAAGAAATCGCGATTTCTTTTTTCAACTTTGACACCCTGTATCTCGGAAACGAAGCATTTCCGGACCCATGTACATATGAACTTTTTTGCTTAGAATGATGAGTTCTAGTACTCCTTTAATTTTGGCGGATTAAATAAGATTCACCCTGTATAATGTTTCCGTTAATTAAATAAAATTTGTAAAAAATGTAGTCACCTATTTTGTTATGTAAAAATAAAAGTTCTGCTATTTTGGATAATCTCGGTTATGTTCGGGGAGGGTTACAGTGGGGGTCGCCGAAACAGCCTTCGCCAAAAGCCTCGCGTCGTAAAATCTTACCTATATGAGCGCCTGCTAAGAAATAAATTAAATCGGTCCTACATCGCTGATCTATTAGAAGTACTCGGCAATGTTCGGAATTAGGTCATCGAAAATTTCCAAGGTCAAACCGAGGTTAGCCACGTGGCAGGCCTTGGGGAATTCCCAAGGTCAAAAGTGAGCGGGGCTTGTGACGTCACAAAAAACAAAATGGCGTATGGTGTCTCACTTCCACTAGTATGTCTCACTTGTGAGATTCTGGATTAGTATGTTACAATTGTGGTATAGTATATCACAAATGCAACATGGTATGTGGCATTTTAACTCACAATTAAAAATAAATCAATAGGTTTGCACGCCATCTGAAAGCTTTCGTAAAAACGTGAAACAACTCAACAAGAGGAAAATTACTTAAAAAACTGTCTAATAAAGCAGCTAAATATAGAATGAAAATAAATAGATTAAGACAAACGTTTTCTGTATATAATTCTAGTAAGGATGTTAGTGATAAAGTGCTAAAAGGAAAATCTGAGGATGCAAAAACAATTGTGGGGATAATTATGTATCATAAGAGAACAAAATGGAGATCGCGTGAAATGTGTTTAGCACTTTCATATTACTATAAATCTCTATCGTTATATAAATTCATGCGAGAAAAATCTGCCGTACCATAACCACCTCCAATTGGACGATGATCTAAAGTTAATTTACCCTCTGCTGCAATCCAACCTTCGATCATCAAAACATTTCAGTTTAAGGTTAACACGTTTGAAGAGAGAGATAATTTTTGCACACTTCTTTTTGATGAAATGGCTTTAAAAGTCCCTTGACCTAAAAGTGAGATTTCAATGGTTGGGTCATTTAAGGCATTCTACTGAGATTGCTGATCAGAGTCTAGTTGTTATATAGATTACTTTCATCATGGAAGCAACCTGTTTCTTATTATGTATCTAAAGGAGCTGTTCAAGAAAATGTCTTAATTGAACTCATTAAGAAAAACATTGAAATGTGTATATCCATAGGGTTAAAACTGTCTGCGACTAAGGATCATCGTATCGATTTGTTTATAATTTACTAGGCGTTTCGAAATGTGTGCGTGTGCGTGTGCGTGTGCGTGTGCGTGTTGCGTGGTTCTGTCGCAAGTGCGTGTGCGTGT
>JARFJB010002497.1:342500-348265 GCA_036346205.1 Vesta saturnalis | reverse complement strand
CATTCTTCTTCATCCGTGTCAACCACTTATCGTCATCTTTTACATCTTCTACTTCCTTTCTTCGTCTCCTACTATAGTCTCTCTGGTAAGTCAACATCGGGTTTACTCGTCACTTCAAGTGCGTCAATAACTGGTACGGAACGCGATAATGTATCCGGTACAACATGATCCTTTCCTTTACGATGAATGATCTCGAAACTATACTGCTGAAGGCGTATAGCCCAACGCGCTAATCGACCGGTAGGTTCCTTTAAATTATGTAACCAAACTAACGATGCGTGATCGGTAATGACCGTAAATTCTGCTCCCTCAAATATGGACGTAATTTCTCTACTGCCAAAGTACTGCTAAACACTCTTTTCGGTAGTCGAAAACTTTCTTTCATTTTCGTCAATGATCTGCTGTTATAACAAATGACTCTTTCTTCACCATCAATGGTCTGCGTTAGTACTGATCCAATGCCATAATCTGAAGCGTCAGTTTGCACAGTAAATGGTAGCGAAAAATCTGGACACGATAATATGGGTGCGGTAACTAAACAATCCTTAATAATTCCAAAAGCTTTCTCACAATCTTCATCCCAAACAAATTTTGCAAATTTCTTTAATAATTTCGTTAAAGGCGCTATAATCGTAGAAAAATTTTGAATAAAACGACGGTACCAACTAGCTATTCCGATAACTCGCTTTACTTCCGTAGCACTCTTAGGTGTCGGTATCTTTAAAATTGCGTTAACTTTGTCCGGATCGACCGATAACCCATCCGCGTTAATTACGTAACCTAAATATCGTAACTCCGATTGACAAAAGGTACATTTGTCCCTGCCTAACGTTATTCCTGCCTCGGTAAATCGACGAAAAACTTCTTGTAGAACTTCTAGGTGTTTCTCATATGTAGGTGTACAAATAATCGTATCATCAAGATAAACGAAAACATAAGGTTCTAACTCTGGTCCCAAAACTCGGTCAATAAATCGTTGCCAACTGGCTGGTGCGTTAGCCAAACCGAACGGTAGTCGTTTAAACTGAAATAATCCCTGTTGGGTACAGTAAAAGCGGTATATTGCTTAGAGTCTTCAGCCATTGGTATCTGCCAATATGCTGACTTAATGTCCAACGACGATATGTATTTTGCGTCACGTAAACGGTCTAAAATTGCTGAAACGTACGGTAACGGATATGCATCTCGCTCGGTAACTTTATTTACTTTTCGAAAATCCACGCAAAACCTATAATTCCCATCCTTCTTCTTTACTAGTAGTATCGGACTTGACCAAGCGCTATTAGATTTCTCAATCACATCCATCTTCAACATTTTTCCAACTCGAGATCTATTTGTTGCTGAATAAACGGTGACACACGATAATATCGTTGCTTAATTGGTTCGCTATTGGTCTTAATATGGTGTTGAACTAAAGAAGTACATCCAATTTCTTTACCTTCGATAGACGTGAAATAATCGGTGACTAACTTGTCTAATCTCTGCAATTGATCGCTACTCAAATCTAATCGGGACTGTATTCCAGGCTCTCCATTCTCCAAAGCTTCAATTGTTTCTAAATTTTCAAATCTCCACTCGCCTTTACGTAAATCCGGTATGATGTTAGTCTGTTTCAAAAGTCTACTCCCAAAATAAGATGATGCGGTATATCAGGTACGACAAGAACACTGATAATGACAACCTTTCCTTTAATTTCGATTGGTACAGTCGCGGTACCTATACTCTAACTGACTGACCGTTTGCTACAACACACGTTGACGTAAATCGCTTATCTAACTTAACTCTAAATGACTTAATTTTTCCAACCTTTTTCTCCTAATATGGTCTTCGTTGACCCACTATCCAACAAACCTAATAACTCTTGTCCGTAAATTTTAACGTTCACAAATGGTCTTTCATCTGAATCTTTAGAATCAAAAACGTAATCCAAAACAACTTTAGTCTTTAAAATTTCGCGTCATCCTAGCTCTCAATGAATTATAATACACTGCCGACTTAACAAAAATTCTAGAAGACAATACGCGGCTCTTTATTGTCTCCGTAATCCGTTTCCGAATTCGAACACTTAGGACAATTCTTAACCGTAAAATCCTTCTTTCCACAACGATAACAATAACGATTCTTAATGGTATCCTTACAACTCGACGCTAGATGTCCGGTCTTCTGACAATTCCAACATGATCTTCCCTCAACTCTACTCGGCGTTATCTTTCCTTCCTGGATCGGTACTTCCTTATTCTTGATCGTGACAACCGGTGGGGTTTCTCCACGTACGCTAAATCTACTTCTAGATCGGAGCGTTTCCGACTAGGCGGTACATAACTATTCATTGCTTGAACTCTTTCTTCGATAAGTCTTCCATACTTAATTAATTCGTTAATCGAGTTAACCTCCGTTAGACCTAATTGTGCCTGATAAGAAGGCGCGATATTTTTCCGCAAAATACGTAATTGCTTATCCTCCGACAAAGTTTCGTTCAAACGCGAAAATAAAGTCCGCATAACCGCGATATAAATTCCATAGTCTCGTCCGTACCCTGAGTACGACGCTTAATCTCATCTAATAATCTATCGTCATAATCTATTGGCTGGAATTGAATTTTCAACAATTCCACCAATTCACCCAAGTCCTAACTTCCCTTCTAACGGAACGAACGTAAATCAAAGCGTTACCCGTAAATAAATCTAAACATTCCGAAAATAATTGTGCGTCATCAACTCTACGTGAAATCTGTAATTCTGAAATCCGTTCCAAAAAGCACTTAGCGATAAAGATTTAGTATCTCCCGAAAATGATAAATTCCACTTGCAAACCGGTGTACTTTTTACAACTACATTCCTAACAGGTGATGTACTTAAATTTAAATTACTAATCGGTACTGAAATATCTGTATTTGAATTTTGATCGTCATTATTCGAAACACTGCTTACTACTTCCAAAGGTGAACTTTTGAAACTACGTTCATCCAAAATTTCGTATGTAGACTGAGCTACCGCAATTTCAACAAACAAACTTTCTTTAATCTTAACATCGATATCGGTTTTCGGAATTGAATTATTAACTCTACCTAACAAATGTTTGAGCTTGGTTTCTATGGTCGTTAAAATTTTTGTGGACGGATTAATTTTGACTTCCTCTAATAATTTTCCTAATTCCAATTTCGTTTCCTCAATAGCAATCTTATCTGTTTCAAAATCGAAAGGATAATCGGGACGTGATGCAATTTTACCACTACTCTCCTCGCTTAAAATATTCCGTAATAAAGCTCGTAACGCAGTTACCTAACGAAAGATCACCACCTCTAACCGCTATCTCATATCTTACCTCACT
The DNA here is from genome assembly GCA_036346205.1 of Vesta saturnalis. Taxonomy (NCBI): domain Eukaryota; kingdom Metazoa; phylum Arthropoda; class Insecta; order Coleoptera; family Lampyridae; genus Vesta; species Vesta saturnalis. Next base: position 344,935 of record JARFJB010002497.1, on the reverse strand, counting down.
AGGTGTAAGCCTATCTACATTAATTTTATAACCCATATTTAATCTTTCGATACGTATATAAAAACTTAATTCAACAATAAAATAATCCTGAAGCGAAAATACTGAAATACTATCCTAAGATGTCACCAAAATAAAAATCTACGAAAAACCACCTAAAATGTCCCACGTTGAAGCGCCAACTTTACCTGTAACGGTATAAACGGGTGGTAGAACGGGATTACAGATAAATTGGCCCCTTTTGCCTCGACTAGTCAGCGTGCGGATCGTGGATTGATGTTAATAATTTTGCACATCCAGAATAATAAATCGTACGTCAGTCAAAATAGGGATGAAGTCAAAATCGTTTCGGTTAAGGGCGCCAGGATATTTGATAGACAAAATAAGGGTTGTCGTGCCAAAATTACGAGTACATAGCGTGTCTAAACATCCAAAAACATGCGCTTACCTATTCGTAATCAATTCCAGGTGTGCTGGACAGCAATTCAGCAAACCACCTAAAATCGGGCTTAAAAAACACTACACGCTTGTCAAATAAAAGCGTGATCAACACTCAATAACGTTACGTTAATACACCTCCGTGTAAATAATTTGACGTTAAGTAATAATCAAAACAAAACACAAAAAAATTCAAATAAAACACTAAATATTAAGAACGCTATTACTCAAAAAAATAGAAACAAAATTACGTTATTACTCAATAATAAAAAACTAACTTCGTTACGTTATAACTTAAATTATCGGTAAATTTGCAAAAACAAAAAAAACTGGTATGCAACACAGAAGGGTTTTCAGAGAATACCAAACACATTTATAAAACAAAACAAAGCTATAATAAAATAATAAAATCAGTATAAATATAGACATACGAAAATGCGTATAAACAAAACAAAAAAAATAATACAAAGGCTTATTAGGCGTCAGGTCGTCTGATCAGAGTTCTGCTTTAGCCAGTCTAAATCGTTTAACCTAGATATAAATAAACCGTGGATTATATATCCACACAACTACAGGGTCAATTGCCCTTTACTAATAAAATAAAAAAAGTGTGAAGGCGGAGCGTTAGAGTTACGATTAATTCCAATAACTAAATTCAAAACACAGTTTAAATTAACAAAAAAAACGAGACACAACTCCGCTTTCAAACCTTCAACAAATAAAATAATTCGAAACACACAACAATCTTAAAAGTTTTCAATAAAAACACAATGTTATAATACCTTACAAGGTCTAGATAGCACCTCTCTGTGTTACAACGGATGGTACGAACCAGGTGATCGGCTACAGCTATAACGGAATGGAAACTCCCAGGTCCGGCAAAATGATGATAAAATGTTGACTGATATTCTGTTATACACGAACAATTTCTTGTTGACTCGTTAAAATGTTACTGCATTAACCAAAACTTATTGTACAATAATAATGTGAGCGTTCAAAATTGTTTGATAACTTTTAGCTTTTAATGTTCTTTTAAATAATTTTATTTTCCACTAAAACTCCTTAATAATTTGTTTAAATAACTAAATATATTTTAATATATTGCGATAGTTTCTTTATCTTTACACGCTTTGTATGACAAATAGGTGGCACTGTAAGAACGATGATTTTAAGTAAATCCGCAAAGGCGATATAAACCAAAAGTCCATCGACGCACTAAAAAAACACGAAGATGTCCTCCAGGTAAATTTACGTAAAACCGAAATCGGCACTAGGTATAATCCTTTGGTGAATGAACAATTTTCATAAATCCCTTTCACAGGTTACTTCAGTAGTTAAACTACCCTTATTACACAACAAAAGTACGTTCGTTAAACACCACAAGGTCCAAAGTATCAACGTTCTAAACTACCCCTTAAAGCGTAACACAAGCGGCAACGTACAACTACTCGAAAGCGAGATCTGTCTAAGACTGCCAAAAATTATTAACAAAATTCCATCTTGGATTCTTAATCCCACTCTTAAAAAAAAATCTTATCTACTTTAATTCCCCCAATTAAAAAAACGGAAGGAGAAACCAAAGTACCCCCAATACTATAAATTCGTTTCCGTCCGTAAGGACTCGGTAAATTTTGAAAAACTAACCGTCAGCAAGATCAACGAATACAGCCTCTGTATGTTTACCTTAAAGTACGAACAATAAGGCCCACATGCAATCTCTATGAATGAAAACCAAAATACCTAATAATAAACTGGACAACTATACCTAAGCGTCTGTATGGCGCGACCATGACATCATACAGATAAACCTATACTATTCATTTAAATTACTTCATTTTCTATTATATTTTTCGGAAATCAAACGAAATGAACCTTAATTAAACTTATATACAACTATTTACAAATAAACGTTAACCAAACTTCTATAAACGAGAAATAATAACGAAAAACAATCTAAATTTCGGAATAATAATTTCACAAACAAAGAATCTAAAGCTCAC
>JARFJB010002497.1:110000-337500 GCA_036346205.1 Vesta saturnalis | reverse complement strand
GTCTGTGAGTCTGTGTGTTTGCGTGTCTGTGTGTCTGTGTGTTTGCGTGTCTGTGTGTCTATGTGTGTGTGTATGTGTGTATGTGTGTATGTGTGTATGTGTGTGTGTTGTGTGTTGTGTGTATGTGTGTGTGTGTGTATGTGTAGTGTGTGTATGTGTGTGTGTGTGTGTGTATGTGTGTATGTGTGTATGTGTGTTGTATGTGTAGTGTGTATGTGTGTATGTGTGTATGTGTGTGTATGTGTGTATGTGTGTATGTGTGTATGTGTGTGTGTGTGTGTATGTGTGTATGTGTGTATGTGTGTATGTGTGTATGTGTGTATGTGTGTATGTGTGTATGTGTGTATGTGTGTATGTGTGTATGTGTGTGTGTATGTGTGTATGTGTGTATGTGTGTATGTGTGTATGTGTGTATGTGTGTATGTGTGTCTGTGTGTCTGTGTGTCTGTGTGTCTGTGTGTCTGTATGTCTGTGTGTCTGTGTGTCTGTGTCTGTGTGTCTGTGGGTCTGTGGGCCTGTGGGTCTGTGTGTCTGTCTGTGTCTGTGTGTCTGTGTGTCTGTGTGTCTTTGTCTGTGTGTCTGTGTGTCTGTGTGTATGTGTGTCTGTATGTCTGTGTGCCTGTGTTTGTGTGTCTGTGGGTCTGTGGTTCTGTGTGTCTGTGTGTCTGTGTGTCTGTGTGTCTGTGTGTCTGTGTGTCTGTGTGTCTGTGTGTCTGTGTGTCTGTGTGTCTGTGTGTCTGTGTGTCTGTGTGTCTGTGTGTCTGTGTGTCTGTGTGTCTGTGTGTCTGTGTGTCTGTGTGTCTGTGTGTGTGTGTGTGTGTGTGTTGTGTGTGTGTGTGTGTGTGTGTGTGTGTGTGTGTCTGTGTGTCTTTGTGTCTGTGTGTCTGTGTGTTTGTGTGTCTGTTTGTCTGTGTGTCCGTATGTATGTGTATCTGTATGTCGGTGTGTCTGTGTGACTGTGTCTGTGTGTCTGTGTGTCTGTGTGTCTGTGGGTCTGTGGGTCTGTGTGTCTGTGTGTCTGTGTGTCTGTGTGTCTGTGTGCCTGTGTGTCTGTGTGTCGTGTGTCTGTGTGTTGTGTGTGGGTGTGTGTCTGTCTGTCTGTGTGTCTGTGGCTGTGTGTCTGTGCGTCTGTATGCCTGTGTGCCTGTGTGTCTGTGTGTCTGCGAAAAATTCATATTTTCTGGTCATCATACACGTTTTATTTTTAGATATTACAGAGATTGTCACGTTGCATTTTAACGATATGGTATTCGTTACTTACAATGTAATTATCAGTATGGGCCGGATAGCAGTTTCCTATCTCAATGTTTGAGGGCAATAAGAGTAAGTACATCAATTATTACTTTTTAAATCGGCTGACCTTTCTGTTTTCAGATCATCCCTTAATTATTAGGGTTTTATTGTTATATTATAACATAATAAATTTTATATATCTTCACGTGTGATTTTATTATTTTCCTGGACCTCTTGATATAATTATACCAGTGCTTCAAATTATGATTATTACTTTTCAATCGACTAACCTTTCTGTTTTCAGATCATACTTCGATATACTAAATTTTAAATTTTGTCTAACAATAAATTCTCCGTATCCTTTATGTGTGCTTTTATTATTCCCTTAACTCTCCGATATAATTACTTCATTGTTGTAAAATACGAAGTTTTTAATAAAGTTGTTACTCATCTTTTGATTTATCTGAATAGTGTTTGACTTTTTAATTAGAATGAGTAGAATTAAGGTCATACGCAGTGTTTCATTATTCATTTACATTCTAAATATTATAATAGCAAACACCTATGACGTCACAACCATTTATATAGATATCACACTAAACATTTTATATCTAAAACAGGAATTGGTCCTGTGGTAACCACGCATTCAGATATTTTATCACATCAACTTACTCGAGTTCCAATCTGCGAAAAACCAATTTTTATTTAGAGCTATCGGAAGTGTGACGTCACAAACTAAATCATATTAATGCATCTTCTACACGATATTAGTGATGTATCACGGTAGATTAAGACTAGCAAATGAACTTTCACAGGTTCAAATCTCAAAAGATGCAATTTTTTAAGGTATATATCTATTCTTTCAACCATTTCAAGCGAAATAATAGGTTGAGGATAAACAACAGAAGCTGAAGAACACGTTGAGGATGACCTTTAGAAGCAAGATGTCGAGGATCGCAACGTTGATGGTGATGACCACCGGAAGCTGAAGATGACCAATGAAAACAAGATGCTGAGGATCACGACGATGATGGTGATGATGACCACCGGACGCTGAAGATGACCAATTAAAGCAAGATGATGAGGATCAACACCGAACCACTGGAAGTTGAAGATGACAAACGAAAGCAAGATGTCGAAGATTACGACGATGATGATAATGACTACCACCAGGTAAACAATGTTCACTAAAGGTTATTATCGACTTATATAAAAAATAAACACCTGAGAAATATTTATTTGACGGATTTATTGACGTAATAGGTATATTTGTGTGTAAACGATCAGACGCAGGACATTTTCCTACATACGGCGTAGGTCGCTGCATGGCTCTAAAAATTATTACCATCAGATACTAAAAGTTGTTAACAAGGATGATTAAAATGTAATATCAAGTGAAAGCGCAAGGTTAGGTGCATTTAGGCGTTGTTACACGTCCAAACCGCACTAGGCGTCGTGTATGCTTACTACTGTAAGCGGGTTGCCAAGCCAGCTAACAGGGAGATGGGCGTGGTCGAAATAATAAGTAAAATGAATGATTAATACGCTCAAACACCTTACACCGATATTCAAACAGCTCAGTCCGGGAAAATATGTCTCCAGGCGCCACCACAATCGAAACTTTGCTAAAATAATTGTCTTAAGCTGGGTGTTAATTAACCCTACTTGATTGTGGAAAGTAGGATTGTGCTTACTCAGTAAACTCTTACACGAGGGTCCTAAAACAAACGCTCGTCCCAAACAATTCAACCCAATCTCAAATATATTTAGTACTACCCAGGTTATTAGAAACTTTTTGAATACACCTCGTATACTAAAATTTCCAAAACAAAATTTATCACTCAAATTTAACTGCATTCACGTAACCAACAGTTATCAAAAAAAAACTGAAATGCACGGGTCGTCACAAACTTCCTGATTGTACCCTGTACATCCAGAATACCAAAGTTATAACACGTTAATTGAATATTTTCTACGTATCCCTCGTATACATATAAAGTTAGATTTCTACTTATTAATGAATAAAATAGTTCTTCATTCAATGATCGATAATTAATTTTTAAAATTCCTAACCAAAAGAAAATCAATGTCATCGGCTTAATAATTGTTCCTTTATGATACCTCTGAATCGTATGGGACATTCGTAAATATGTAAGTTCTCAAAACTCCATCTCTTATTCAGTAGTCAACAGTAGCAAAACATTATCGTCCCATCGACACATTTCTCTTCACATTTACATTCATCAGAATCTATTTATTCCAACACCAATGTCTCCATAACATTCAAATACACGTATCTGCATACTGAATGATATTTCTCCTAAATTGCCAGTGGCGTATCATCCACCCACATACATTATGCATATACAGAAAAAAAATTTTTTTTTCGTTCAAACTGAATACACCCCTACTCAAAACACGTAATACACGTCATTATAACATCTTACACACAGGGTGCGTCAACACAACCTTACAGCGTACATCAGGCATAGGTGATGGATTCAATGTATCGTACGTGCGCACGGTCTAAATTGTAATGTTCTGAAAAACACATGACATTCCAGAACTGTTCTGGAACTATAAAATTTACATAAATAGCTTCCATACCAGTCCTGGAAGTACAAAAGTGTCTTGGAACTAATCATCTTCTCCCCAATTTCGTACATGTGGCCATGAGTTTAAATACTTTCATCCCAAAAATGGGTTTTGCAGCAATATTTATATATATATATATATATATATATATATATATATATATGTATATACTATAACGAGTATATATAAGTATTACTGCAAAACCCATTTTGAGGATAGAAGTACTTAAACGTTTACAAATGAAGGAACTAATGTGAATTAAAAATTGCTATTAACCTAAAATGTGTTTAAACAGATTTGCAACAAACAGCAATTATTGTATTAAAAGAAATATTAAATCCGTGCGTTCGAAAAGAAGCTAACCGATCCTTTATGTAACTAAATAAAGGTATGCTAAGATATTTGAATTAAATTAGACAGTATTGGACATTAATATTATCGAGTTAAGTATATGTGCGTTTATTAACAGCACTCAACCGACCGTTTATAAACAATTAAGAAGTTAGTGGTCTAGTGTAAACTATTCTGTGACAAACATTTTTTAGAAGGGCATTAAGTAAATCAAAGTACTCCGTTTTTACACGCGTGAATGAACACGGACATTTAATTCAGCGTACAGTGCGACGAGCTTTAAACCCGTTAAAGGCTGGTTGTTACTGACGAGTCTACATACATACGCAAGATTAATTAAAGCAAATCAATGAAATTGGGTAAAACTTTACACCGGAGAGGGGACTACGGAATTTGTATGTAAGAATAATTTTAGATATTTGAATGATAGAAGTTTGATTATCTTTAGAGATGTCTTTGTTTATATTGTAAATTTAAGGATAATCAATCTTCATTATCAGTGATTCTATGATTAGATTATAAAATTTTAAATCTTTAATCTATAAGAATTATTGTTTGTATGTGTTGCTTTAGAGAAGCACCCAAGAGATATGTAAATATTTATGCAAAATTGATTAATGAAGTTCGATTAGTTAACTTGTTAACTTTTGTTTAAATTGTGACGGACCCTCCGTACAGTCTCAAGTTTTAAAGAGAACCAATATTATATTATTAGATCTCATCCTTCTCTTTTGTGTGTGAAGCCGTTTAAAAATAATCAAACTTTGGACATTTTGGTTAAATGATTGATCTGAAAATTGTTTATTGTGAGTCAGATCGATTGCTGAACTCAATCACCTTGCATTCATTGATAGTCAATAAGTACACCATACTGGTCACGACTTACTTATTAAGTAGAAATTTCAGATTTTAATCGCACCGATTTAGTTACATTTTGAACGTTTGAAATACATTTCGAAGATAAAGAATTGCATATAGTATTTTGGAAAATATATGATTCATGAACGACGCACTCACTGATCGTTACGGTTTTCAATCTCTAAAATACTAATAAATGTCTTTGTGTAATTATAAATTAATAGACCGAATCATCATTTTTTCGAATTAGGTGATATTTACTTATTTCAGAATTTTTATGGAAATTGCCAATTCTAGTTTTGCGTATACAAGGGTAAATTAGAAAGTATCTAGATAATGTCTTATTACCTTGATTGTAGGAATATACAGGGAGTGATTAATAGGTTTACGACGTGTCTGTTTCAAAATTTTATTAAGCTTTATATAAATTTATTTTTATGTTAATTGAACTTGAAGATTTTCAAAATAGATTTGACGTGTTTGTTGTTTTGGGATTAAGATAGATTTATTAAGATTACTGTGACGAAGCTTAACGTACTCTTTTAAAGTAAAACGGTGTTGTACGATTGCATGTTTGAACTTGAATTGTGTATGATTTTATCGTGTAGACTGTAATTTAATCTCCCACGGTCAGGTAGGATTAACTTAACAACTCGCCTAGGACCATCTATTTCAGATAAATTTCAGATTTTGAGGGCGCCCCGTATTGAATGTTGTTTGTTGTTTTATGGTAAGTTTAAGGTGTTTGAAACTAAATTTGAAACAGTATACTCCTTATGTTGAACCCTCCCATTTGCACTGCAGTTAGCTTGGCAACCCGCGTACCTTGGTAAGCCTTCACGACGCGTAGTGCCGTTTGACCGTGTAACACACCGTAAGTCACAGGTGACGAGATGTCATTATAAGTTAATTTATATCACAAATTCTCATTTCTATTATAATTTACGAAAGAATAACAAAATACAATTTTGGCGAATCCCCACTCTACTGATTGCCTAACTGTACTCATCGAACGATTACAATTTTGTTAATACTCAGTAATATTTACAATAGAATATGGTTTAATTACCACATCAGACAGTAGACATGCCGTGTCTCCATAAATACCATAACTATTATTGTTGAATATTGTGAACTGTTGTAATTGCTCATATAAACCATTTCCTCTGAAAATTCCTAAAAATTATTTTTTAATCATCACAACTTCATAAATGACATTGTTCAGAATACCTGCATCATGTCGGCTACCTGGGTAAGCTTCAGAAAGGTTAACAATAGCCCCATCTGAACATGAAATAGATTGGTATTTAACACAATGAAGAAGTTTATGTCCTTAATAATACAGTTCTTGGTTCATTGACGGACGACATATTGACCTGGAGGTTCCATCAATAAAACCCCAACAATACTCTAATAAGGCCCCTGTTTAGTGATTACCTGCCATAATTGGAGTTTAATATAAATTAATGCAAATATAAATTCTTTACTAGTGAATATTCTCTCAATTTATTTTCATTTAACCACTGTAGATTTCCCAAGTTTGTTAAGAGGTAATCGCCGAAATGTATGGAGCTGACACCCCAAACATACGTTCTAAATCTGAAAGTCTGTTAGGGTATGCTAATCTTCGCAAGTACATGAATAATCCTTCAACACCTGTTACACAATCATTTAAAGTAAACTCTGTAAATAACTTCAACAACATAATGCCAGTAAGCCCGATAATAATTATATGGAATTATTTCAGCAGGGATCCTTCAATTGTGTGATAATCGATGAAGATGTTGGTGCTCAAATCGAAATAACAATTTACACTCCTCTGTAGATAGAGATTCTACATTTAAGCGTCCACCGATGCCTCATCGTATAGAAACGAAACGTTCTTCTCCAATAATCTCATGAACTATTGCGTTTTTAGCATCTCCCATATTTATTTCTGCAAAAACTGTCACATTCAATAATTATTCCATTTTACTATAACCTTTCTCGAAATAAGAAACACGTCAATTTTTTAGGTTACTTGGAATACTATAGGCCACCACATTTGCACATTTGTTTGCTTACCTTTACCGTATCAACTTACTATATCCAAATAGACACTATGAGTGGCATACGATATTTAGTTATAACGTATTGAATCACGTGATTTTAACGTTTACCGTATTTGGTATTACGATATCCAAAAACTCCCGATTGTAAACAAAAATAAATCATGCATTAAATATTACTAATGCTGATGTAAATATGTGTGCGTTCGTTAACAGCAGAGAACAAATATATTGTATAGACAATTATGAATTTGGTCACGACGCGTGTTAAAATATTAGGTTAAGTAACTAACAATTAAGGAGGTTTATTATAAGTTTTTGTTATGAACGAATAAGTTCAAAGGTAATTAAAAATTATTATTGATTACTCGAGGTAAACTTTTTATTTATGTATTTAATAAAATTAATAATAATTTTAATTATATAGTTACCTTTGAATTTATTCGTTCATAACAAAAACTTATAATAATTTAATATTAGTCAAGTTGCTATGGTATGTGTGAATCCTTGCGATATTGCAGGTTCACATTCCATTACTATAAGTAGTTTGATTGTAATCTCATATTTAGAATTTACATCAGTTCTACATACATAAAGACAAAATTTACATCGATTGGGGCTTGAACCTTGATGGCGCAGTTGGTTAGCGAGGTACTCCAGCAAAGTACAGGTCGCAGGTTCAAATCCTACTCGAGGTAAACTTTTTATTTTTGTATTTAATAAAATTAATAATAATTTTTAATTAAGGAGGCATTTATAAGAAATTGCCTGTTGAATACCAGCGTCGAAGGACATCATTGTTCGTGGACCATTTAGCCATCAGAGTTAAGGGACCGATTGTGCGCGAGTGTGTTACAACTATGTTAAAATTTAAATTTTACGCCGATTCGAACAAGAATAATAAAGGGATTTTTATATCTATCAGGATATATTATGCTTAGACAAATTTTGTTCAAATTTTAATTTTAATAAATGATAAAAATAAGGAAAATGCTCCGGCAGCATACATTACGTGTGAACGAGTCTACCAAGATTGCTCTTACCTGAATAGCAACTACTATTAACTAATTAATATTGTAAATTTTGTGGCCGTAAATATTAATTGTAAAGCACATTTCCCATCTTATTATAGTTGTCTATAACAGGTTATTGAATGAAGCGATTTTTTTTTCAAAAATTGTTTTAAATTTATTGTAGGGCAAAATATTAAATTACAATTTCTTGACATAGCAGCATTAATTTAGAAAATATCAAAAAACTAAATGCATACGTTTCACCGGACATGTAAGTAGAATAAAAAAATGTATGTCGAATTATTCCAAGTGCATGCGTTTGTTTGTAATTTTATTCAAAAGGACTATCAAATTCGCTTCATAAGTAAGCAAACATTGGAAAAATGAAAACCCATACCTTCTGATTCACTATGAATAGAACGCTTTTATTCTCAAAATGTAATGTATTTTTTGGCCTCCTGAAACGTAATAGCATTTTACGTTATAAGTCCGGTAAAGATATTACGTACGACCAAGTAATTAATTTTATTGCGCAATGAGTACGTAATATCTTTTCACCGGACGAATGACGTAACGTATTTTATTTCATACTGAAAATAAAATTTTAAATATTTAAAATAAGTCAAAAATGTGGTCCAAACAATCAAACATTCGCGAATTATAACAAAAAAACCGCTGGTTGGCATAGTTTGAGTAGTTGCTAAGGTGACTTGTTTACATTTTTCGCATACTATTGTAAAAACACTGCTACAGTGCGGTAAAATGGTCACTATATTGTAAGCTTTCAGAAACATAGAAAAAATATATGAAGTATAAAATAATAAAATATGTTTAAGGGAACTTTGCTTTACACCTTTTCTGCTGAAATAAATGTCCAAAACAACGTTATTTTTATATTTTTTGTTAAAATTGTAAGGTACCGCCATATCTCGATAACTTAAACAGTGATGACGATAATTGACAGGCTTGACAGGAGTTAGTAAAATTTGAGGTTTTAACAATTTATTAATGTTGGTTATCACCAGTTGTTGAATTTACAAGAAAATTATTTGATCTTGTTTTATTCAATACTATTAAACGGAACATTATTAAGGACAGTTCATTTGGTTATTTAGGTTCTTTATCAAAAACGAAGTTATTGTAATTGTAAGCAGTTACATTAATAGTACAATTTTAAGCATGTGAAAGAAGACCTGGAATTAGATGAGTGGCATTTTCGCATTTGTTGTCGGCCAAAAAATTTAATACATGTTAATGGTGCGTTAAGGATACAGTGCTCCAGCTGTCGCACTGTAAAATCCACTATTAACGCACTCAACTGTAAATAAATGTTACAAATAGGTTGAAGTAATGAGATTAATATTACCTAATGAAAGCTGCAAATTATCTCCTAAGTATTGCTACTTGTTTTATAATATTTGAAAATAATTACAATCTTACGAAAACAATTATACCAGTTGCGGTTCGTGCGGCCATTTTTGAATTTGCCAGTAGGGAGTTTTATCATAGATTGTTGATGAATACAATAAACTTACTTTTAGTCAGTCAGTCAGTCTTTCTTTTCAGTTGAGTAGTTAAATAAAACCCAAATTCACAATATGTTTACCACAATTTACATAAAAAATTGATATAAATAAAAAAAAATTATATTGCTTTTCTCTATTTTTTAAAAATCGATTATTTTCATATCCTGATCTATACACCGCAAACAGCGGCGACATTAGCGAAGTGAAAAAAACTTTCGGTGGTACGTGAAAATATTTTTCAAAAGCGACAATTTTGACTTTGAAGAATGATAAAACGCACCACTAAAATTTTCGTGAAGATATGGAAAATATGGTCCTCAACGCCACGTGGTTTGCAATTTTTTTACTACCAAGTACCAATGACGGCGTTTAACTCTAATTTCGTTGATTGTAGCACACATGTGTAGACATTATACTGAAGTAGAAAGGAGACACCATCCCCTCCAGTTTTTTTTACATCACAAGCCCCGCCCCCTGGGACACCTTCCCCATTACTTTTTGTTTACGCCCACGTGGGAGGCCCTTTTTCTGACGGCTTCTTTTCGAAGACAATGTTCAGCTCTTTGAAGGAATTTGTACACTAATTTGGTTGTATTAGGAGCCTCTTTGATAGTTCAGCCCCTGGAAGGTAGGCAAATGCGTGCGCATACAATGTTCTGAATGGAGGTGCTAAGGATAGCCCATTTTACCTGATTAGTTTCTGATTGGTTCTTATCCCCACCCTGCTTCTGAGCTCTGATGGGAGGCTTAAGGGTCTGCAATGGTTGCGGCGGGAAATTTGTAATAAGGAGGTTCTAATGCTAACTTGTAAGACAGCTATAAGAACGTGCGTTAGGTCTGCGCCCTCTTGTCGTGGCCCGCTTGGCTGGAAATAGTATTCTAATAAGGGAGCCCTAATGCTGTCTCATAAGACAGCTATAAGAACCTGTCTTGGGGTCTGCGCCCTCTTGCCATAGCCCCCTTGTTGTGAAACCTAAATTTGTTTGTACCGCCATCTAGTGATGTATGGACTAATAAATATTTTTTTCTATAATAAAGGTAGCGTCACTTAGCAGTAGGACTAATTAGGGTTTGTCTGCGGCGCAATCTAGTGGTGTATAGACTAATGTACATTTTCTGCAATAGAAGTTGGTCATGCTCTCTCTCCCGGCTCTTTCTCAAACAAACAAATCAATCAATCAGATCAATCAATCAATCAATCTCAATAAAAACCAGATCATACCTTACAGTTTACGAAAACCAACGTACAGTTAAAAAATACTGATTTGGTTGAAGTAATTACAGCTTGCTTGCTCAAAATCAGCCACTGTTCAAAATACCAAATTGCTATAACTGAAATAAAAGACAAAAGGTTTTAATGGTTTATTATTACATGCGAATCAATAACTACAAAGTTCAAAACCCTCAAATGCGTACCGCATAATGCTATTAATTAATTTATAAAAAATAGCTGATGCAGAGTTGGTTGGTTTATAACAGCCTCTAAAATCTTTATTGGTATTTTTGTGAACAATGTCAAGTAAAATATATATTAAAAATAATATGCATGCCTTCAGATTTGTTTTTCTTTCGACCGTTCTATTAATAACTGTGTTAGAGAACTAAACTGAATATTGAAATATTTCATACAGTTTACTAAACCAGTTTTGTGTTTTTACTTATGGAAAGTTAATATAAAACTGGCTATTGGTTTCTCCCATCATTAATTAATTTGTATAAATGTAAATATACAAACCTAGTTATCTCTATCACGTTCTGTTATTTACAACATACATTTAAAAGATTTCACCTATACGATGAAACTGTTTGTATGGAATGCAGTTAATGTTATTAAACGGTTATACAATTTCGTTATGAATGGAAAGTAGCAATTAGCCGTCGACATTGTGTTAATTAATGTGCTTACAAGTATTTTAAAAATTTTGTGCTGCAAAAAACATTAGGGTCTAAATATTAGGTGAAATAATAATCATTTTCTACCCTAGCGTTTTATACAGGCAGATTCTCTGTCTAAGCGGTCAACACCTCTACATTCAAAAATTGTACCTGATTTATTTGTATGTTTAATTACTCACACACAGACACACACACACACACACACACACACACACACACACAGACACACACACACACACACACACACACACACACACAACACACACACACACACACACACGCACATTACTTTAAAATAAATAAATGAGCAGCAATTAAGTAAGCAGGGAATTAGACATTATAAATTAGATATATACATCAAAACTATTATTGTTAACGCACGAAGCGCGTGTTGGTTTTAGTAAATATTTAAAAGACAACAACAAAATAGGGTTATCTTGATGTTAAAAGATAAACACGATAAAACATAGTAGAATATAGTTGTGATTGCAGATTTTTTTCACCGAAAATTTTTCTGCAATAGAAGATTATCATGCACCTCTCTCTCTCTCTCTTGGTACGGAACTCCTAATTAAAACAGCTAAACTACTAAAAACGCTTTTATTTATCAGAATAGAATGGTTGAAAAACAAGTATTATACAGTAATTTGATTATCTCATCATTTACAGCGAAACAAGTGAAAAACCTACTTACTAAATCAAGCATTGGTAAATTATTTCTCATTCTAAAATACAAGAACATTATCGTATAAGGTCCACACACATCCGAATGGTAATCCTGCAGCGTCGTTTTTGTTATAGCGGAACTATCTAGAATTATTCTCAAGAAAAAGTAAATGGTAACCTAGCGGGGGTCGTCCAAAGGAGTCAAAAATATTCCCCGTTGCCATTCTCGTCAATATAGATAGCAGTACAAAGCTTACCTGGTTTGTTTGTTGGATCCGTGTTCACAATAATTGCACAAGGTCTAGGTGCGTGTTGCGGTAGCTCATTAGAAGCACATACAAGTCGGAACACATTCTTGTGGAAGGGGATCGATTCCAAACATTTCAACACTTGTGCCGCATACATCTTTGGAGTTGGTATGCGACCAGTCTTGCAGTAGTAATGCGTTTTCCGGAGCACACATAGGCTCCTCGATCTTATGGTTTAGACAATTATACGCCTTTGCTTCCTTTTTCAATTTTTTAATCGACAACCAATCTCGTCCAAGTTTAGTATTGGTTTGTTAAGGAATCTTAAAAACTGTTGTTTTTCACTACCCTTAACGTGAATTTTGTTAAACGGCAGCAGAGTTCTTATCAGCTCCTCTTGGAAATCGTTGTATCGCACATACCCTGAGCGCCATTTCAAGCCGTGATATTTATCTTCTAAATACCTTGTCTTGACATGGGTTTTGATATAAAATAATCTCGAGGCAACCTTATCAACATCAGCAGTAACGAACCATGATCTGTAATCACGGAATTTTCTTTCCGTATGAATTCGTTATCAACGCCTCTAAACCCTTGTACGTCCAAGTACGCGTCCATCTTCTTTCACTTGCTGCTGGATACTGCAGTTTGTGATCTAGAGCTGTCCCTTTTAACAGGTGAAACTCAGGACCACATTCCGATGTTTATCGATCTCAATCAGGTTATCGAATTCGGCGTACACCAAACAGTTAACCGTTTCTACGAGAGCTTCTTCAAAGTCGACTTCTAGGCGAGGGAACCGTTTCTAACTAAATTCTATTGTGTGCTAGCGTTTGCAGACAAGTCAGAGGTTAGGTCGAAGACCATTAAACAATAGCCGTTGGGAAAATCGCTTCTCGATATATCGTTGCCCTCATTCAAAAAATGAATACCCGTACCGGAGAATAAGGTGTGATATGCCCTTACATATAAACCATTAGCTGTAAAGTCTGGTTGAAAGGCCTTCGAAGGAATTTGTTGGCCGTCAATATATAACGACATGCAATTAATATTGCTGTGATGAAAATTGAATGGATTTGAGAGGTAATCATCGTTGAAGGCATTATTTGCGACAAAACATACGATACTTCGTTTATGTAACTGACCAAGGAAGATATTATCCAATGATTTTCGCAGTAAGCTTGTAGGTATAGTTAACACTTTTACGCCGGTCATTATAACAGGATATTTTGTTGCAGTTGTTTCTAAAGCTTTAGCGCGTGCAATTAGAATTGTGGGGTTGATTCGCATAGGTCTCACCAGTAAACTAGCTTCCATAATTAGCGTCTTGTAAGTTGTAGCGTGTGCCGACATGAGACTAAAGGTATCTCTTGATCGTACAAATTTAGCCTTTAATTCAACACCGCTCATGAGAAACTTTTTCTGGTTAAACAAATCCGAGTGCACGTGACCATCAAGATTTGTTTGCTGTTCGCTGAAAGTACTTGACGTTTCGAGAAATCGTTATTTGCGTTTCCCAGTGTATTCATCTGCCCAGCTGTATCATTATGCCATAAGGTACAACCTAGATGTGAACTCTTGGCCTGCTTTCCATAATTTAGTAACGTTTCGATATATAAGTGGTAGGCGTAGGTGTGGTTTGGTAGTGACACCATCTTTTAATTTAAGTAAACCTCCACTTGTGAGAAAAGCGAATGCATCCAATTGTTTACCGGTGCTACAACATCCGCATCAGTAAGTGCTGTATCATCTTGCTTCAGAATTTTAGCTGTGGTATACAGCATGGTCTGACTTAAATCTATGTAATCGTTTCCATTTCCGGGCACTACAAATTCTGTTGGAGCGTCATCACTAAGAGCTGATAAGGGTTTGTAAAATATCCTACCCATATACTAGCGGGGTGCGGGGGTATTGGTTCCATAGCTATATTTTGATACGGCAGATAACCCAGCTGTAAGGCTAAGCGTTGTGAGAATCTGAATAACGAGAGGGAGGTTTTTAATTTCGTGATGACGCGCTTAGTTAGATTATGGTATTCGACTGTTAGCAATTTACTTATTAGCGCGTAGTTACTTAGCTCGCTGGTAATTTCTTCAATGTTGGCATAATTCCCCGACGCGAAGCGTAACACATACCAACCGTCCTCAAAATAAATGGCTCTCTCGTTATCGTGTTGAAAATGTGATGCAGCCTTTTTTAATATCGTCTCTAACACATCCTCTTCTCCTGCGGGTGGATCAGTTCTATAATAAATTAAATTGTCTGTCGCACGTACAGCGGCAAAAGAACAAGGGTACTGAGTTTCCGAAATACCTACAACCCACGAACCTGTTAATCTTATTCGTTTTGGTAGTTGTGTAACAAAACTTGACGTCATATTGTTGGGAAAATACGTCATGGAACTATTACTTAATAAGGTAAGATAAAACTCCATTTTATATATCTCTTATCGGCGAAGCTAACACCCAGTTATTAAATTTGTCACTGTATCCACGCCACTTGACCAGGTATTGTTTATATCGTCTGCGGCCCTTCTATGCTAAAATCTTATCGCCTTTGAATAGTGCGTCTTTATCAACCGTAACAACTTGCAACTCCTCCTGGTAAATGGTACCCGTAACAGGATCGTTATTAAGATCGCTTATGCGATAAACTGGAGGCCTTCTTTTTATCACTGCACTAATTGTAAAAACTTCCTCGCACCAGTTCTAAATTGTATGTATTTTCACACTTGACATTCTGTTTAGAAAACTTGTCTAGTTATCATTTCTGATGTACGTATCAGAATTCGAACGAAATAGATTTTGCCCAGATAACTAAATGTCACAGTTTCACATAAAAATTAGATTTATAATGATAGGCCAACACAAATTGCGTTTGAAAACAAAAAAAATACTGTTATTATTATTATTACCTAAAAACTAAATTTGTTCGCTGATTTTCCAAATAAATAAACATAAATTTATCAAATTTAATTTAATATAAGTTATATTTTTACACCTTTACAAATGTATACTTTAATTATGACTTTCAGATAACATTTTAAACCTAAAACGAAATGGAAGTACTGATTATTGCAAATAAACATTACGAATCTCCTGCTGACGAAATCTCCTTGAGTCAATTAATTCTGGTAGTAAACAATACAGATAAAAGTTGCACAACCGGCTTTCCATGTTCTATACCCAAAATGCATCTTCTCTGAAGTATACTGTAATCAGCAATACAAAATTAGAAAAAGTTACACCATTACCATGGTATTTCCCCAATGCGTAGTCCTGTGTTATATGCAGTAAACTCTGAACTTGATAAAATAATTGTGGTTACGTTTCAATGCAACTCTACCGTTTTCTAATAAACAATAATCAATTTTCTTTTGCAGTACTGCATCAGTTGGCGCCAAGTTCCCGCTTTTGTCCGAACTTTTAATTAACCCGTCGGTCGGGTGAACACACCAAGTAAGGGAAATTGTCATCGATCACCAACCCACTTTTCCGAACAAGTTTGGCAGTTTTTTGTTGAAATAATGATATTGCATGTTTCCTCATTATTCAATCAAAACATAGTCGCATTGGAACCAGCAAAAGTCGAATATAATAATGAACAAACCGTTTTAGCTGTTGATGTCGTTTTCCTAAGTTTACAAATTTTTCCAAAACTTGAAACAGTTATTCGCTTTTTTCTCTCGCTCTTTTAAAGGTCGCAACTTGGACTGTAAAACTGTATTTTCGAACTAGTTTATACGCAAATTCTAGGTTTCGAAGAATTCTTCCCGTTTTACCTTGAAAACATCGTCTTCCATATCTGGAACGAAGTTAGATGCTCCTCGTCTGTATCAGTTGTAGCAAAGGTTTTCTTCTTTTCAGATTTTTCAAGATGTAAAGCGAGGGTCAGAGAATGAATACATTCTAAGAAAGAAATTATTTTTTTTCGAGTTTCTCTTACTTTGCATCTTATTACCCGATATTTTTGTAAACGAATCTCAACAAACTTTCTCTAATATGGTTCCTACAAAATCCCCCTAAGAAACGGCAGCTGCCATGTACCTGGCATGATAAGCACCCTTCAATGAAAAATTAATGCGTTTTCCCCCTACAAGTTTCGCAACAATGGAATTGTAGCTTTCGGCTGCGTTGGTGTCGACTCCACGTAAAAGGCTTGCCGCGTTGTTTCCCAGTCTCATATTTACACTTTTAACTTCATCATACAATCCGCTTAGTTGTAAATCGGGTGTACTACTTTGCTTAAAAAAATATATTGTAATACGTACGTGTACGTACCAAGAAATCTTTTTTGGGGTAAGAAGACCAAATTTACGTCTTCTTTATTTTTGCGGAAGTAACTGGTATATGCAGCGTGATCACTAAATATATGTTTTGGCCCATTTAAAATATCACGTTTTAATAAATTTGCTTTCACAAAGAATGGGCCACTTTCGTTGTTGCTAAGCTCTATGGCTTTAGTAACGGCATTTTTGAACCTACCCAATTTATCACGATTTGTAGAGTAACACAGGAAAGTTTGAATTCTTCAAAATTTCTGACAATTTGTTTAAATCATTTCTGAGCACATGATTGCGACATTCAATCCTTTGTATAATAAATGTTGGTCCATATTGTGCTGCTGCTGTTAATTTTTTGTATACACTACTGTCGCCGTCGCCAGTTACTCTACCATAAGTCAATTTGTGCATATCTAAAGAGTTTTTAAACCCTTCCATTCCTGTGGAACTATTACAACAATTTTTAAGGAAATCATGATTTGTTGTTGAAATATTGCGCACACATAGCAGTATTTGTTCCGAACACCCACGTACAAAAGCTTTTTGGTTTTTATACCAATTATACATACCTGTACATACAAAAACATCGGTAAGTAAACATAGCAAGTTATAATCAATTATGTATGCTTACAACTCCAGCTAACGCTTTATAGTTTGTCCGATATGATCGTTTAGTGCAGGCACCATCAACAATAATTGATATTACTGGTACACCGTCACTATTGACATCTTCTGAACTTTTTGCAAATGTTGCCTCTTCTTTGCCTACGGTTATCATTATTCATCGCTAGTAACATGTACGATGGACAATAATTTATTATAAAATACTTATCTTTTTTGGGATTTTTTAATGGTGTACTTTAAATTATACAATCTAAACGTTTCGATAACACTTACAGTTATCTTCGTCAGTAGTAATGTTTGTTAAAAATTGTTAAAGATGTAGTAAACAATTTTGTCAAATTTGAAAAATTAAAACATAAACATAAGCCTGCTATTAGTATAACAGTTTGGGAAATATAAAGCCAACTATAAAATTTTTAGTAAAGAATAACTAGGTCATAAAATTAAATATTATTAAACTGCCTCAAAGATGACAAACCAGAACACTCTCTACGACGAAAGCTAACAATGAAATTTTCCAGCCAAAAAACACATTTAACAAAATTTAATCGAGTTATGATGTAAGTGTAAAGTTGTGAAAAACTTCAATTTTAAAATGATAGAAGCATTCACAAATCCAAACATTACATCAAATAAAATAACCAGTTAAATCTAACAAAGAGATATCTTTATCAATAATTGGAAGTGTTATTAACAATGAAAAGCACAATGCAGAACGTTCTTTGTAATTTTTAATTTTAATTTAATTTCAACTACTTATGTTAAATTATAGTGCTGTGGTAATTTAACATATAATTGGTAAAGCATTTGCTTCAAGGTCTAGGAAAAACACAGCAAAAAACCTAGACATACCAAAAGTTGAAGACAAATTAAAATCAAGGCGTATCATTATGCTCTTTTTTAATTATAAGATGCCAAAACCTATTTAAACGGAGATTTTCTTCTTGTCTATTAAAATTATTCGGGTGTTTATATATTTCAATAGCTTCACGTTGCAAACGAACATAATAGTGGGTTTGTCTTGACAATATTTCCATATTGTCAAATTGAATGTCATGATTTAGATTATTCAGGGCATGGTCAGCCACAGCAGACCTTTCTGGTTGACCCAATCTACAAAATCTCATATGTTCTTTGCGTCTTGTATCAAAGCTACGTTTTGTGGTCCCGATGCATACTTTTCCACATGAACAAGATAACTTATACACTCCGGAAGATGATAAAGGATTTGACACATCTTTAGGTGATCTTAAATGTTCTTTAATTTTTCTTGTAGGTTTAAAAATAGTCCTAATGCCATATTTGATTAGGATTTTTTTAATTCTATTTGTAACATTAGCTATAAAAGGAAGAAAAGCAGTACCAACATTAAGAACTGGTTTTTCTTTAAGGTTACGCCTAGAAGGTGTAATAACATTATTAATATCTGTAAGTGAATATCCATTATCTTGTAAGGATTTTCTTAAATATTTATATTCATCATTCAAAAATTCAGGGTCACAAATTCGTTTTGTTCGATCTACTAAAGATTTAATTACACTAATTTTTTGACGTGGATGGTGGTTGGATAATTTATGAAGGTATCTATCAGTGTGTGTCGGCTTTCTGTAAACCTTAAAAGATAGTGAATTATTATTTTTAGATATTAATATGTCAAGAAATGGTAAACTTCCATTAGTTTCTTTTTCCATGGTAAACTGAATACTAGGATGTATACCATTCAACTTTTGGTATGTCTAGGTTTTTTGCTGTGTTTTTCCTAGACCTTGAAGCAAATGCTTTACCAATTACATGTTAAATTACCACAGCACTATAATTTAACATAAGTAGTTGAAATTAAATTAAAATTAAAAAATTACAAAGAACGTTCTGCATTGTGCTTTTCATTGTTAATAACATTTCCAATTATTGATAAAGATATCTCTTTGTTAGATTTAACTGGGTTATTTTATTTGATGTAATGTTTGGATTTGTGAATGCTTCTATCATTTTAAAATTGAAGTTTTTCACAACTTTACACTTACATCATAACTCGATTAAATTTTGTTAAATGTGTTTTTTGGCTGGCAAATTTCATTGTTAGCTTTCGTCGTAGAGAGTGTTCTGGTTTGTCATCTTTGAGGCAGTTTAATAATATTTAATTTTATGACCTAGTTATTCTTTACTAAAAATTTTATAGTTGGCTTTATATTTCCCAAACTGTTATACTAATAGCAGGCTTATGTTTATGTTTTAATGTTTCAAATTTGACAAAATTGTTTACTACATCTTTAACAATTTTTAACAAACATTACTACTGACGAAGATAACTGTAAGTGTTATCGAAACGTTTAGATTGTATAATTTAAAGTACACCATTAAAAAATCCCAAAAAAGATAAGTATTTTATTATGAGTGTTAATGGTGAAAGTTTACATTTTAAGAATTTATTATGATATTTGTTGTATGTTTTGTGTGATATGGTGGGAACGTCCAATGTAGCAAGAATTTCTGAAAGTTGATAATACCCTATGTCACTACTAGTATGACCAACAAGTTTGAATTTACATTATCATTTGGATCTTCGCTTTTTATAGTTTGTATGGTATTACATACTGCACATTTAAATAAAAATACACTTTGCAGATGCTTTACTTTTCAGATACTAGATCCAAGTTAAAAAATGAGCAGTCGTATCCTAAACAAATTTCATTAAAATATGAAAAAAAAGCATTTATCTCTCTTTATATACCCTTATGTTTCAAAAATTTAAGCTGACTGAAAATGTATGATATGTTTACTATTCGTCGGCCACAGATATTGAATAGCGAATTTTTTGCTTCCTTTCTTTCATCGACATCATTGTTTTCAGACGATTTCACAGTATCACCAGATTCGCTATAGAAACACACATCTTCATCAGTATCAGAAAAATGGTTTTGATTTGACTCAATCTTACCAACGCCGAAAACTGATTGGCAACCCGAAACTCCGTCTGCGCCATTTCGGATGCGGTCGATATGTTTAGGAATATCATTAGGTCGTACTTACACTATCACGAATATAATCAATTGAGTTAATTGACATTCGAGGTGACATAAATGTTGTTCTTGTATTATGAACAACTGCCCTTGCATCCAAATCTGCAACAGCTTTCCGTACAAAACGGTTACGATACGTGATAATTCCATTTTTCTGATCAGGTATATAAACTTTGGAACAAAATTATTAAAAAATCTATACTTACGGTGGAGATAGTTTCTTCATAAGCAATTTTTTGCTCTTTTGTGGTTGAGATAGCGCTAGTTTACCTTTTGCCATTATAAAAATAAATTCACTAAAACCAACAAAAATTAACGTACAAATGAATAAAATTGTATAATCTACTACCTATATTGAAATAGAAAAAAGCAATTTTGTTTCATTTAAATAATTTTTTTCTGTAGCAATTATTAAAGTGTGCTTTGAACAACCCAAATCAATAGATTAAGTTTCACTTTAACCGCAAGGGTAGATAAAGTTGAACTTTAACAGCAAGGATAGGTAAGCATTTTAATTTTTAAAATTTTTATTTATATAAATACACACCTCATTTTTCGTGTAGGTAATATAATTAGGTATAGAAAATGGCTAAATATACTAATTAACCCGAAGTATATCGCGTAATTACATATTGATTATTGTTATTCCTCAAATATTCTAATAAAATGTAGGCAATTACGGGATTGTTATCAGTGTACTAACATTTTGCAAACGATACTCATCGATCAAACACCAGATGTTAATTTGTGATTGTGTCTAAAAATCCCTAAAGCAAGAAAAAGTGTGAGTATTCCAAGAAGAAGTAGGAGTGTGATATTAAAAAGGGCGAGAGAAGCGTAAGTACCTACATATAATCTTATTTTATTGAAATATTCCCTTTGTTATAATTTATTAAAATGTCCTGTAATTATCATAAATAAAAAAATTATGTACGATTCACTATTAGCAAATCCAGGCAAGTGGCCCAAAATTCTTTTTTGTCAGTTTTCAAATGACAGAATATCTAAAAAAAATTAAACGGTAGATTTTTTTTATTGATAAATTCCTTCTATATTGGGTAAGATTTCAACAAAAGCTTGCATCCACCCTCGTTCGGAAGACGAACCTTGTAGCATCAGCTTCTATCATAATGATGACGAAGACTTTTTGGTGTCCGATACTGATAATTGTCAAATAATGGTGACAGACGTAGATACTGAACCCGAAGATCAATATGATGTTTCTTTTGATGAAGACAGTTCAGATGCTTCATTATTGTTGGAAAACGATAGAGAATCAGATGCCTCTCAAAAATACAATTTACCAGGCTGCAGGATCACAGATATAAAATATTTCTTAAATGTGTTGAAATCACTAAAACACGTTCTGTTTGGTTGTTCTTTTTTTAATATAGATGTCATATCAGCAAAGATAGAAGGATTAGAAAGTACGATTATATTTAAATGTAATATGTGCGGAAAGACAGATGTGGTAAGGACTGGTGGCATTGATGTTCCTTTGGTTTTAGAAATCGTGCTGCCGTTATTGGTGCTGTATTAATTGGGATTAATTACACCAATAAACTCAGCGATCCTAGTAAAGATTGTCTATAACCAAAAAGACGAAGAGATTATATATGCAATCCTTCAACTTTAGGCCGTTCCCGTAAAGTTGAAAATGGACCTATCGATAGCAAAATTGAAGATTTGAAGAAAGGTATATTAAATTGCCCTTTGCATATTTTGAGCAGACAGGACCAGTGTCAAGAATATTTTTGTAATGACACTAAGGAGAACGAGGTAATAATAATATTTTAAAATAATATTAGTTTGTTATTAAACTATTTCCTTTAATTTAGGAAGATTTGGTAGATGTATATTTAGAATGCGGCATGTTGCCAATAATAAATACTATTGTAGAATGACTATCAGGTAGTTGCCAAATTTGTAGGAAGCAAAAGAGTCAATTTTTCTTTAAAAAATTCGTACTAATTGAGATGTGAAGTGGCCACGATCTATTTTAATAGCGAGGGAAATTTATTATCGCTTTTGCATGAGCACCTTTGTGACAGACCATCGGGGCACTATATGACGCATTTTTTAAACTCCCAAATTAATCGTCATAGGAAGAAGGTAACAAAATGTATGTATTATCTTAATAACGTTCTCTTCTATGGAAACTTCTTCATTACAGCAGTTGCCTATAGTTTTGATTTCAAATCACTCTAAAAACAGGACATTTGCATGACGATTATATGTTGGCAAATGAATCTATCACACCCGATCTTTCAAACGATGAGTACGGAATGCGTGTTAGCCAATTTTGGACTTGTTTGGGAAACATCGACAAAAAAAAAGATTGAAGAAGGTATCTTGATCCAATCAAAAAGTGATTTATGGATAGTAGAATGAAAGAAATGTGTTGAGATTATGTGGGCGTTTCTCAATCTCTTTGGCTTCTCTGATAATTTTAGCTATAAGGTGCTCGATGCTTGCCAAAGCTTTTGCTTCCTCGAATTTAATTTTGTGTTCTGTTGTGGTTAAGTTGTAAGCCGCCCCTTACGTTTTGTGCCAATTTGTGAGCCGGTTCTCCTTTAACTTTGTTTACTTTAATTTATTTGAACTCGTGTCAAATGTAAACCAAGACGTTAGGGTCAATTTGTAACTAATGTCTAATCAAATCAAGAGGTTAGTATCAGATATAAACTTATTCACATTATTTATTTAAGGCGCCAAGTGTAAGTACTTAAATAACGGGGCGGCGTTTACTATAAATTGTAGCGTGTACAATTGCCTCGGAGATTTAAATGACTGAAAGGTTTCAACAAACAACTCAATTTATTCCTTATAATTTACAATTCTAAATATTTCACTTATTCTACGTTTATTTCAACTTAACCTAAGGAAACAAACATGTAACAAAACAATTATTTGCAAAACACAAACAGACAGGGGATGATCCTCCAGGTATGGACACCATATTGTCAATCCCAACACGTTGGTGGTCTCGGGCGTCAGGATAATGAGGTGTCTATAGTACAACAACCGTTTAGGCAATACGGGGTTGGAGCGGAAAGAAGCTTCCCGCCAACTATATTTAGATTACAAAAGTTAAAAAAAACCAATACAGTAACAACTTTTGTAATAATTCATTCGTAAATCAATTTCTTATTGATAATTTTCGATTATAATTAGATCTGATTTTATCTTAAAGAGAAAAATAATCAATATGCTTAAGTTTTAAGGATTTATGTATATAAAAACTTTACATTTATATACAAATTCGAGAAATAAAGGGTATGAGAGTTTAAAGAGGATGAGCTCTTTCTTTAATGTCGGTTAAAATAGTACATTAATCTGAGTTCAGAGAATCACTTTACTAACAGAATCGGTTTAATCCTTTTTCTTGTGAATAGAAAAAGGATAGTTGCGTGTTATTTGCAACGAAAACTTATTTTCCTTTTTAATTGAGATTATTTTAAATCGTTTCGTGAAAATCTTATTTTATGTACAGGACGTAGTTTGAGAATAATGATTAAAGAAATTCACAATCCCTGTTTTTACGTAAACCTTGATCTTTAGGTAATTTACCTGTGATCTGTCTTCGGATAACTAGATTCACCGGTGGATTATCCAAATTGAATCAGGTTAGGTACACAGGCTTGCAGAAACATAATTCACCTAGCGGTCTCTAAGTAGTTTTTATTCTCTCGGAAAGGATGAGTTCAGGATACGGATTAGAAACAACGTATTCCAATTTGACTTAACACACGGGCAGTCTCCTCGTCGTTTTATCAAACCTGGGGGTGGGACTAATCTAACAGGATTTAACTTCTGATGATTATATCAGTATGATCTGTTGTCTATAATGTGCCAATTTCATATCTCGGTTGTGTTTACGATAGGTGTATGTGTTTGTTTCTAGTTTAATCTCCCCAACGGGCGGTCGCACCTCGGATTAATTAACAGGATAGCTCGATCTCTACAGGCCTTGGTAAACGAATCACCTCTAAAGGCCTATGCCTTAGGGGCCAATCATTTTGGACAGGTCTCAATACCTTATGGAAATCACACAAAAGTATTTATATGTGTGTATCCGCGGGATAACGCACCAGGGACTGAGTGTGTGTAATTAGGTGTTGTGACGTTTTATAGATATACAAGATCGTTCTATAATTGCAGCAAGGACAGAAAGGAAATCTATCACTGCAGGCGGTGTGATAATTAATATAGAGACTCTAATACTTACCCAAAGTGGGTCTTAAACGGATGGGGCGGGTGCGGTTACTAGGCTGGTGGACTTAGGAAGACGGAACGGCAGTAACTAACCGAAGAGCTCGCCAAAGAGCGGGAAGGAACTAACTGATTGCGCATCTTGCCACCGTTTATATATAATCCGCGGTTCTACCCGATTGGATTATTAATTATGATTATTCGCGATCTAACGTGATTGGTTGCAAACAGTAATGATACTTTGGTGGGGTTCGTGCGCAGAAATCTTCACGATTTCTTTACTACGGAAGAAGGGGTAAACAACTTAATTTTTAAAATGCATCGGAGCTTCTATAAACCATGCAATTTACAAAAATTAATTTGCGAATTTACGCAATGATTTTTCTGGATCTTTACAACGTGTTGGATCAAGGATGATGTCGCTTGAACTTTATTAATCGCGTTTTTGTCTTCTTCTATCCTTGCGCTGATTTTTCTGTTTGTCCAATATATGATAGCCCGCAGCCTCCACATGGAATCTCGTACACTCCTTGACTCCAACGAGATCTTGTCCTTAGGATTTCTTAAGATCGAATGAATTTTTCGATACGCCGTGAAAGTTGTATCGATTTTATGTTTTTTAATAATACGGCTAATCTTGTCGTTGTCCCTTTGATGTATAGTAGGTATTTCGTGGAGGTTGCAGGATCAGCTGGTTCTTTGTCTCCTCTACTTGAATGCCTCAATGTCCTTTGTATGTCGCGGTGGTGGAATCCATTTATAATCAAAGCCTCTCTTCTTTTTTTCATCTCTTCTTTGATGTTCCGCGTCTGCTAATTTCTTCGATCGATTAATCAGCGTCTTGATGACAGAACTATGTAGACCGTATGGTCTAGACATCCGCCTTCATTCTTCTTAACTAGCACGTCCATAAACGGTAACTGATCATTTTGTTCTATTTCCAATGTGAACTTGATATTTGTGTACACGTTGTTGCGGTGTTCCAAAAGTACCCTGAGTTTTTTCTGTCCATGGCTCCAGATACGGCATGCAATTTTGGGAAAATATGCACACTGCGTAAAACAACGTGCACTTCTAAAACTGTTTCCTCCTTACTTTACAACGTTTCTAAAGGGAATACGTACACCGCCTTTGGCCTCAACAGTAAGTCAAATACAATTAAACTATTATTCAAGTTAAAAGCCACTACATGCGGACTCCTTATAGACGAAGAAAAACTATCCTTAGCATGTTCGCCTAACGGACTAGTAGAAGAAGATGCAGTGGTGGAAATAAAAAGCTCTTTAAATAGCGGCGACACTGATCCTGTGGAGGCATGTAAGGTAAATTTAATTAATTAATGTGTTGTAGATTCCGAAAACAACAAAATTAAATTATAAAGGAACTAGCCATAATTATTATTATCAGGTGCAAGGAATTTTACATATTACCAGAGTCAAATGCTACTTTATTGTCTACACTGCAACAGGGATCCATGTTGAAGAAAATGAAAATTACGTAGTAACAATAAATGTTTTGAACATTAAATGGAACAATACGTTTTGTTTGTTATGGGGATAATACATTTTGGGATAAACATAAGGTAAAAAAATTAGAAGAATCTTACTATAAGTCTTTATTGCCGGAATTAGTGGATCCACGCAGATGTCATAATTTAAATCTTTGAACTGAACATATGACCAACTAAACATTAAATTGTCTTGTTTGTTCACCTCTATAATTTGTTTACAATATTTGACAAAACTTTGTTTTTTTCTTTAATACAAAATAAATGAATAGAATAATTAATTGCTTTTTTTTAATTTTTACTTTTAATAAGGTGCATGTATAAAGTATATTTTCTAATGGAATTTCTACCTTATTGGCAGAACATTTATCGTTTTTATAATGTTTTAAATAGTAAATTATAAATGTAGAATTTTTTCAAAACTTTAACAGTTCGTATTTCGAAAAACCTATGTCTAAATATATGGCTTTTGTTAAAAATATTATCAGTTATAAAAATATTCCAATTTAATCAACCATTTAGGAAGGTTTTGGGGACTATTTTGACGTCTTACCGGTTTCTTTAAAGTTTCAGAAAAGGTAGTATTTTTGGATGTTTCCCAGGAAAAACTTTATAAATAAATAAGAATGTTGTACATAATAGAAACCATAGGACCAATGCTGTGAAACCATCAAATTTGTTTCTATCCTTTCTAGAAAATAATTTTGAGTCTCCCCGCAGAAATTGGTGTATAAATAAAGATTCTGGGCATTACTAGTGCAAAATGGTAAAACCATAATGTTTAGTTCTAGTCAATCAAAATAAAATGTTTGGTTGTTTTTCCCAATTTGTGCATGAACAATATTTTTGCACATCACGGGTTGAAAACGGTAACCAGCACAGTGAAACATAAATATGGTTCTTGCCTTTCAAGCTAATGGTTTTGACTGTTTATCTACAGATAGATTTTGGACATTACTGGTTTCAAGGGAAGACCAACATGGTACAACCTTAAAATGTACTTACTGAGATAGTATTTCTGACTGCTTTCCCAGGAAAATTGTTATAAGTAAGAATTTTGCACACGATGAGTTGAGCATTCTGACCAGCACTGTGATACTATACAATTGGGATTTGGCTCTTCGAAGAAATAATTTTAAGCGTTTGTCTGCGGAAAGTATATAAATAAGGTTTTTGGACAATACTGGTTCCAAAAGAAACTCGTTTTTGTCCCGCATGGCAGCAGATAACTTGTTAACATACTCTGATGATGTAAGCTATGTGTAGAAAAAAGTTTCAGATTTTTAGGTTCGTTTCTTGACCAGTTCAATTTGTTAGAAGTGGAGACAGAGAGACAGACAAACATACGGATAAAGTGCTAACAATAGCTCATGTTTTTTATTCTACTGCTTTAAGGGATTATTATTAATAAGGCATATAAGTAAAAATCTATATTTTAATTCTTACGTTCACACAACCTTTATTTTTTTTTTTACTAATTTTATTGAATATAGTCTAGTACATTGTTATTCTTTACCAACATTTGTTTCCTTCTTAACTGTTCACTTTTTTTGTTGGTATCTACTTACTAAATTCTTTTATTTCATACATTTTTATAACATTTCTTGCACGTTAGTTAAAAATTATATACGGTGCGTTCGTAAAGTAGCAGATAAATTTAATTAAAATTCGAATGGAAGATTAAGAACAAAACGCTCGGATCCGTTGATTTTTATTTTCAATTTAGAATTTTTTACGTAAAAGTGAAATATACAGGGTGTGCCAAGAAAAAGATATGACGTTATCGCCATTTATTATAAGTGTCAATCCCTACTTTTCATTGGAGAATTAGAAAGGGCATCTCTTATTTCGTACGACAAGCTAAATATGGATCATGTTAATACAGGGTGTCCTAAACTTGCGCCCGCGGGGGTTACCTCTCTTGTTTGATGGAATAGGAAAACGACATTTTGAAGTGTAGTAGAAAGAACTAAGACGCATATTTTAAAATTATTTTAGGTTAACAGGGTGTTTCATTTATACAGGGTGAACCGAACATAGATTTTTTAATGGGACAACCAGTATTTTATTTCAAATTTGGAGTCAGCTCACTTCGGTCATTCTTTCAATATAAGGTTTGATTATGTTATACAGAGTAGTGTAGACGATGTGGTCATTTTGAGGAAAAAATTGTACCTAAATGGATACCATGTATCATCTCTAATAAGAAATATGATATTTTTTTTAATAAAATATATTTTGAAACACGGAAAATTTCTTGAGGTTAGGCCTAATTTAGTTGGAAAGTGGTTCCACTGATTTAAATTATGTTCGAATTGAACACCGTTAACAATCTAACAATAGCCAAAGCGATTAACAAATGATTTCTGAACGTTGTCGATGACGTCTGCGGCAATGTTTCTAATTTCTTGGCTAATTCGTGTTTTTAAACCTTCTGAATCTCGTCGGTCAAGAAGTAATCTAGGGAATTTAAAACTGGCGATCTGGCTGGCTACTCAATTGTCCCTTTTCTACCTATCCAACGGTTTGAAAAAACTTCATCCAAATAAGCAAGAACAGGCGAAGCGTAGTGTGGTGGTGCTCCATCTTGTTGAAAAAAGAGGTCACGGTGGTACATATCGAGCTCTTCTAAATCCGGATACAACGTTATTGGAGCGGGGATGAGTTCGTTTTGAAGAAAGTCTAAATATCTCGCACCAGTGAGAGCATCCTCGAAGAAGTAAGGACCTTAACTCTTCCGTCAACTATGCCGCACCAAACGTTTAATTTTTGAGGGTTTTAGGTGTGATATTCCGTGAACCAATGAGGATTTTCGGTTGCCCAATAGCAAAAGTTTTGTCTGTTCACATGGCCGTTTAAAGCAAATGTTGCTTCGTCGGAAAAAAATAATTTTTTTACAAAATTGGCGTTACCATAACATAATTGTTGCATTTGTCCACAAAATTCATTTTTCCAATCAAAATCATCTTCTGACAGCTCGTGAAGTAAGCATATCCTGTAGGGATGGAACTTCTCTCTCTTAGACACTCTACGCATTGCTAACACAATGTTCAACTCATCTTCTTTACTTATCGAGTTTCGACCAGATTTTCTCATATCCCGAGCATGTCCAAATTCCCGAAATTTCGCCCCTACTCTACTTACCATGCTTTGGCTAATGGAAGGTCGATCAGGGTGAGTTCACTTCTGATTGAGGCCGCAACCTATCCGAAACCAAGCATGCAAAGGATTTCAATTCTTTCACGTTCGCTTAATCTCCTCATATTTCACAAAATAACGGCAAAGTAGTTACTAGTTAAACTTACGATAACAATGCTGTAGCCTATCAAAAAAAATAAACACAAGTTGCTAACGTGCAAATAACGAAAATAATTTTAACAAAATGTACAATTTTTTCTTACATTGACAATGAAATTTTCTCATTTTTAATGTTTATGATAATTTTTATTCAATATTTCCTTACGTAACCATCGTCCATAGTTAGCTTGTCGGACATAAAAAGATGTACTCTTTCTAATTCTGCTATAGAAAATGGGGGTTGATATTTAAAAAAAATGTCGATGACGTCAGACATTTTTCTTGATACACCCTTTACGTAAAAAATTCTAAATTGAAAATAAAAATCGATGGGCCCGAGCGTTTTCTTTCAAAACTCTCATTCAAATTTTAATTGAATTTATCCGCTACTTTACGAACGCACTGTATATTTATTGGTTGACGCAAAACCATCCTTAAAACAATAATACTATACTAAACTACTAATACTATAGACGTTACATTATTGAATTGTATACAAACTTCATCCGAATATTGATCGCGGCATCTTCTTGGTAATATAATAAATTATAAAAAAATGTGATAATTGTGTTATTTTTTGTTCCCAAAAATTATCTCTGCACAAAATAATTTTAACTTGAACATGTATGTACATACTCCATAGAAGCCGCCTTAAAGGTTGCTAGGCAGAGTGTTATTAATTCGTGTGGTTCTATCTGTTGATTATATGTAGGTCATATATTTTTATATTTTCAATATCAACATGTTCTTGATGAATTTAATCTCTGATTTTCGTAAACTCATTAGTGTTTTAGTTCCTATAGATTAAAACTCTCAATCTCTACTAACTAAAAAATCTTATAGTAATACGTATCGATCCTTGATGAAATCTTTACATTATCATATTATGTTGAGTTAGAGTTGTTTGTTATATCTAATGTACTATGTTATTTTGAGTGTATGAGGTGTAACATCCCTAATTAAATTTTTTTTACAACTTTATACGCAGTTTGTACCTATAAACTTAGGATACATAAGCTTCATTTCTCAGATTATTGTAGTAATCAAAATTAAGAAAAGTATACATAAAACTCATAATCTACAGTTTATTAATAAATCGTTACTGATTGTGTAATTTGATGACTTTATGAAAATATATACTAATTAATAAAATATTGATAATTACATAATAACAGGAATGAATTAAAAAATGTAATTGTTTGTTCGGTTTTGGTTTTTAGGTTGCAACTTTAATTTGTTTTTGATAGTACATGGAATATATATTTAAACATGAGTACTAATTCTACACCGAGTGGGAAATTTGGTCAGAAATGCGCAAGCTAAAGCTATTAATATTTTGATTTATACAACGTGCATTTAATGTTAAATTCAGTTTCTGGCTCCATTTTGCATCATTTGGTTACCAAATTTAAGATTAACACTTAGTTCAGGGAACATTTTAAAGAAAAAGTTAAATTAGAAATTTATTTATTCAGGATTACTGTTGTTAACCATATTATTTTTATTCATATAAAAAATTAATTAAGGGGCACAATTTATTAAACAGGTTATAAAAAAACATTGTAAGTTTGTAGAAAAAATTTATTATCATTTAGAGAAAAAATATGATTTTGTCCCACATGTGACCTAAGGGGCACTTAAACCAAAATATATACATAATTTACTTTTATGCAACAAAACAAATTCGCTTTTTTGTAATACATATATGAATTTGATACTTTATGCAAAAGAAGTGTGTTTTAAGACCACAATTTGCTTTTTTGCTTCGCTGACGGGTCTCTTTTTCCAGAGGCCAGTGCCCTAAACCATCCCTTCTCACATTAAACTGATGAATCGGCTTAGTAGGCACCCTTTTCTTCTTATCTTCAAATTCTTGGTCCACATAGTTACTTGTTGATGGTCTTTCTCGTTTTTTTTGTGACATTTTTATCCATTAGACATAAGGCATCTGCAACTTCTTTATGAAAGCCTAGTGAACTCAAAATATCATTTTTCTTCAAGCCTGTTTCTATCACATTCTTTTTGTAACGAATCCAAGCGTTCACTAAAATCATGTCAATAAAATGGAAAAACAAACGTAGGTACCATAATTTTGACCCTCTCAGAATCCAGTTATTAGAGATTAGTCAATCTAGGAGGCCCACACTAGCCATGAATGAATTATTACATTTTCACCAACTGTAAATAAATTTACCATAAGAGGAAAATCAATTATCGTAATATAACAAATGGTTACAGTTTTTTCGTATCACTTTAGCAAGCCGCAAGACGATATTTCCACTGGCACCTATATCTGGTTTTTCAGAAGTCGGTACAATATTGCTTGTGTATACCTCAAAATTATGTACTAGACCATTCAAATCTGATAACACAAAGTATCTATAACTGCATTTATTGGGGTTATATTGCTTGACTGACGAGGCACCTCTAAATGGAATTATTGGATCGTCAATGCATGGTAAAGATCCAGCGTCCTTTACGTATGTTTTTTAGAATAAATTATTCGCGGACCACCCTATATTTCAAATTACAAAAGATTGCGCGATATTACATCACAAATAATTCATTAATCACCGCTGACGTGTATTTCTAAAAACCAGTAAGTTTTTGCTCGTCAGAACAGTTTAAACCAATCCAATAACGGCATCCCCCGCACGGTAGTCACAAAGCCGCCCACAAATGCACCTTTATAAACCCGCGACGCTCTGCAGAATAACCCAGACCAGACCAGACCACCCCAGACCAGACCAGAAGATATTGAATGCACTTCGCTCCGTTCATTCCGTGCGTGAAATACCTGCTCGATCGTGACCGAGACCGCCACGCCGTTTCTGATATCCAGTAGCCGCTAGTACCGATTGCTTCTTGTAACCACCGATCTGTTAATCGCCGCCACGGAGTCCATCGTGATCGTGTGATAGCGCGCACCACCTTGCACCGGGCGACCTAAAGTTTGTTACCGAACTGCAATTAAAAGACACGTAAGTTGTAGAGTTATATAATCTAACAATTTACAACAAATCACTCCAGAAAGTAAATAACGACGGGCTTAGTCTCCAGGAGTTATAACGTTAACATTACACAACCACATACAGAAAGGGCGTAACGAAGGGAAAACCCCGCATCGCCGACTCATTACACTAACAAAGAGTGTAACGCAGGGTATATGCCGACGTCACTCGTAAACACGTGAGGGTGAAGGTTTGATATAGGGCTGTAAAGACCTACGACCTTTTCTTAGTCGAACGGGTTAGGCAAGCAGCTATCTACCGTCTACTGTTGGAGCTAAGGCCCCCGCTTACTACACATACATACACCGCCTACAGACAAACACAATATCAACACACAGTGTCTTTAATCGCAGAAGAGTAGACAAGAAACCTGTTGCATAAATTTGTATTAAGAATAAACGTCGCGAAATACCCAGTGCGAAACCGTTCTTAATTAAATTAGAATACGCCGGAAATTAAAACATCAGATAATCCGTAAATTATTGAATATTAACCTGTAGTAAATAATAAAAATACGACAGCGTGTATATTACGATTTACCTTAATAAAAGTAAATTCATTTTAGTATAGCATTTTCAATAGCCAGTATTTCATTTACTTTATAATTTGTATACAGTTGAATTTAGTTGCGCCGTTAGGACTTAATCCAGTTAATTAAATAGTCCAAACGCTTTTTGAGAACAAAATGCGTTCTCAAACCGGTTCTAAACATATAATTATAGTCCAGAGATCTCGCCTTTATTTTACGCGAATCTTCAGCGTGTATTTCTTCATTGGAGTACGAATACAGGCTTTAGCGCTCCAGAGAGACTGAAGAGTTTAAACATACAGTGCGCATAATAAACAACTCGAGTTCTTTGCGCTGGCGCTTCCGACACATATGTGCTAAGGCTACCGCATGCGCTTCTGTAAGACAGGACCGTAATTTAACTATTAAGAATACATTCCATTTCAAACGCGAGTTGGAAAAAAACTAGGTAGGGATTAATTTGAGTATAGTTTGTTAATAATATTATTGTAAAATTATAAAATAATATACGTCTTAAACCGCTTCAGTATATTTAAAGTGACAGTGTTGAGCCCACTAAATAGTACGAATCCAGACCCCGTTTAGTAAGAAATATATAAATAGGACTGAGCATAGTCGAGGCGAAATAAAACCGCGCTGGGTTACACCCAAAGAAGGGAGGTTATATAAAATAACAATCCGACTTCATCAAGAAGGAGGATATAGCATAACTTTTGAGGCTTCACTTGATTATGAAAATTCGGCATATTTATCAGGGGCCGTATCTTCATCACTTCATCACTGCCATCTCTTTGTGGCATATTCTGATTATCATTGGAATGGATATTCATTTTGATGGATTCCCACCTCTTTCTGGAAATCACATATCTTACTTGACTTACTCGCCCAATACATCCTGTGTAGGTAGTCCATAGATGGATAATTACATTATATATTATATATATATATATATATATATATATATATATTATATATATATATATATATATATATATATATATATATATATATATATATATATATATATATATATATATATATATATATATATATATATGGGCGTTTCATAAGAACCGACACAGAGCAGGAGCATGTAGAGGAGTCTAAAATATGATGATTTAACGCAACTTATCTATATAACAAGTTGTACCCCTGAGAAGTTATATTAGTTATTAGTTATAATTTTCGACGAAGAATAAATTTATGCCTGAGAGAAAACGGTGGCCATTTTCAACAATTTTTATAAATTATCATTATCAAATCTGCTTTCTATTGTTTATTTGTTTTTCTATTTAATTATTTTTATTTACAATTGTTTGATGATTTTGAGTAAAATTAATAAAGTACAACATGTCTTTAGTTATTTGCCTTTTGTACGAAAGCATGCGAGGAATGTCAAAAGGAGTTATATTTGTAAGTACGACTAAGTTCGTGGAACATATTTCATTAAATTCACAGTTTATTCAAAGTATTTTGGCATTTTAGGAACCTTACAGATGTTTATCACACGGTTTAGGTTTATAATATTATATTTAGAACATGTATCCAGTTAGTTGCAAGGTAGGAAAGATTTAAATTTTAAGAAAGGGTTATGGTGCGGACGTAGTTTAGTTTTTACTCACAAACTTAGTGTACAAAAAGGTGCAGCAGAAGCGGTAGTGCATTGTAAACATTAAAGACAATATAAACAACAATTTTACATGTGGATATTTTACATATAAATACTTTTTGTGTAAAAATTTTTAAGAATATGGAATATGGATTGTTGAGTTGAGAAAGTTTTAGACATTACAATAAAAGTGAATAGTGTTGATGTTGAAGACAGTTTTAATAACATATTAAAGTAACATTTTAAGTAATTTGGACGTTGGATACGCAAATTATGTGTATATTTGTATAAAGTTAGGTTAAGTTTTAATTTTAAGGTTTTTGCAAATTTATAGTTTTTATAGAATAAGTTGAGCATAAAATAAATTATTAGAGTAATTAATAGGAGGTTTCCCTCGTTTTCATGTAAAAATTTACATTGTACAAGCTATTTAAACATAAAATTATGAAAATGGGGTTAACTACAAAAATTTCCTATATGATAAAAGAATTTTCCGTTAAAATTAAGATATATTAGTCTAAATAAATGTTTTCTAATTCAGTTTTTCGTATAGATCACGAATATGTATTTAGTTTAGATGTAGAATTAAGGTTTTTTTAGATATAAGTAAATTTAGATTAGAATATGTCAAATCGTACATTTTTGAACCAATATATGGCTAGTGAGGTGTCGTTTTGTGCAGAATTATGCACAGATTCCAATTCTGTTATCAAAATGTAAATCAGAAGTATTTTAAGGAAGTTATGTCATAATTTGTATTTCAGTTTTCAAATTTATTTAAACCAATCAGAGGCTTGGTTACTTTGTTTGTATGGTACCAAAAAAGTTGAAATATACAAGGAATTGTTCATGAATTCTCGCTCTCTTCCAATCTCATTTTCAATTTTTAATTTTACTAACAAAAAGTCAAAGTGTTGATAGTGTTTTGTGTTAACATGTAAGTTTCAAGTTACGTTATTATCGGAAATTTTGAAACGCGGTTAGTGAAGAGCCGAGAAATCAGAAACAATTGTTTTTAACCTACGATCAAGTATAAAGTTAGGTTACCGATAATTTTCTATTATAATAAAGTTTTGTTTCGATTCAAATTTAACGTATTCAAATTTCGGTTGATGTGTTTTTGTTTTTGTTTATTTTTGTCGTTAATAAAATTATTCAGTTTTCTGAATCGATGTTTATTTTTCTGAAGCGACATATAATAAGTAATAAACGATATTCCATAACCGGACCTAAAACAAAAAGTGAATTTGAATTAAAGTTTTACGAACCTAAAATAAAATTCTTAAATCGTAAATTTTATCAACATTTAAAACAACACTTAAATAAAATATAATTAAAAACACAGTGCTTAGTTGAAGTTATTTAAGCAAATTATAAGTAACATCACGATTACTACAAAGAAAAGTCGTCATTCAACAAGGTGTACATTGGTTG
Source organism: Vesta saturnalis (assembly GCA_036346205.1). Lineage (NCBI taxonomy): Eukaryota > Metazoa > Arthropoda > Insecta > Coleoptera > Lampyridae > Vesta > Vesta saturnalis. The sequence continues at coordinate 301,541 of JARFJB010002497.1, read as the reverse complement.
AAGATTTGAAGTATATGCAGCACCACCTTGAACAACGAACCAGTAACGTCGACCACATATGGAAAGAAGCCTACCCAAGTTTTATATGAAACCAGCCAAATGAAAACATCTTTTGGAAATATGCAGATACACATGTGAGTTTATTTATCATAACCCTTAAATATATTGAGATGATATGTTTAAGCGGTAAATATATATCCATATGTGATAATACATCAGATCATAATCTACATGAATTTAATGTAACAGTTACATTATTCTAATTAAAGCTATGCAAGAAAATTTTCATATTTCATGTTTCCGATCTGCTTCGGAGGGTATAATTTATGTGGCTTTGTTAATAATATTCATAATATCCGTTTATGAATAGAAAACCCTGGTTTGGTAGTACGATCTATTTCAATTCTAAAAATAAAAAATAATTTGTATTAGATAAGATGTGTGTGGGATAGATTTTATAAAGAAATTAATGAAAACGACAATATTAGAAAATACTTATTTAATTTACAAAGACGGATATGAGTTTACTGGACAATGATTGTAAAAGAAACTTACCTAGTGTCAACAAGATAAAGTTATACAACCTGGATTAACAATTTTATGAGAAATGAAGGGATGTGATAATAAAGTAATTCAGAGCACTTCGGAGATTCTAACATGTAGATCACAGGCTGACTTGAATTTAGTGTGAATTTATATGTTTGGGGGCTGTAGAATTCGTTTATGAACTTAGTATTTTCCTAGAAAGTAGAATAACTTAGTTATGAGAAAAGTTACTTGGCATTTGTGAAGAATATGGATAATTTTTTTGTAAGGTATTATTGTTCATCAATATATGGCAAATGAGGTGTCATTCTAAAGAGAATTTTGTGTAGAATTTAATGGTAGTAATAGTTTTAAGATATTTGTTCGTATAAGAAAAATATTTGTTAATTTAAAATTTAAAACATTTAGAAAATTAATCCACTAATCAGATTAGTCTTGTTTGTATTGTAAAATGGCCAATCAGAAATCTTAAGTTTAGAAAAAAATTACTAAATATTGGCCATTTTCGTGGGAGTCTGTTGTAGAAATGGAAAGGGAAACCATGTAAAAATTAATAGCAGGAAAATAATTAAAAAAAGGAGAATGTGATAATAACCAAAATTATACCTGTGAATAAAACATGCTCGTTTAAAATTCTATAACAGAAAATGATTTTATAATTATAATTCTAAAAGTTTATTATTTATGCAAACAAGAAAATGTTAAACCTTTACAAGATTTGAATTAAATATAATACAAATTAAAATTAAAAGTTGGTTATTTTAATTTCAACATAAATAAATTAATCACAACTATTGTACTTGATGTATATAATTCTGCATATAAAAATAAGTGTAAAGAAATTAATAAGAAGCAAATTACATGGTTGGTAACGAGGCTTACATCGTAGCTGTTTTCCTGTGTACATCGTACACGGTAGACAGGACTTCTAATCAGGGACATTCCAATTAACGATTGTTGGAAGTGCAACTGAAAGATAAGTAAATTTCAATTTTAAGTAAAAATATTATTATTAGATTTTAAGTTAATCCTTACCTTAATAAAAAAAATGGAGATTATTTTCTTGTGCAACTGAATGTTTATCACCAACACTTTCATGATCTCTATATGCAAAGAGTGTTCCTATGATAATTTCTAATTCATCCTTAGTCAGACACAAAGGCTTGTTTTATTGCACAGAGTAAAGGTTTGGCTGGTAAACAATATGTTCCATAATATTTTCCGTAAGACACAACTGAAAATAATTAAAAATTATTATTAATTTTATTAAATACATAAATAAAAAGTTTACCTCGGGTAAAACTTTGCTAGAGTAGCGCTCTAACCATCTAATAATGGATAGGGAGTCCTATTTCAGGCGACTCTTCTCTGTTTGGCTGAGAAAAATTGGGTATAGGTAATACCATTTTCTACTAGTTTCCTTATAGTGTACTTCGATTTGCCTTTTTTATTTATGATAGAAATAAAAAACCAATAAGTTAAATGATGATTATACAGGGTGTCCGAAAATTGTTGGGACACAGAGCTACCACGTATAGTAGAGGTCAAAATAAGTCGATTCGACCTAATTTATTTATATACCAAAATTTACCGTTTGCCCGTGAGAAGAGTTCAAAGTTTACATAAAAAAACAGCTTTTTGTACGTTGTTCAGAAACGAGTGAAAAAAATTGAATGAAATTTGACAAAAGTGCATTTTCGAGGATTACTCTCCTTTTGGTAATCAAAGAAGCCCAAAAAAAATTGTATAAGGGTTAAAACCACCGTCATCCCCTCATATTTTTTTCAAAACTTTCTTAGGTATGGTAATACAGTTGTCAATCTTTTTTAGCGAGAAGACTGATTAATTATCTTCATTTTGTTACTTTTGTAAAAATCTCGTATTCCGAATAGTTTCGAAGGAAAAAAATGTTTTATTAAATACCGCTAACAGATATTCCTAGTACAAGTTTAATAAAATTGTAATACAAAATTTAGTTGGCAGTGGAAACAAAGGCAAACCGTTCTTTTATAATAAATGTTCAATGTAACGGTGATCTTTATCAACACAAAGGTCAATTCGACGTAAAAAAATTGAAATACACCTTCCTTAGGACATCATCGTTTTCTCGTAGTGCGTTTACGGCACACAGCTGTTCAGAAGTATTAATTTGGAACTCGTACACTTTTGTTTTTAACGCTACCCAGATAAAGAAGTCGCACGGATTTAAATCTTGAGACCGCGGAGACCATTGAATAGGTGCTTCTTGTCCCCTACCAATCCTTCTACCAGGAAATTGTTCGTTTAGATATTCTCCTACTGCACGTGTAAAATGAGGTGGTGCACCGTGGTGCATGAAGAACATGTTTCGCTGAAGATGCAGGGGAAAGTTGTCTAATAAATTTGGTAAAATTTCTTGTTTCTTGTTTCGGATCAGCCCAACCAAAAAATTGCCGATAAATCCAACCAAACATTAATTTTAAATTCTTGTTCATAGTGTCTATCTTTAATAGCATGTGGGTTTTCATCAGCATAAATATGCTCATTGTGTAGGTTCGTCATGCCATGACGTGCAAAATAAGGCTCATCAGTAAACAAGATGTTAGTGTGAAATCTGTTGTCTAGTATTCTGCGTTCCCGAATAAGTTGTGAAAAATTTAAACCTGATCCGTGTTCAAGTGATAATAACTCTTGCACTAGCTGTATGTGAAATGGATGAATTAATTGTTCTCCGCAGATCCGATTTACAGTGCTTTTTGGAATTCCTGTTTGTCGTTTCACAGATCTGGTACTGCCTTTAAGATTGTCATCGATTATTTTAAGAACAGCTTGTTCCGCAATGGGTCTTCGGATTCGGGGTCTTACAGCGTTAATTCTGACTGGTTCTAACTTCCCTGTTTCTCGAAGACGTCTCTCAATTTGGGCAAAAGTTTTATGATTCGGAATTCTCCGGTTCGGATACCTCTCTTGATATACGCGGGCACTTCTGTGATAGTTACCTTGACAGAATCCTAGAACTAAGATCATGTCGGTCTGCTCATTAAAAGAGAAATCCATATTTAATAGCAGTTAAACTAACAACAACAATTAAATAATTAATTAAGTAATAATAAATTAATAATGGTACTCGCGATAATAACAAAATTGAAGAAATTACTGGAACATTCACAGTCAACAACAAACTGGAATTATTATGAATTTGTTTCCTGTCAAAATCATGACTTGTGTTGTTTTTGTACCACTGCCAACTAAATTTTGTATTACAATTTTATTAAACTTGTACCAGGAGTATCTGTTAGCGGTATTTAATAAAATATTTCTTTCCTACGAAACTGTGCGAAATACGAAATTTTTACGAAAGTAACAAAATCAAGACAATTAATCAGTCTTATCGCTAAAAAAGGTTGAGGACCGTTTTACTACCCCTTAGAAAGTTCTGAAAAAAAATCAGGGGATGAGGATGGTATTAACCCCTATACAATTTCTTTTAGGTTTCTTTGTTACCAAAAGGAGAGTAATCCTCGAAAATGCACTGTTGTCAAATTTGATTCAATTCTCTTCACTCGTTTCTGAACAGCGCACAAAAATGTTGTTTTTAATGTAAAGTTTGAACACTTCTCACGAGCAAACGGTACATTTTATAAATAGGGCCCAATCGACTTATTTTGACCTCTACTACACGTGGTAGCTCCGTGTCCCAGCAATTTTGGGACACCCTGTACATTTATATTATATTGTATACCTGAGTTTTTTCATTATCAGAGAAATTTTCATCATCAGAACTCGATGTACTACTCACTTCATTATTTTCTGGAGTGTATTCATCATCGTTGTCGTCTAAATCATCAGCATCACTGTGGTAAATCAGCCATATTTACTGAAAAATAAATTAGGAAGTAAGCGACCACTGTTCCACAATCAGTACAAAGAGATATTGTCCTTTGTGCCATATCAGGAACAAAGCATTTTTCTCAATATTTCACGTTGTCTTTTTTTAAATATATAAAGATAAATATATGGCATCCTTCTACATTGTATAGCAAGCATAATGAGTATTTTTATTTTGATATACTTACATGAGATTCCACAAACCAGCTACACTTTGAACCCACTTTTAGGTTAAACATGAAAATTGCATGTGACTAGAACCATCTGTCAGTGGGCAGCTAAACTATACTTTCGACATAGCTACCTTGGGTGGAATTATGGTCAAGTAATATTTGTCTTTTAACTAATACAGGTTATTGGTATACATATATATATATATATATATATATATATATATATATATATATATATATATATATATATATATATATATATATATATCATATTGTACCTAAGTTGACCCGTAGGACAATAAGGAGTTAAGTATTAACTTATATTTCAATGTCTTCACCTGTTGATTAGTAAATTTTGTCAATCTGAGCTTGGTAGCTTGGAATTTCTCATTTAATACCCGATCAAGGAATATCTCCTTCGAAGGTGTAGCCTACAAATATCCTTCGGAATTGTAGCTATTTTGAGGAAAAATTAAAGATTGCCTAAGTTGGATTTTATGCACTCTAAAATTTCTGTAACTCATTATACTTATTGTAATGATATTAGTATTATAATTATAGATTTACACGTTTAACAAATTACACAAAAATAGCAGGGAAAGATAACAAAAGAACATGCTACCACAGTTACTACCAGCGTTACTTGAAACTGAATTTATTTTTTCTTCCGACCCGTTCACGTAATGCATTCATATTTACCCTGCGTGAACATATAGTTTATGATTATGAGATATAATATTTGCTTTTATAAACGATTTATCAAAATACTAGAATAACAGGTATTCTTTAACACCATTTAACAAATAACTATTCTAATTATGTTTTCAAATTTCTTGTAACGTGAAAAATCCAGATTAAATTCAATATCACTTGATCTAATATTTTGTTGTATTCAATGTAATGAAAATTACCGTAAAAATTAGGTAAATTGACATAGTAGTGCCACCTAGGGGATTTCTACATTTTCTTACCGATTTCAAAACCGTTTAATTAAAGTTATTTACTTTGTCTGCTGATTACCGCTAGAGGGCAGTACCTGTACTAAATGACAATTTGAGAATAAAATTGACTATTCTACAAATATAATTTGACTAAAACTTGGTAACAATGTGATCTGAAAACATACAAATTTCCGAAAACGTTCTTCAGTGTGGTTGTGAGTAGCCATTTTGGTGAAAAGTGAAGAATTCTCAGAAACATTATCTCTTTCGGATTTAATCGCTGGCATCATCATTTCTAGAAGAGACATTTTCTAGTATACAGTATTTCGTCACGTTGTCGTGTAAAGGTTTACTAATCGCTATTTTGTGTTTTGTTTATATATATATATATATATATATATATATATATATATATATATATATATATATATATATATATATATATATATAGGAATCTTATCTTGCTGAAGGTGTAAGCTATCTGCATTCCTTCAATGCTTGTGAAATTTAACTAAATCCCTATTCTCAAGATTGATCATTAACCATATTCCTAAATAGACCACGTAGTGCTTGCCTTTGATCTAAAGAGATAAAGGAGCGTTAACCGATCAAATTGAAATTACTTACCTTACCTTACGTTACCTCCTCGATTCTGGCTTTTCGACTTAAGCTTCTCGAGTTTAGCTACTCTTTCTGCTTCGGTTTTTTTGTGTACATCCGTTCGTCCAGCTGCTGATGTTGCGTTTGTCTGGAATTAACCTGTTATACGGAAGATGGATATCCCTTCTCACAAACCATTTTAGATTGCTGGTGGATACAATGATGGAATCTAACTGTACATTCGCTAATGCAGACGACTCAAAACACTTATAAACTGTGCTTGTCTAGGATGCATTAACCATGACCAAGTTTGATTAACGTCAGGGTCTAATGTATAACTACTCATCCAACCAAGTCAGAGGTCATTATCGCACATGTTAATTAATTTCGTCTATAACATTTACATCATAAATTTACAAGTGTCGGAAACTGCCTTCTACAGTAGTCGACATAGTTTCTTCAAAATAAATAAGGTTGATTAAATTAATGAGACAATCTAAATTATAATGAATTACCTACCTTTGTTTAGGAAGATGTACTCTACAGTTACTTTATTAGTATAACCTTCATAATTTGAACGTCGTTTGTAGATAACTCACTGCTGGGTAAATTTGGTGAAAAATTCACTATTTTGTTGTGTGGTTAAAATAACCTAATTTCGTTTAGTTATAACAGAACTTTTATGAACCGCACCCAGTGTTGTGCTAACGGGATCGTTCATTTTACGGTTTGAGAACTAATATCTTAACGTGCTACCGTCTGTGCATGAGCCTAGATGTTGTTCTTTAAAATTCGATATGGTTTCCACTGCCCTGGTTTTCTCGCCATTAGCTTCCGAACAAAGGTAAGTAAGTATTGTACTATGTTAATATATAATACTGTACATCCCTATCTGTTGTAGGAACTGTATGATATTTTTCAGGTTTGATATGCCGGTGAGGTTGTATCTATAGTCCTCCTTTTCAGTTAAACAATTCACGCTGATTTACATACTCTACACAGTCACTTATCACATGTTCTACAGAGAGACCGACGTTACAGGTATTGCATAGCGGCCTAGGTTCATCCCTCAAAAGATATTGAAATTCGAGTGTCCTATTCTTAACCTACGTAGCTTTGTTTATTTGTTCATCTCTGTGAAAAACATGCAGGTACAGTTTTTCTATCACCGATGGTTTAATGCGTGACAGGTAGGTATTTTGCATTTCCCACCTAATTTGCCAGGACTCTATGTTTCTTTGTTTCAGGTGGCATTCTATGTCCGACATGCCCCTCATTTATTTGTGGAGCAGTTATTGTACGTTTCGCAGCATGACCAGACCTCTCATTTTCGGGAATGCCAGAATGCCAGGGTACCAAAACAAAAACAGGTCTATACCGTGTTCGTTCAGGCCGATCAAGCACCTCTTGCATAACCGAGCCAGAGGGCCCCTCGTGAACATATTCTTTACGGCGTTTTTCGGATTTAATGAGTTGGTAATTATTAAATAAGTTCTGTTTGCAGGTTTTACGGGGCTGTGAAGCAGAGCCTTCCATAACGGGTAACAGGTATGGATCACGCCATCGATTACCATGTCGAAGCCCATCACTTGTCCGTTTCTCGATCTGTCCGTATAAACTAGCGTTTTGCTGTTGTAACTATCGGTGATCTGGTTTAGTTCTTTAAGATCTAACCTTACTTTAATTTCAGGCATGGGAATTACTCGTACAGGTTTTCGAGGACTAGGTCAGGTATTGATTCGTGTAACGCCTCTAGCATCTCCTTAAACTGTATACCGAACGGTCTCGGGATAGTTGTTTATATTAACCATGTAATTGATTACCAGATATTGCCTTCGCGTACCCAATGGAGGCGGGCTGGTAGTAAACGCCCCCAAACAATACCTTATTCCTGTATTATGCACCCTATCTAGTAGTAAGAGCCGCGATTTGCGGGCTGATGCATAAAGAATCTCTCTATAGTCAATTTGAGACATGATCAAGGCCCGGTAAACGTTTAAGAGCGTTTGAACTTCTCAGCCCCATTTGGTAGTGGATAATACTTTGATGATATTCATAATTTTCATACATGTCATTATCAAGTGTTCAATATGCGCATCCCATGTAAATTTGCTATCAAATGTAACTCCCAGAAGTTTCGTCGCTACCACACACGAAATTGGCCTATTCTGGATGTTGCGTAGCGGATCATAGTGAGGCCTACGTAATTTACAAAAATGAACGCATTTGGTTTTTTCCTTAGAAAATTGGTAACCAATTTCACTTCCATTGTGCATAATCTTGTTGATCGAATTTTGCAACTTAACGTTTACCTATCCTATAATAGCACCAGTGCAGTATATTACCAAGTGGTCTACCTAGAGAGTCCGAAAAACACTCGGCTCCACTCCGCAGGCAATCTCGTTAATGTCTACCACAAATAGCGTACAACTCAGCGTTGAACCTTGAAAATAGTGTCCATTTTCTAAAGTTTGAACGCTTAAAAATGTTTCCTATGCGTACCCGATAGTATTTATTGGTCACAAATGAGTTGATAAATTTAGATAAGTTGTCCCTCGCGCCGTACTTGCGTATTTTTTTAACATTCTATACCTCTAGGTCATGTCAAAAGTACCACTATCAGATATTGTCCTATGGGCCTCCTTTAACGAGTTCTCCAATTCGACTAGATGTTATATTATCGATCGGCGTTTTCTGGAGTCTGCTTTGTGCGGGGCTATCATGTTGTTTGTCTCCAGGTAAAATTGAAGCCTTTTGCTTACCATTTTTCCTGGAGTTTACCTAAACAACATGTGAAGCTTATTGGCCGATAGCTTGCGGCACATAGTGGATGCTTTCCTGCCTTGTGAATTGGAATTATCGTTGCCATCTTCCTTTGCTTTGGATATACGCCCCGGCGCCATAGGTCGTTAAATAGCTCTAGTACATACGTCGCTATTTGAGCTGTAAGATGGACTAACATTTCATTGGATACTTCATCGGGACCTGGAGCGGTATTCTTAAGCTCTTCGATGGGTGTGTTTAACTTCATTCCCATTCATGCTGAATGGGACATTATACTCAAGATCCAAATCCGTATCAAAGTCTAGAGGCATTTCACGTTCACATTTATGCAGCACAATTTGTATGTCGTAGTTATTTATTATTGCTGTTCATGTTGGCAAAATGGCACGCAAGTAGATCAGAGATTTCACTTTCACTCTCAAGAACATCGCAGTTTTCAATTCTAAGGCAAGTTATTTGCTGGAAGCCGGCATTTCCCGATGTAGCCTTGATCTTACGCCACACTGGTTGTGTATCTTGAGCTGATGTTATTGTTGAGGTGTAGTGATTCTAGCTGCTTCTTTTGCTCTCCAGCACGACATGTCTGCTCATGGCTCTGATAAATCCTAAACGCAGCTTTTTTATTTTTGAGGGCATTCTTAACTTTAGATTCCACCACGGGAAGGGTTTAATCTATCACAGGTTTTGGGTATACTAATTTCGTCTGCTTGCTTTATGCATTTTGTTATATTTTCATCATTCATAGGCCCGGGTGCGACAAGATGACTGGAGAATAAATTACAGTTTGCCCTATCCGCAACCATCTCCTGTATGCTGTCCTTGCTGTCTCTGGTAGATCCATTTGAATTAAGATCTGAAAATGGTCGCTATTATGTAAATCATTTATTACCTCCCGCTTTAGATGGGCACTTAAACTAGTAGACACTAAAGTAAGATCAATGGCCGAAAACTTATCTGACGTAGCGATGTGATGTGTAGGTGAACCAGTGTTCAATATAATCACATCATCACATCCAATCTTGGAACCGCCAAAATGGGGGTACGCGTTGAAGTATCCCGTGAATATAAAAGGTCTGGTAGTTGATTCACAAGTTGATTAAATTTTTTAATTGTCCAATTAGCATTCGGTAGATATGTATTCCAAATACATATTTACCTGCCTTGGTAGAATTATCTTTACAGAAACTGCTTGCAGACGTGTATTAATTTGGATTTTTTCATATACGACATTGAGACGTAAAAGTATCAATACTCCACCACTACGTCTTTGTTCGTTAGTAGCAACAACAACACATGGGGTTATGCCCATGCAGTAGCATTTTGAGGTCACATTAATGATTTATTATACGTCTGCAGTTCTATTGGATGATTGACGGAGACTCTTTATCGGTTTGCCTAGTTGGAGAAGTTCCGAAGGGTTTTGGATATGAGGCGGGAGGCCGTTTCGCTGTCCCAATTAACTGTCCAGAAGGCGGTGTCATTTACAAATTGCACTTGTGTGACTTCGGGAATGTCGGATGCGAAGGTAAAATAGAGAATCGGGGCTAAGACAGAACCTTGCGGTACGCCTGCTGTATGTTGGAAAGAATCTGAAGTTTTCCCTGCTTTGACCCGAACTGACCGATTGGTCAGGTACCAGAGTAGGAGTTTGGAGAAGGGGTCGGGAACGTTGAGGTTATGGATCTTGTGCAGGAGACCGGCGTGCCAGACTCTGTCGAATGCTTGCTTAATGTCCAGAAACAGAGCCAGATTACGTTGCTTGTGATTGAATGCTCTGATGGTCTCTATAAGCAGCTTAAACAAGGGATCGTGACACGTTCGGTTGGGACGGAATCCGAATTGGCTGTTGTGAAGGTGGTCGTTAAATTCGAGGTGGTCCCCGAGTCGCCTGGAGAAGGGAGATTGGTCCATAGAAGACGGCGAGGTTAGGTCTGTGTGGGGTTTGGGTATCATGAAGGCGGAGGTCGATTTATAGTCCGTCGGGAAGTGGATAGGATTAAGCATTTGTTGTAGATGTTGGAGAGTAATCAGAGGGCTGGGTCGGGTAAATGCGTAGGATGTTTCGATTTAGCTCGTCATGGCCTGGGGCAGAATTTTTCCCTTTTTTGAAATATGTGTGGACTTGGTCGGTCGTGATGTTGGCATAAAAAGGATTCTTGTTATCGAGTTGGATTTCAGGAAGGTTAAGGTTGCGGAATTCTGCAAGGCGACCATCGAGGACCTTGAGCCGGTTATCGAATTGGGGATCATCTGGGGATCGGAAAATGAATTGGCGGTGGTGACCAACAAAATCGTCCTTTCCTTGGTCGGAGGAGATTATGTTGCCTTGATAGTCGGTTAGGTGGGATTTAGGGTTGACTTTCCTTCTGGTCAGTCTATGGAACTGTTGCCAGGAGAGTAAACCATTTCTATAATCTAGCTGGGAGGTGGCTTTGGTGCAGGAGTCTTCAGCGTGTTTGTTGGTTTCTCGTCTGATTAAGGCGTTAAGGCGATTGTATTCAGTCTAGTGAGCCGGATCGCTAGATCGGAAGCATTGACGATAGATTAGTCTTTTCTCTTTGATCCAGTTCACGATGTGCTGTGGGAGCGGTTTTCGGGAAATGTCGACGTTTTTAATGAAACCGCTTCCGTAATTACGGAAGTGAGGCCCCTAATGGCTCTCTCGAGATCTTGGGTCGTTTGAAGATTGGGTGTAGGAAGGTTGATGGAGATGTGTTTGTAGTACACATTCCAGTCTGCTTTCGGAAAATCTTTAATGACTGTGTATTGAGGAGGTGTAGAGGGAGCTAGACACAATGAAGTTTTGACCAGCAGGGGTATATGATCTGATATGGTCGTGGTGCCTATAAAGCGCTCACAATCGAAATAGAGAGCTGTGGGTCCGGAAACTATGATGTGATCTATTATTAAGGTAACTAAATGTTCGAAGCATGTTGGTTGTGTGTAGGTGATTCGCAAGAACGGCAACTGAATTAGAGCGTTGCCACTTGTTGCAGTGTCACCGAGTTTGATGTGGCAGGTATTGAAATCGCCTGTGATAACTGCATTAGGGAGGCTAGAGGCGTAGATTAAAATGTCATCGGATAGGGTGACCGGGAGGGTTGTAATAAGAAATAAGACTTGGAGTCGGAAACTTGTGGACTATTTTAGCCGTAACGATTCGAAGCATGTAGGTTGTGCTAGTAGGTGATCGCAAGAACGGAAGCTGAATAGAAGCTTGCTTTTGACAGTTCACCGAGTTTGAGGGCGGTTTCGGAAATTCGCTTTGATAACTGCATTAGGAGTGAGGCTGAAATGTCATCGGATTGGTGAGGGGTTTTGAAATTCTGGAGTGGGAAAGTGATGTGGAAGTTGATTGTAGTGTGCGCAGTAGTTGAAAAGGTGTGTGAATGCTGTGTTTTAGATTAAGAGCTGGCGGTTCCGCGTGGTATTGTTGCATATGGTGTGGTGTGCGTGTGCATCTGTTGTGAGTGTTGTGCGTGGAAAGTGATGTGTGTGGTTGTGGTGTGTGTGTGTGCTGTGGTGTGTGTGTGTGTCGTGTGCGTGTGCGTGTGCGTGTGCGTGTGCGTGTGCGTGTGCGTGTGCGTGTGTCGTGTGCGTGTGCGTGTGCGTGTGCGTGTGCGTGTGCGTGTGCGTGTGCGTGTGCGTGTGCGTGTGCGTGTCGCGTGTGCGTGTGCGTGTGCGTGTGCGTGTGCGTGTGCGTGTGCGTGTGCGTGTGCGTGTGCGTGTGCGTGTGCGTGTGCGTGTGTGCGTGTGCGTGTGCGTGTGCGTGTGCGTGTGTGCGTGTGCGTGTTGCGTGTGCGTGTGCGTGTCGTGTGCGTGTGCGTGTGCGTGTGCTGTGCGTGTGCGTGTGTCGTGTGCGTGTGCGTGTGCGTGTGCGTGTGCGTGTGTCGTGTGCGTGTGCGTGTGGTCGTGTGCGTGTGCGTGTGCGTGCGTGTGCGTGTGCGTGTGCGAGTGCGTGTGCGTGTGCGTGTGCGTGTGCGTGTGCGTGTTCGTGTGCGTGTGGGGGTGCGTGTGCGTGTGCGTGTGCGTGTGCGTGTGCGTGTGCGTGTGCGTGTGCGTGTGCGTGTGCGTGCGTGTGCGTGTGCGCGTGCGCGTGCGCGTGCGCGTGCGCGTGTGCGTGTGTGTGACTTTGTGTGCTTGTGGTTGTATGAATGTGTATGTGTGTGTGCGTTTGTGTGTGTGCGTGTCTGTGTGTGTGTGCTTGTGCGTGTGTGTTTGTGTGTGTGTGTCCGCGTGAGTGAGTGCGTCCGTGCGTGTGTGTAAAAAGTGTTTAAGGAAGGGGCGTTTCCGACGAACGCTCCTGGCATTAACTGCCCCTGCTAGGATATCCATTTAGGAAAGAGTTAAAGATTGGGTTGGCGGATTACGGCGACCTTCATCCGCGTACCGGATACGCAGATGTTGATACTTAGTTGGAAGAGGTTTTGGGATAGCAAAGGTTAAGGTGGGCTGTGTCCTCCCAGTCGGACTATTCGGAAGACAGGAGCGGTTCGAGGGATGCCATCTTCGACGGGGAACGGGGAAGTTCCCGGAAGGAATAGGTTGGGTGAGCTTCCCTGCAGTTGGGTTAGCCGGGGATTTGCATGAGGAGGATCTGTGGCTGTCGCCACGGCTGCGACATCGGATAGAGCGGTAGGACACTCCTCAGCGGTATGCTCTACCTGCCTACAACTGGAGCAATACTTGGGGAGGGGTTGAGGGATAAGGGAGGGTTTGCAACTGTAGTGTCGCCCGAACATAACGACACCGCGTGCGAGGAGGTACTCTAGGGTAGTTTTGGAATCGGTGATGATGAGGATTAATAATATGTGGGGTGTTCGTCGCCTTAGTGGTGATGCGAACGACCTTCCTCACGTGTGAAAGATTGATCGCACCGAGGATCCCTGGTTCCAGGATGTCCTTATCTACGTGTCACGCAGAAAAAGGAGGAAGGTCTAGGGTTGGAGTTGGAAAGACGGGGACCGGATAGTTGGGATAGGGTTACGGTGGGTTTACCGAAATGCTGTCGCAGCCTAAGCTGTGTATCATCCGGTGAGGTAGAGGAGGTCTCTAAGAGATAGATGTGATTGTGGTTAAACGATAAGTTTAACCAGTGAAGGTTTAGGGGTTTAAGGGATATTACGGATGCAATTCCTCGAGGATTGAGAGCGGGTGGGATTAGGATTGGGGGAAGCGGTTGTAGAAATCACGGGAGGTGTAGGTGGTTGTGAGGGTGTGGGTAAGAGTGAGGGTTAGTGTGCTTGTGCCGGTTTGTGTGTGTGTGGGGTTTTGTGGAGGTTGTGGAACGTGTGGAAATGTTGGAGTGTGTAGATGAGGTGGAAATGGGTGAAGCGTTTGAATGGGATCGTGTACGTGAGGATGGTGGTGGCGAGGCAAGGTTGTGTGCGTGTGTTGTGTGTGCTGTGCGTGTAGGTCGACGGGCGGCGTCGGGGTTGGAGATACAACTGTTACGGTAGCACGGTGGCGACCGTGCTTAACCATCGTGATTGTTGTTAGTTAGGTTTTCGAAAAATTAAAAAGAATAGGAATTGTTTTACAGAAACGCCGAGTCTCCGCCGAGGTGAAGTCTCACACCCCGAGGAATAAAGCTTTGGAAATCAGAGACCCAAATAGAAAAAGGAGGAAAACAGGTGTTGAAATAAAACAATAAATTAAAATTAATTAAAAAATGTTTTTTATTAAGCCATACCTATTGTTTTACCCGACGTCGATCCTGTAGTTGGCGGTGGCGGTGTCCTGGATGCTTCTTTTATTTTCGTTTTTTGCTCCTGCTGTATTCCGGCGGCTCCTACTTGCTGATAGGCTGTGACTCCTCTACTGATGACCGCTTCTTCGTATGCAAGCAGTGATAGATCTACTCCGAAGCGGCGAAGATCACGATGCCGGAACCATGAGCGCCAAAACGCTAAGTTCTTTTTTGTAATTAAGATATTTGTAATGAAAGTCACAAAAGCTCTTATGCGAGAAGGGGCTTACGTCCGATACCGAGGTTCGGACTGCCCTGTGGATTCATCCTTCATAGTAATTTGATTTAAATAGCCGTCCATGGTTAGAGGAGTGATAAAGTTTCCAGGATTGGCCAGTGGCTCTGGAAGAGACCCTTTTACGAATCTCATAAACACACAGGTAAGCTGCGTCATATCTTATTTAACTATTTTGTTAATTTTAGGCACGATGTTTTGACTAGTATCTGTATTTTATGCGGCCACGCTCGAGTATATGTTTTCCGATGTCACCACACTTCTTGCCTATAGTCACGCTTCCGCGTAAGTAACTCTGCTAGTCACTTTATTGGACTGCCAGTTTTTGTTTATAGGTGTCACAAGGTCTAGAATTTGCCGGATGATTTCCTCCGCAGTTCAGGCATACCATCGGAGTATCACACCGATTACCCATGTGCAGTGGTTTTCCACATTTGCATACCTGTGGTATCTTACATTTATTATACCGCTTGTGTTTATAGCCATATTTATACGTTTATGTCAAACTTTAATAACGAGGAATAATTCGTTTTTAAATTTATCGTTTAGATTTAAGTGTGATGTTCTATTGTGGATTGGAATGTTCACATTATAGGCGACCTAATTCTCACTGGCTGGGTATTTCCATAATAAAAAGTAAGAATAGGTCAGGTGTGAACTGAACAGCCTTCTCTAAAATCATTTATATGAAGGTCTGATTATTATAATTACGGCTGAAGTTGTAATAATTTTAAAAATTAATCAATTTTAATTGTTTTGGTTACTGTTAACTAAATATTGTGGCTTGCCCTCGACAGGATGTACTCGAGGTGAACCCTTATATGTGTTAGTATACAAAATTTGTCTAGTCTTTGAGAAAACTTTAATATAAATTAGTATTATAGAGATTTGCTTGTAATAGATAAGTGCAAACCTTACAGTTATATTTATTTATATACAAAACTTGTTTTGTCCTCTAAAGTGTGATCCTTACCTGGCATTTGATCATACAAAACGTGTCCAGTCCTTATATTGAAATTTACAATAGATTAAGATTATCTAAGGGAACTGGTGTTTGTTTAATATTTCTGCTTCTTTTCTCTGGTTCAAGCTTTACAGGGCCGTCCTGAATAAACCATTATTCACTGTTCTTCAAAGCTTGTGGCGCTCACTATTTGTCAACACTTCCACTACCCACGCCAACAAAGTGCTCTTC
Organism: Vesta saturnalis; assembly: GCA_036346205.1. Classification (NCBI taxonomy): domain Eukaryota; kingdom Metazoa; phylum Arthropoda; class Insecta; order Coleoptera; family Lampyridae; genus Vesta; species Vesta saturnalis. Next base: position 285,451 of record JARFJB010002497.1, on the reverse strand, counting down.
GAGTAATTTATCGTTAAACTGAGTTTCAGCCCTGTTCACTAACCTCCTCCCTTTTATGCTACGTGGTAGGTTAGACACATCCTTTAATAATAAAAACAAATACATTGTCGCACTGACAAACAACTTCGATAGTACTAATACGTTGTCGCTTATTGGAACCCACGATTTAACAAAATCTTTAAAATCAAGCAATCCAAATACATTTATGGAATATATCCGCCTTATTTAGCGTTAGAGCAGGCTATGGAAATCTAAGGAGGGTGTGGAAGCACTGTTAAAAGAACAAAAAAGTAATACCGTAGCATGACTTTCGAAGTTTGTAGGACATACTTTTAAATTGGAACTAATGCAGGGTGCATCACACCCCTTCAAGCTATTTTGACTTTCACCGCGACCTATTTAAAAAAAGGTAATTTTAGTTTACACCTTGAATGTCTTTTATCTACATAAAGACGTAGCTAAATTAGTTAACCACAAGATTGCTGCTTTCCTATCTACGGACAATACCTGAAGAAAACCAAATATTTAAATGTATTGTTACTATGATTTTGATACAATGGGGTCGTACACCTACTGCATTTTATCACAGAGGAATCTGAATCCAAATCACTATCTGAATCTGAATCGGATTCTCCTAGTGATATAATAACAGATGGGATATTTTCAATCATTTGAAATAATCCTTTCCCTGTGCAAACAAAAATTTTGTCACATTTTAGGAGCACATTTGGATAAAGCCTCAAGCCATCTTTTGATGGAAGTTCACAGCTTATTGTAATAGCTTTTACAAAAACCCAGTGCTATTTCAATAATGTTATATTGTCAATGATAAGGAGGCAATCATAAAGCTTCATATCCCTGCTTAATCAAAATTTTATCAACGGCATAATCTTTCTCTCTACGCTTGATTAAAAGGTTGAATTACCCCGTGCGTAGCCAACCATCCCTTCAGCTGATTTTTTTAACTAAAAAATGAGGGAGGCTCGTCTATCTGCACCGAATGATACGGTGCCTTATTCATGACCACCACATAATTTTCGGGTAGTTGGACAGCGCAGGAATCAGATGTTTAATCAACCAATTTAGAAACCGGTCACCATTCACAGTTCTATGATAATCCCGATCCTCGTTACTCGAATTGAGTAAATAGTCGCAGTTTTCCAAAAACCCTAAATTACACCCCGCCTGTAAAATCGTATACCTCCTACCTTTACTTTTAATTTTGGATGGATGACTTCTTATGTCAGAATCGTGAATCCATCGATGGATATTAGCACCACTTTGATAAATCCATAATCTGACGTCTTGGACTGAACTTTGAAACGGCAGAAATTTTCTCAAAAACCTAATTTTAGCTATAACGACGTGTTTCATTTCACATAAAATTTTCTGTCCATTGGCACGTTTGTGTTTGTAACCCATTCATTTCAAAATTCTAAATAAGGTCGTTCGACCCTTTTCAAAATCAAAATCTGTTTTAACGTGACGATACAATTGCTCCAAAGTAAAACATTCATTTTACGATTTAAATTTGCCAAATTAGCCGTAGATCTTCCCGAAATATGAAATCCCAAAACTCAGATTTTCCGCGTGTATCACAATATGTTGACTTTAAATTTTGAGGTCTTGCCGTTATGATGTTCGCAGTGAAACCTAAAACCAAATATACACTCAATGTGCACACGAATAACTGATTTAATTTCTTACGTACTTGAACTGTATCTGACACCTTTACGATATGTTCCCTATTACTTTCCCCGTTATACTATTTTTAAAGTACTTATAGTATCCCAAAATTTGCAGTTTTATACCCTTTGCGATGGATTTTCCCATTTTCTCAACAAATTATCTTTAATTCCATACGAGTTACTTAAGTAGGCAACTTCTCACGATTACTTTTGACAGGACGTTGTCAAATTGACTTCTTGTCATTTTGACAAATGGGAATACCGCCACAGAAAAAAAGAGCATGGCCTGCTCTAATGCAAAATAAGATGGAACGGAGTGTATATTGATGTATCCACTTCATAAGAAAGGTGATATAAAACTTATATCCAATAATAGACGAACTTCTCTTTCACCTGCTTCTTTAATAGTGCTTAAAAAAGTCGTGTTCGTTGGTATAAACGAATTTATTGTTAGTGATAAAGATAATTTGATTAATTAAGTACTCTACTGATGATGGTATCTAGTTTATTAAATCGTATTTGTCTAATAGGTACCAATACGTTAAAAGACCAATGTCGTTTTTAACAAACGTCGGGTATTATTTGGAGTACCATAAGTTTTTGATTCTTAGAATTTTGCTCCTTTTGATCTATACGAACGACCTTGAAGATCATTCTAAGTCTGTTGAATGCAAAATTAATTTAGTTTTGTTCGCGGACAACATTGTGTGATAACAAAGCTGTGATACGTAACTTATTAATTAACTGATACAATTCGGAATCACGCTGATTTCAGAACAACCAGTTATTTCTAAACGCTGATAAATCGAAAAACAAACCTTTGCACTACCCTCTGTCTGAATCAACCGTCAAGTTTTTACGAGTTTCGTTAGAATCCAAACTCAGCTGACAGAATCACGGGGAGAATATCGGCTTTCCTACAAGTAAATCTATTTATTTACTTAGAAACTTAGCTAGTCATCTCTTTTCTCCAGTGAAGAACCGCTTATTGTCGCACATTCCACCTATGCTACTTTAGTATAGTCATGCTCCGCGCACGGTCAGAATTTTTGGTTGCATAACGACGTGCACCTCAGATTTTGTGTAATTCAGATTATAGAGACAATTGTCACAAGCTGTTTGTTAAGAGCGAAGCATCGACATAATGTGTTTTTATTTTTGAATTCTAAATGGATCTTAAAAACACTACCATACGAGGTCAACTTACATATAAAGTGAACTAAAAAAGTTCAAAGACGGTCTCGAATTGAACATTGAACCTAGCTCAGATATTAAAATTTATAATTAACTAAAAAAGGCAATATTATAAAAACAAAAACAATAATCTATGTCAGATGGACGTTTAAAAACATGTTGGATAGACGTTAATAGTCATATTGTGTTAACTTAAAAAAAAAAAATCCAAAGCCACCCGCTTCTACAGAATACCGATTATACAATTTAAGCATTTTAAATCTTTTCAGTAGTAATACCATAAGTGATTGAATTTTCGCTACAAGTCTGTCCATTTATTCCTAAACGAAATTGAGTTACGTTACGTTACGTGTAGTCTTTAAGCAACTCAGTTGAGTTTAGAAATAAATCGACAGAGTTATAAGATAAATTCAATCAGGGGTGATATTTTATTAGACTATTTCACGAACAAAGTGAAAGGTCAAACAATTTAAATTCGATAAAATGAGGGGAAGAAATTTAATAATAATAAATTTAATCTAGGTACCCAAAATCTGCTTTTTGAATAATTCAAAATTAATCATAATCATAAATTATTTATTATAATATATAAATAATTTGTTGTAATTATTATTTGTTGCCCTAGAAAATAAACAATTTTTATGAACACCAACAAAATATATTATTCTTGACTATAATTATTATAGATGGTGCAATTGTAAAAGTTTTGAATAGTATGACCGTTATTAGGTGGATACAATGTATTGCTGGTTTATTACTTGATGTACTTGTAGTACTCCTAAGACTGTTGACTATGTTCTGATGATGTTTCACACTAAGATGTAAATACGGTTTCATCGAAATCGGACTTCCATGTTCAGTAACATTAACTCCAGATTGTAGTAACTGACTAACTGCAGTGGAACAATTAGACTAATTTTTGCTATTTTCACTTCTAAAGTACCTAATCCTATCTTTTCTGCAGACAGTTTTGTCCATTTTGATATTGCATTAATACCAACTTGGCAATTCTTGTACTAATTATTCTTATTATATATATATATATATATATATATATATATATATATATATATATATATATATATATATATAATTTGTAATGGCGAATATTATTTAATTTTAAATTTGAGGGGAAAAAAATATTTAGTTGGTTTTTAAAATTTATATTAATATGTAATTATATCGAGGGCGTCATATCAGAAGGGCATAAGCGCCACTATACCCGATTTTTGTTTTTTGGGCGTATGTGAGTATTTAGTCAATCCGCATGATATATCAGAAGGGCGTACAAATTGAGAAACTTTAAGTTGTTATACAAACCAATTATAGCTAAGCGTATGAACCAATTTTGTAAAATTATAATATCAGAAAGGCGTATGTACATACGCCCTTCTGATATTCTCTCTTAGTTCTTATAACGATTAGACGATATTATACGTCCTCGTGCATAACCGCTTTTTCACATAACTTTAAATTTTATTAGAAATTTGTGCACGTGTCCAGTTAAAATTGTCCAGTCAGTGAAATTGGTCCTGTACCAATCACCGGTAAATCGACAGATGGAGACATATGTATTATTATTTTATACACCTCTTTGATAATTTGACTTTTCAGTGCGGTAATATTAATATTTACTTTCAGTTATTGACGAAGTTATTGTGTTACCGGTCTCAGAAAACGGGTACGATAGCGACAGGAACCCAGAATACGAACCAAACCTATCTGAAAATAAAGACTCTGACACCGAAAATACTTTGAGTGGAAATGAACACGAAACCACTTCTATAATAGAAATGACTAACTGTAATGAAAGCGAAAAAGACTTAAACGGAAGCAACCAGAAACATGGGTTTTGAATATTAGAAAACTAAATAAGAATTCAGGAAAACGCTACAAAAGAACTACAGGACAAATTCGTGACGAAAGAAAGTCGAAAAACTTACAGACAGTGTGTCCTTGTTCACTAAAATGCATCGACCAGATGTCTGCAAGGAGACTTCATGTAAAAATTTTGGAAAGTGGGAAACGCAGAAAGGCAAAGAGATTACATTATTTCCCACGTTGCTCGAAAAGGTGCTGCTAGAAGCAGAAAAAAAATTCGCGCAGACAATTTTCTGAGACATATTCCTTCACAGTCGACGGATCAATCACAGAGTGTGTAAGAACTTTTCCTGCAGACTCTAGACATATCTGAAAAATTTGTACAAATTGCATTGCAAAAAGCAGAACGAAGTAGAACAGGTGTTCCATTACTTGATAGAAGAGGACGCCATACGCCTGGTATAAAGATATGCGAAGAACACATAAAGTTTGCTACTGACCACATTGATTCATTTACACGAGTTCCTGCACACTAGTGCAGAAAAGGTACAAAAAGAATATCTTGAAGCCATACTTAATAGGCAAAAAATAATACGAAATCAATTTCATTTGCACTATATAAAGAACTCTTAATTAAAAAAAACATTGCATTTCATATTCCAGAAAGAACCAATGTTGGTGTCACCATTTTGCGTTGCTTCCAGAAAATGACAAAACCCCGAAAAGGTTTAGGAATATGATTTGCACATTCGAAAAGAAACACCAATAATGAGAAATCCAAAGACGCTGAGAAGGCAAAAGAAAATGTAGAATATGTTTCAGCAAACTTCGACCTTGAAGCAGTTCTCCATAGTCCACTACTCCATGCTAAACCTATTTTTTATAAGCGAAAACTTGCAACCTTTAATTTGACTGTTTTTGACGTGGCACGTAAACAGGGTTACTGCTATATTTGGCCGGAATTTGAAGGAAAAAGGGGTGCAAATGAAATTGCTACCTGTGTAAGACAGTTCCTTGAAGAACTACCAGCAGATAGAAGCACGTGCATTTACATTGCCCAGGCCAAAACAGAAATGTCATTATGGTGTACATGCTCTACCAAGCTGTCCAAACCATAAACAATATTTAAATAAGATTTCAAATTTCTTGAGCCGGGGCACACGCACATGCAGTGTGATTCTATGCAACTACGATTGAGCACGCAGCCGAATATGCTAAAATTTACTGGCCAAATGACTGGATTAATGTAATAAAATTGGCAGCTAAGAAAAGACCTTACAAAGGTAAAATTGATTGACCACACTTCTTTCATAAATTACAAGAACTGCAGCAAAAAACATGATTATAAAAAGCCAGGGCACTAAAGAAAATACAATAAATTAGAAACAAGAAAAGTTGATTCAAGTAGAAAAATCCAAACCTAACACCTTGCTGCATAAGAATGAGTATTGGGAAGAAGAATTTTCAAGTGTTACAACAACTTGCAAAGTCCGTAAATCTAAGTATGATCCCAACACTGTTGTATTGTCCTTGTATTCAGAAAAACTTCCCATAAAAAATAAAAAATACGATAATTTAGTATCTCTATGCAATGAAAAAGATGCTGTAATTACGAAAGACTACAAAAAATTTTATTTGTCTTTGCCGGTAATAAACACTACCCAGGAAACCGATGAGGAGGAATCGGATGACGAAATGTCCTTACAGCAAGTAAAGGAACAACTTATCAAGAGAAAAAGGCACCGTAATTAAATTTTTCGTTTAATTAATACTATTTTTGTTACATAGTAGTTTTAGATCTCTTAATAAAGTATTACATTTTAGCATATACGCCTTTTATTCAAACAAATTCATTAAGCATTACTCAATATTCCTAATATCAGAAGGGCGTATGGACCACAAACCAATGAAATTTTGGTTTTAGACCCGTTGTGTTACTTTGTGTAAAAATCGATGGTATTGATCTTGTTATATTAGCAAAATCAGCAATTTATTCCAAAACACCCATTTACTAAACGTTTTTTTCATTTCCTGTAAAAATTAACTTTTGGTTCATAAGCCCTTCTGATATGACGCCCTCGATATGATTAATGATTAAATGTGCACCGCACTAGCTCAATCTCTATTTGGGGATAGGGATCATGTATTTAGTAGGAAAATAAATTTATTCTGGAGGTAATTATATGAATTACACTTTATAAAAATTATCACAAATGTATAAGAATGAGTCTGAATATAATTTACTTCCAATGCATGCGTTGTAACGTTATTGAATGAAGTTAACAATGTCAAAATTGTAAAATAATGATTTGCAAATTTTTTTTTTACGTTCAGAATTAAATTTAGAATATGAAAATAATTTAAAATTTTGTTTCCTTTACAGGTGTTTATACAAGTATTGTTTGAAATTCTATACCAATACATATACCTAATAAATAATAATTTGCAGGAAATTTAACACAACAATGTACACAATGAATAGGGTTATAAAAAAAAATGTGACTCACATATACTGTTCCCAATGCAAATTGATGTCTTCGAGTTGTTCCAATTTGATGCAGGCACTTTCCACTTGATTCTAGTTGTTACCATACACCCATATGCTGCTGACTGGTACTCGGGTTGTCGATGACACCAACTTCCAAAAACGAGTAATGTTTCCTTCCAAATCGGCAACACTCCAGTCACTAATTTTATCTTGGTAAATTTTTTTATTTAAATAAATTAAAGCTTATTGATTGGTATCGTTTATAAAGTGTTTAAATGTTGTCCAAAATTTGTTTTAATTTCACTTTTATTTTTAGATGCCGGATCAAATTTAAATTATTTAGAAGAAGTTGTACCAAGAAATAAAACACCAATAACCAAATAAATGTGATTTTAATTTGGTAGAACGTAATCAAATCACGTTTGATAACACGAAAACTTTTAACAAAATCGTAACACAAATTAAATCGTAAAAATATTTTCCGAAAACTAACAGGTATCGGAGACCGAATTATTTAATTTAATCGCCGGTATAAAAACAATTGCTCTCGAATATTTTCTTCGTTAATTATAACTTTCTTTCCGATAATTAAATTAGGTTATGAAAACTTACTTATTACACAAATACACAACACTGCTTTAACCTTTTTTTTTAAATTGAACAAATTCTAGAGAGCTCAGCACTTCCAGGGCAATTCCTTTTATACCTTTTTGGTTGTTACTAAAACTTCAATTTTTTTTCAGCAATTCTATCTATGTAACTAAGGCTCTGATTGGTTGAAACATTTTAAAATTTTGACTAAAATAGAAATTTGGCCATAACTTTCTTATATACTGACGGATTTAAAAACTAACGGCAGAAATGAAAACTACATAAAATTTTGAATAAAAAGACACCTAACAAGATATGGTTTCTTAAAATAATATGCGAAATCACCTAATCTAAATTGAATTTGCTTAAAACTACCTAAACTTACAAGCTACACTTAATCTAATTACATAAACGGAATCCTGGGAAAATTTTACATAGGAGCACATACTTTTTGAGTTAGAAATCTCGAATTTAAAGAAATTTTATGTGTATGTAAAAATATTCTAAATTCACCTCATATTTCACAAAATTTTGCGGTGAAATGCATTGTATCCTTTTAAAAACTGTGAGATACTGAGAAAGAACTCCTATTAATTACTTTAAGAGCATAATTTAAGCCTAATAATATAAAAAAACTATAAATTTATGCAAAAAAACCTAGAAATTACAACATAACCAAACTTAAATCTAAAATTGCAAATAACTTATATTTAAAAACGTTTTTATCACTCAAAATGTTATGCTGGAGGTGTGTAATACTTGTCTTTATTATATTCACTGTTCATTTCAAATGCATTGTGTCATATAGTGTTGCATTAAAAAATCACATCGTCTAACACACATTATTCTATGCATTGCTCTTGCTGTTAAACTTGTATCACTATGTTTGTAACAGGGTTGCATCCAAAAATATGTGAGAAATATGTCTAATATGTCCATCGTATAACCCTTTTATGATTTTTTTACATTTCCTGCATTCTAAAACTATTTACACAATATCCCTAATATAATCCTAGCTATACAATTTATGTTTAAACACCTGTAAAATGTTCACTTGCCAAAATACCCTCGAAAAATTGACTTTTATTGAAATAAAGGAAATACTAAATTGACTTTACGAAAATAAGTGTATTTAACATTCTTGACATTTTTGTTGGTAGCACAATGCTTTTTATGATGAAACCAAATTGTATAAATAATATTCAGACTATTTTGTACAAAACAAATCTACTTTAAACCCATCGTGAACCAGATATCTATCAAACAATGTCTCGCACATGTATCAGTTAAATCACCCTTTTATAACTAAATTAACATTTAAACTTGATCCTTCTTTTACTTCTTTACTGAACATCTCAAATATATATATATGATCTATTATATATATATTATATATATATTATATATATATATTCCATTGCCATTTATGGTCAGAACATTTCTGCCATCGTTAATGTCAGTTTCCGGTATAATCTCACAGGACACATTTCAGGATTTTTCAAACTTTTAGTAAGCGATTTAGTATCTGCACACACACGCTTACGCACACGCATGCGCAATCAGTCATCATGGTCGATCTTGGCGATACGTGAAAAAGTAGTGTTAGAGAAAGTCTATTCCCTAACCTTGTGTGTGTGTGCAAGCGTGCGTGCGTGTGTGTATGTGTGTGTATGCATGTGCGAGTACGTGTGTGAAAGTGTGCGTTTGTGTGTGAGTGTGTGGAAACGTGGGTGTGTGTGTGGGGGGGTGGGTGAGTGTGTGTGTATGTGTGGGTGTGTGGGTGTGGATGTGTGGGTGTGTGGTAAGTGTGTGGGTGTGTGTCTGTGGGTGTGGGTATGCGGGTGTGGGTGTGTGGCTGTGTACGTGTGTGGGTGTGTTGATGTGTGCAAGTTAAGGTGATGTGGCCATGTGAGTGTGTCGGTTTATGGGTGTGTGCGCGTGTGCATGTGCGTGTTTGCGTGTGTGCGTGTGTGCGTGTGTGCGTGTGTGCGTGTGTGCGTGTGTGCGTGTGTCGTGTGTGCGTGTGCGTGTGTGCGTGTGTGCGTGTGTGCGTGTGTGTGCGTGTGTGCGTGTGCGTGTGTGCGTGTGTGCGTGTGTGCGTGTGTGCGTGTGTGTGTGCGTGTGCGTGTGTGCGTGTGTGCGTGTGTGCGTGTGTGCGTGTGTGCGTGCGTGCGTGTGCGTGTGTCGTGTGTGCGTGTGTGCGTGTGCGTGTGCGTGTGCGTGTGCGTGTGCGTTTGCGTGTGCGTATGCGTGTGCGTGTGGGAGTGCGTGTGCGTGTGCGTGCGTGCATACGGGCGTGTTTGTGTGTGCTTGTACGGTAATATTCACGATAACTCCGGAACGAAAACACACACGTACTTAAAATTTTGTATTTTAGCTTGTCTTTATTTAGCCTGGAGCTGATTAGAGGTTTGGGGAAATTCAGTTGCGATGAGATATTAGATATTAGGAGTAATTTTTAATTTTTACCAAATATTTCTGAAATAGCTGTATATTTCAAAAATATAAAAATACCAATTATCGACCTTAATCATAAAGATTATTATGTTCTATGCAATTTTTTGATAAGACGTGTAATTTAGCGACAAAAAAGTTCCTAAGGAATTTAAGTAGTCAAATTTTTCCAATATCTGAATAATGACTAATTTTATAAGAAAATGTTTAGACATATTTTTTCAAGATACATTACATAACTTTTTTTGTAAGGTCTTTTAATACAACGCAAGGTTTTAAGGTAGCATCTAGATGTGTATTAAACTCTGTCTGCCATGAAGTTTTGAACGTCTGTGTGACATAGATTGAGGTTTTTGTTTTTACAATCTTGCCTATTTTCCTAATGAACTTATTATAATATAATATAATAATTATCCTAAAAAAATTGTTATTAGAATTATTTAATTTTCATTTCCATTTTGGAGGTTGGAAGCACGTGTTTTGTTCCACACCAGATATTTATCTTCAAAATAAAATATTTTGCTCGTATTTTTGTCATTGATCGGCAAAAATAGCGCTATACAATATTAATGGTGAAATAATCTCCACAATAATTAAAATAAAAAATTAGGTCTGGAAAACTGTTCTACTTTGTATTCTACATTAAATTTGCTTCTCCGTCGACCATTTATTAATAATTGTAAATAATAAATACAAAACGTCACATTAATCACCCTAATTAATGAATTATTTTTTATTAACGCATGATTTTGCAGGATATAGATTAAATATAGATTAAAGCGACTTCTCAGTATCTGTCTAAAAACTTCGAATGATTTAGTTGAAATAGCAAATCAACATGGAAGAAGGTCGAACCCACGGAGTACCTGATTAAACAAGCAATCAATTAACATTTTCCAGTTCTACAATGTGATTTTTGTAATAGAATTTATTACAAAGAGGTTGCATTATTGGTATTTTGTAGAAGCGGTCGGCTTTGGAATTGTTTAAGTTAACATGTATCAATGTTATTTGTTTTTGTATAAAAAACGATTTTTACCTTGAGAAAGTCACCTTCAACTGACCCTAAAGTTAGCAATAGGTCAGACTTTGATGTTGTCCTTGAAGTTAACCTTGCGAATTTTCAATAACTTAATTACCGCTAACACATTGTAAATATATAATGCAGCTATTTTTAACCTTTCTTTAACAAATATAAAATATTATCTAATCATAAAATTTAAACTGAACTGCATTAGATTTTTAAGTTGACATATATCTATTTAATTAAAATTATTTTATTTGAATAAAGTTTAAACGAATGTTTGACGTAGTTTTCACAATGAACGATTATACCGTATAATTATGTTTTTACAAAGTATTATTTCACTTCACTTTCCTTTAAATGTAATGTAATGTAATCTGATCATGGGAATTTTTATAAAACGGTTTTACCTTAAGACAAAGTCACCTTAAACAAGCCTTGAAGTTAGCCTTGGGAATTTTCAATGACTTAATTAGAGGTTGGAAAGATTACTATAAATACGTGCATTTGAGTTTAATTAATTTAGTTCTGTTCTGAAGAGCACTGCGTTATCATCGCTATGGAATCTTTAAACGTTAACCAAATTTTGGGGTTCTTCGTGCTGGTGCATTATCGGAAGAGGGGCTGAAAAACGCTTACGATATTATCACTTATAACATGTGTGAAAACGACACTATCGATTTGATAGAGGTTTATAATGATTTTGCGGAGGCAGCACAGCGAGTTGATGACGTGTAAGTATATATCTGTTTTTATTTTTAAGTTTTAATTGTTATTTTTAAAGTCCCGCTCAAGTAAATATGGAGGAAGTGTTTGTTCATGATGATGATCAAGAGATGTCAGAGACTTCCACTGCGGAGGATCTGATAACGGTATGTCTTTTAATTTTCTATTGTTTCGCTTAGTGAATGAGTACATTACGTGGGCAAGACCAATCGGGCTCAGGCCTATCAACCCAGCAACAAGAGGCCGGACCATCCTCTGTCCAAACAGGTTTCAATCATATAAATATAATTGGCGAATCATTCATTAAATTCATAAAAAAATTCAACACCACATGTAAATCGCTGAGATTTACCTTTAATGACGAGACATGCAAGGATAATCCCTTAACACGGCTGCAGGTAAAATATACCATTTCCTAAAATGTTATTTATCTAACACAGAGTGCATTCGAGGAACTGTATGCATACATTGTGAAGGATGCGTCTCCGTCCGGTCGTGTCGGTATCACGTTAAGGAACCCACATTACCCAGACAAACCAATTGGCGTATCATTTAGAAACATTGACCAGTTGTCTGTGAGTGATAATGTCGCTACTGGAAAAGGTAATGCAGAGCAACGTTCTCCAGTGGCTAGTTAGTTTTAAATGTAGATAGAGTGACTGTACCTGTTGGCTATGGACGCAAAAACTTGACGGGTTTAAAGTTTGAAGACTTTTGTAGAGCAAAAACCAGAGGTATTATTGTTGCACCGACAACAACCAACGAAAACAATTGTTTCGCTCGCGCACTAGTCTTAGCAATAGCATTTGGAAATAACGATACAATGCGCAGTAGCATGGCGTAGGGTTACCCCTTACTTCAAGTGCGAGCTATGCAGCTATGCCAAAACAGAGGTGAAGATGTTATTTAGGGTGGTAGTTACGAACATATTCAAGCATTTCAAAATCATTTGACTTCATATACCATTGTAGTTTATAATTCACGAATAGGTGATTCGGTTTACTTTGAGGGTCCTAGGGAACCGGGTAGAGTAGTTTTAAATTTTATACTAGAAGACGAGCACTACAAAGTTATTACCAGCCCCACTTCTGCATTTACCTGCAGTTATTACTGCGAACAGAGTAGAAAGCGTTATAATGTCAAAAAAGATTACGCGAAGTGTTTGTATCAGTGTCCATGTTGTCATCAAAATCCGCCATGCTCCGTTCAAAACCAGAAAATTGTGTGCAATGATTGCAAGAGAGATTTTTACGGACAGGAATGTCTTAAAAACCACAAAGACACTAAACTATGTGAAAAATTACGTAGATGTTTAGTGTCTTGAAACCAGTGAAATAAAGGGTAAGCATAGATGCGGTTACAGCTACTGCTCGACGTGCAAGCACCAAAAACCTATTGGCCATCTCTGCTACATGTCCGTTAATAAGTCTCGAAGTGGTGAGCGGTGAGGGTAAACGATCTATGTTTATCTTTTACGATTTGGAATGTATGCAGGAGAAAGTGTGCGAGGGGACGAATGATTGATTTCTGCATGAGCCCAATCTATGCGTAGCCGCTAATGTTTGTTCCGTTTGTACCAAATAGACAATTTGGATGAGCAATGTTCGATGTGTAGCGAAATAGTGCAAATTTTCAGGGAAGATCATGTTGAATCGTTTCTAGCGTATGTTGCCGAGAAAGCACAAAAATTTAAAGTTAAATGCATTGCACATAACATGAAGGGGTACGATGTATGTTTTGAGCTTACATGCATTCTAGCTAATAATAACCGATGGAGAACCAAAGTCATCTCCAACGGTCTAAAACTAATCTGCATTCAATGCGACGATATCAGGTTCATTGACTCCCTTAATTCCTTTCCATTATCACTCTCGGCATTTCCGAAAACTTTCAATTTTTACGAGCCCAAGTGATATTTCCCATTTCTCTTCAACACATCTGTAAATCAGGATTATGAGGGTACTTTGTCTGCACTTGAATATCATCGTGCAGATCAGATCTCGGAGAAGGATAGGCAAAAACGTTTAGATTGGCACTCGGCCCAGAGTAATTATGTTTTCAAGATGAATGAAGACATTGTGAAATATTGATTGATGGATGTTAAGATTCTCGTTAAAGGTGGTATTAGTTTCTGGACGACCTTCACGACTCAAAATAAAGTCGATCCGTTTGAGAAGTCAACCAGAATTGCTAGCACCTACAATAAAGTGTTTCGTAGACTTTTCCTCACAGAAAGCACAATCGGACTCATCCCGAAAGGCGGCTACAGGCGTGCCAACAAGCAGTCACATCTCGCAATATAGTGGTTAAGCTGGGTTGAACATTCACAAGTGACCATATAGCATGCCGGAATGGCTCGTGAGTTTAGAACACCTGAAGGTGTCAATGTCGATGAATATTGCACGGAATCAAACACCGTTAACGAGTTTCTCGGACGCTACTGGCACGGTTGCGAGGAATGTTTCCCCAACGAGGCCAATATTGACCCTAAGTTTGGTGTACCTGCAGCCATGTTAAAGGATTATCCTTGCATGTCTCGTCATTAAAGGTAAATCTCAGCGATTTACATGTGGTGTTGAATTTTTTATAAATTTAGTGTTTGATTCGCCAATAATATTTATGTGATTAAACCCTGTTTGGATAGAGGATGGTCCGGCCCCCTGTTGCTGGATTGAAAGGCCTGAGCCCGATTGGTCTTACCCCTGTAATGTACTCATTCACTAAGCGAAACAATAGAAAATTAAAAGACATACCGTTATCAGATCCTCCGCAGCGGAAGTCTCCGACATTTTTTGATCATTACCATGTACAAACACTTCCTCCATATTTACTTGAGAGGGTCTTTAAAAAAAACAATTAAAACTTAAAAATAAAAACAGATATATACTTACATATTACCAACTCGCTGTGCTGCCTCCGCAAAATTATTATAAACCATTATCGAATCGATAGTGTCGTTTTCACACAACATCTTATAAGTGATAATATTGTAAAGCATTTTTCAGTCACTCTTCGAATAATGCACGAACAAGCCCAAAATTTAGTTGACGTTTAAAGATTCCATAGCAATGATACTGCAGTGCTCTTCAGAACAGAACTAAATTAACAAAACTCAAATGCACGTATTTTTAGTAACCTTTCCAGCGTCTAATTAAGTCATTGAAAATTTTCAAGGCTAACTGCAAGGCCAAAATCCAAGGCTAACTTCAAGGCTTGTTGAAGGTGACTTTGTCTTAAGGTAAAACCGTTTTATAAATGAACAGATTACATTACATTACATTTAAGGGAAAGTGAAGTGAAATAATTATTTTTAAAACCATAATTATACGGTATAAGCGTTCGTTGTAAAAACTATATAAACATTCGTTTAAACTTTATTGAAATAAAATAATTTTAATTAAATAGAGATAAATATATGTCAACTTAAAAATCTAATGCAGTTCAGTTTAAATTTTATGGTTAGAAAATATTTTGTGTTTTTTAAAGAAAGGTTAAGAATAGCTGCATTACATAATTACAATGTGTCAGGGGTAATTAAGTTATTGAAAATTCACAAGGCTAACTTCAAGGACAACTTCAAGGTCTGACCTATGGCTAACTTTAGGGTCAGTTGAAGGTGACTTTCTCAAGGTAAAAATCGTTTTTTATACAAAAACAAATAACCTTGACACATGTTAACTTAAACAATTCCAAGGCTTCTATAAAATATCAATAACCCTCTATTAATGTAGATAACAAAATATTGCTTTTGGGTTGCCTATATATATATATATATATATATATATATATATATATATATATATATATATATATATATATATATATATATATATATATCAGGGTGGGCCAGTACTACGTGGGTAGAAGATTGGGGGTTTATTACGGAATATTTCTAATGTTTGTTGGTGGGATGAGGTGGAGTATCCTTAAGGATACAAACCTAAAATATTATCACTTGAATCGCAAAGTTTATACAGGGCGGTTTTTATCAAATTTTAATTTTTTAATGGAACCCCTCGTATATTATTGCATATTTGGATTCCTTGGTCAATTCTAGTGAGACTTTGTGTAACACACATGGTACCTAAAACGAATCGTTTATTCGTGGTCATTTTTACAAATTGTAGATGACTGAAAAAAATAAACATTGCTGTGATCACAAAACTTGGAAGGCCATGACTATGAGATGTTACTAGACATGAAATGTACTAGCGTAAACCGAATGGTCAAATTCGAACTCTTTTCGTGTTTAGAGAAATTACTTTATCAATTTAGAAACTTTGAATCAATGGTAACTTGATTTTTTCAAATGGAACGGCCATTTTCTTCATTTTTACATCAAATGCGGAATTTTTTTACATTTCTAACGATATAAATTAGTTGGTATCTATATTCCGTAGATTTATTTTAATTTCACAATTGTTGACTAATTTGCTGTAATTTTCAATTTTTATTTTGTATTATCTAGTAACGGCTGGAAAATAAACAAACAATTATTCACATTATAAAACATTATATGTTAAGTAAAAAAAAACACATAAACAAAATCAAAATTATGAGCTAAATTAGAAAATAAAGTAAAAAGAAGAATAATTTTAAACAATCCTTAGCACAACAAACTACATCAAGAACTCAAGGAGAACGATTTTCAAAACAGGATTAGTGTTTGCAATTGGGTAGAACAAAGGTTAAATGAAAATATACTATTTTTGGATAAGATCATGTTTACAGATGAGTGCGCCTTCCACCGCAATTTATTAACCAGCCCAATTTTCTTTTACTCAGATTAAAACCCTCACTATTTCCGAGTTCATAGCCAAGAGAAATAGTCGATTAATGTTTGGGTACTTCTGTTGTTGGCCCATGATTCTTCGATGGTATTCTAAATTCGAATATGTACTTAAATTTCCTGGATAATAAACTATTTGGTGTTAACTCAAATTAGGGACCTGCATTTTCACACCGCGCCCGTGTAGTCAGTGAATAGCTTAATAATGCATTTGTTGAAAAGTGGATAGGAAGGGATGAACCAACACCATGGCCAGCGAGATCTTCAGATATTTCCCCGCTTGATTTCTTTTGGTGTGGGTACGTCAAAGAAAAAGTGCATGCTAAACTACCAATCACCGCGGAAGATTTGAAAAAGAGGATCCGAAACGTTTTTGCAACTATTAACCCAGTAATGTTAAATTGGGTTAAAACTTATTTTCGTCGTAGAATTAAAATTTGCTTAGAACAAGGTAGTAGATATTTTGAACATTGATTAAAATTGTTTTTATTTTTATTTTAGCTCGTAATTTTGTTTTTTGTGTTTAGAATTTTGCTACTTAATAAATAATCTTTTATAATGTGAATCGCTTTTTGTTTACTTTCAATGGGTTACTATATAATGGAAACTAAAAATTGAAAAATACACCAAATTAATCAGAAATTGTGAAATTAAGAGAAACTACATTAGTCTACAGACTAATTTATATCGTTAGAAAAGAAAAAAATTCAGCATTCGATGCAAAAATGAAAAATGGCCGTTCCATCTGAAAGAATCAAGTTACTATTGATTGCAATTTTCTAAATTGATAAAGTAATTTCTCAAAACTTCGGATTTGACCGTCCGGGCTACGCTAGTACATGTCATATCTAGTAACATCTCATAGTCATGGCCTTTTAAGTTTTGTAATCACAGTGATATTTAATTTGTTTCAGACATCCACTATTTGTAAAAATGACGAATTGCGGCTAAACGATTCGTTTTAGGTACCAAGTGTGACACATAATGTCGCACTAGAGTTGACCAAGGGATCCAAACATGCAATAGTATACAGGGGTTCCATTAAAAAAATGCAACTTTGATATAAATCGCCCTTTATAAACTTTGCGATTCAAGTGAAAACATTTTAGGTCTGTAGCCTAGATACCCCACCACATCCCATCCACAAACTTTAGAAATATTCCTTAATAAAGACACAGTCTTTTACCCATGCACCACCCTGTTTTATTAATAAGTACTAAATTCAAAAATGCGAGAAACAAGTTCCAATTTGGGGTTTAGCACCACATTAGCAGAAAATTGAGGTATATCAATCATCTTTTTAGCATGTTTAGTAATAAGATTTCGTTTCAGCCCATAAATTTTACAAAAAATGCGAGTAACAAGTTACCACCGAAATATCGTGTATCTATAGTCCTGATAAAATTATTAATGTTATACAATTTTCCTGGGGTCTGTAACGTTTTAGGTCATAACTTTTATAAAAAAACGCGGGCATTGATTTCTATCTTAGAGTTAGTAACACACGAGCAACAAATTTTATTTTAAACTAACAAGTTTGCACAAAATTAAGATACACCAATTATGCTGATACCATACTGTAACCACATTCCTTATCTGTAATTTTTATAGTTCAACTAGCTATTTGCTTTGCCCGGCCTAGCTTCAGTCAGAGAATGGGATAGGCACACTTTTGATTCCTATAAGATACAATTCTAAATATATTACTTAAACCTAATTATATTTCACTTAAATGTATTTTAAAATATCACCAATAAACAGATCGTATATATATATATATATATATATATAATATTGTTAGAACTTTTACAATTAAAAGTAATAAACAAAAACTAAACAGAAAATTCAAACACTACACGTGCGATTTATTCGAGACAAAACAAATGAGAGAGAGCAGCAATATATCCAAACACAGGAAAATCTTACGGTTGACTGCCCATTACCCTCTTTTATTTCTAATATATGCCAGAATTAGGTGTAGTCAACCGCAACGTTTTCCTTGACCGGTAGTGGCCCTCATAAACCTACAAAGTCAGCATTTCCGATTTAGTAACAATATTTCTGACATATTTATGGGGTTACACACATTGTCCCATTAAAAAAATCGTATTTGAAAAATAAAACATCTAATTCGAACAAAAGTTAAACGTTTCCAAGAATTAATTAATTAATTAATTATATATATATATATATATATATATATATATATATATATATATATATATATATATATATATATATATATATATATATATAATATATATATATATATATATATATATATATATATATATATATATAATGCGGGTTCACCAGGTGGCCCTTATCAGGAGGAACGCGAGACGGTTCCACACGGAGGAGAATCTCCTGGTAGAGGGTTTATATCTGAGGAACGGATCATTATACTTACGTTAAATTCAGCGAATTTATTTTAAAAGCGGTGAATGCTTATATTATGTAATAGTATTTATATAAATCTATTCTTAGAAACGAACAATGGACTGATAAAGCGCTTTATGACGACAATGCTTTATTGTAGTTTACAGGTTCAACTGGTGTTAGTGATTTCTGTTTTAAAATAAATTAAAAATGTCGCTCTTTTTAGTTAGTAATCTATGGAACGCCGTTTTACTTTTAGTAATAACATTTAAGTAATTGTAAGTGTAAGTATAAAAATAACCTTGCGGTATTATTAAATAATTACATACATACTGGATATTATAAATTAATTTCAAATGTCTTAGATATTTTACAATATGTTTAAGAGGTTTACTAAGTTGGTATCCAGAAATATCATTTGATGTACATATTTAAAGCAATTTACTTTCTGCTAGATATGTTGAACTAAGTAGTAATGAATGTATTCAACTAGTAAGTTCATTTTAAATTTCTTCTTAGATGTTTATCATTGTTTGGTAATATCGCTTCGAAATTGGTAAACACCTAAATTCCAAATATCTAAGCATTCTAAGGTATGTAACTATAACTTAAAAATATCTTGGATATTTTAGATTCGTGTATTAACCAAATTCTGAAATTAATACAAAACAATTTCATATATTTCAAACATAATTATGATTCATTGAAAAAGGATCTTACAATTATTTAATTAAATTGCAAACTCATTATTTACTAATTACAGGTTTCTAGAAACATTAACTAAAATCCTAGATATGAATATTGTTAAAATTTCATGTACCGTATTATGCGAGATTTCTAAATAATTGAAATCGTTAGAAATGTATTGATCTCCAAGATATTTTTAACAATACGAATTTTCCACATTATGGGAAAAAGTGTAACTTAAAACATATATAACAAATATTGCTAATTTTCAAATGTTAACAATTTCCAGATACCTTAGATATATGAAAGTAAGTAAACTTATTTTACATTATCTTAGGTATTTTTGAATGTTGCCAATTTTCAAATGTCTAAGATATTCGGAAATTACCACCATCCACAGAGAGGGCATTAGTTTCACTTCAAGTCAAGTGCGTCTGGCAACGTTGTGAAATATTTATAAGCTTTATCCATAAACTTTAGTAGTAGTTTTCGCGGGAATTAAGCATTAAGAATAATTTTGCAATGTTGTCAGACTTCTTTTAATATCTGCGGTCGTACATTAGTGTAGATGTCGGTAATTTTCAAATATCTAAGAGATTTGAAGTTGACAAATAACTGAAGAATCCAAGATGTATAGAATCAAACAGGCATATTTTCGAATACCTAAGCTATTAATAAATTTGTCTCTCTAGGATATTTTTAAACAAATACGATGGTTGATACAATTGAATTGTTATCTAACATATTTTTAATTATCTAAAAATATTTGTAAGATGACTGTAAACAAGAAAGTTACAGATATCTATTAGTTCTTTTCATATGAAAACAGATATCGTAGATAATTTTTTAGTACAAAGCATTAATAGAAATATCTAAAATATGTAATTCCTTAAAATAATAATCTTTGAGATATACTTATTACATGTTAAGTTGTACTTCCTGTTCCTTAAATGTAGTTGTTACTTAAAAGTAAAACGGCGTTCCACAGCAATCTGTAACTTTGGGGTTTGGAGACGTATCATTTATAAGCCTTATAGCCCTTTTTTGGATGCGGGTTACCATAGAAAGGGCGTATTGGGGAGTACTCATCCAGAGGTGTGAATTGTATTCAGATATGGTGGAGCCTTATACAGTAAAAAGAGTTGTTGCGATGGGAAGTACTGTTTAAATCTGTACAGAAAGTTCAGTTTACCGGAAGCTGCTTTGCTGGCTGACAAAAGGTGGTCAAGCAATGAAAGGTTCGATATACGGACATCCCTAACATAGAACTGGTTGATTCCTTCCTCATTCAAGGATACGTTCTAAGTCACTGTTGATTAAGGCTATCATTTTCACTTTAACGTTCAGACTAGACTTATTGTTGTGGGAAAACTGAAAAGAACTACAACGTAGAGTGCTGTCGTCTGAAAAGCAATGGGTCGTGTTAGTTGTTGAGGAAATGAGGTCATTTATGTATCGCAGGAAATGTGTCAGAGCTATCACCGATCCTTGCGGTACGCCCGCGTTAATAGCAGTTTTTTTCGAAAAGAAGCCATCGACGACAACGCGTGTACGTCTTTTGTCAACAAAGCTGAAGATCCAATTGATGAGTGTATCGGATAATGCGAACGAGGTGAGCTTGGTAAGTAGGCCCTTGTGCCAAACCTGGTCAAAATCCTTTGAAATATCTAAAGTTACTACGACTGTTTCACTGGAACTTTCTAATGTGTTATTCCAAAGTTGGGTGACATATGAAAGATCACCCGTTGAACGACTCTGTATGAACCCATACTGGTGGTCGTTTAGGAGCTTTGATGGATTCGAGGAACGAAAGTAGTTGGTGGTTGATGGCTTTTGTCATAATTTTCGATAGAATAGCTATTGGTCGATAGTTTGAAGGATCGGTTTTATCGCCCTTTTTAGGAATAGGTTGGACATGTGCCGACTTCCGCGATGAGGAAAACTCTCCAGATGACATGGAGATCGAAAAGAGTTTGGACAATACAAATACTAGCTCGGGGTAGCATTTTTATGGACGATAGCTGGAATACCATCGGGTCTAGTCGCCTTGTTTGAGTCAAGTTTATTGATAATTGATTCTAGGAGCTTGTATCGAAAGTGGATTGGTTTCATGGCTTATGGGGTAGACTTGAGCGACGGCACAATTTTACCAGAATCAATGAGACATGAATTTGATTCAAAGCAATAAAGTTCTTATTGATGGCTTTAGCTAATGACCAAAATTTACGACTTCCAAAAGGACATGAGACTGATTCTTTGCATTTACGTTCTTCAAACTTCTTTTTGGCCTTGGTGATGATGCTTTTGCACCTATTTCTTGCGTCAATATATTCGGCGTGACTTTCGAAAGATTTATTTGATTTCGATTTGGTATAAAGTTTATGCTGTTGCGATAATGCATTAGAGCAAGCCCTATTAAACCGTGGTTGGGAACGGGTATAACCTACACGATTATGTTTTTGGGATCCATCAAGATAACTCCAGTTATGAAGGAGCAATGTCTAAATAGGAAGACCGTTTACAGCAATACTCACGCCAGGAGAAGGTTCAAAGAAAATCTATCAGTTCGCTCCAGTTAGCTAATTTAATGCACCATATAGTTCTATCTGTGTTTCGAGTAACAATGGGATTGGCTACAGAGGAAGTTATTTCGATTAGTCAGTAGTCTCATTGACCAAATGGGGAAAGGACTCTTCCTTTATAGACATTTGCGTTAGTTTTAACGAATAGGTCTAGGAGATGTGGAGTGCGGTTAGGGTTGTCAGGGATTCTGGTGGGTTGGAAAATCATTTGTTTGAGATCATAGGATCTATGGGAATTACTCTCCGGTGTAGTTAGGATGTTGGAAAGGGAGTGCTTGAGTTTTGGTGGGATTGATCCAACTCTCCACCAGAAGAAGTCGGTTTTTCCTTGGTCGGAAGAGATTAGGTTGCTCTGTGGGTCGGTTAAGTGGGATTCACGAGTTAATTTCCTTCTGTCAGTCTATAAAACTGTTGAAGAAGAGTTTCAGTAGTATAACTGGGTGGTGGCTTTGGTCCAGGAGTCTTCGGCGTTTTTGCTTGCTTCTCGCCTGATTAAGGAGATTGTATTCGGTTTTGAGAGCAGGATCCCTAGATCGCAAGAATTGACGACAGATTTGTCTTTTCTCTTTGAACCAGTTCAGATCATGATGTGCCGTGGGAGCGGTTTGCGAGGAAAGTCGATGTTTTTCAATGGGACTGAGATATCGACCGCTTCCGTGGTTAAGGAAGTTAGGTCTGTAATGGATCTCTCGAGATCTTGGGTCGTTAGGAGATTGGGTGTTGGAAGGTTGTTGGAGATGTGTTCGGAGAACACATTCCAGCCGAACAAAATGAAGTTCTGACCAGCAGTTGTAAATGATCTGAAGTGATCGCGGTGCCTGAAAAGCATTTACGATCGAAATAGTGAATTATGGGTTCGGAACAAGGATGTGATCTATTATTGAGGCACCTAAATGTTCGAAATATGTAGGCTGTGTGCCAGAGATTCACAAAAGTGACAATTGTAACAAAGCTGATAATAGCCTGATACTGTTACCATGCTTCTGTAGTCACCCAATTGGATGTGACGGACATTGAAATCACGTAAGATGACAGTACTAAGGAGGCTGGAGACGTAACTTAAGAGTTCATCGGATAGTGTATTGTGTACGGGTGGGTTGTAGTGGGAAAAGAAAACGATCAGGGTGGGAAAGTGAACCGTCATAGCAACGCATTCGAGTTGCTGTAGGTGCGCAGGACCTACTACTAATTATGAGAGCGGTTCCATGATGGTTCTTGTTTAGGTGGGTGTGATATGTGCTAAAGTTAGGTGTGGATCTGCGAATTATGTTTCTGTAATGGAGAGAATGTGTGTATTGTGTTCGTGTAAAAGAAATTCAAGCAGGTAGCGTTTCCGACGAACGCCCCTGGTATTAACTGTCCCTGTCCATTTGCAGGGACTTAAGGATTGGGTACTCGGATTACGGAGGCAGCTGTCCGCGTACTTGATACGCAGGTGCAGGCATTCCGTTGAAAGTAGAATCGGGATAGCGAGTCTAGGACAGAAATGATCCTATTTCACCGGTCGGAAAACATACTGAAAGGGGTGTGTAAGGATTTGGAGAAAGTTTTTAATGGAAAAGGGTTCGGTGTCGGGTATAGGTTTAAGGTGTGTTGTGTCTTCCGATTCGGACTATTCAGAAGACAGGATGGTTTCGAGGATTGCCAATTTGGATGGGGAACTGGGAGGTTTCCGTCGGTTTTGGCACCGAAGGAGTAAGAAGGGTGTGCTACCTTGGGTTAGCGGAGGATTTGCAGGAATAGGATCTGTGACCTTCGCCACAGTTGGGGCAACTGATGGAGCGGGTAGGACACTCCTCAGCGGCATTCCCTACCTCCGTGCAGGCAAAGCAATACCTGGGGAGAGAGGATTAACAACTGTAGTGTCGCCCGAACATACACCGCGTGCGAGGAGGTAATGCAGGGTCACTTTGAAAGGGGTGATGATGCGGAACAAGGGATGTGGGTGTGTTAGTGGCCTTGGTGGTGATGCGAATGACGTTGCTCACATGTGGCAGATCGATTACACCCCGGATCCCTTCGGCTAGGCTGTCCTCACCTACGTGACCAATTACGCAGGAAAAGGAGAGATGTCTAGGGCAGGAGTTGAAAGGACGAGGACCGTAGTGATGGAACAGGATAACGGTGGGTTTGCCGAAGTGGTGTCGCAGCCTAAGCTGTGTACCCGACGGCAAAGTCAAACAGATCTCTAAAAGACGGGTTTGGTTACGATTGAACATCAAGTTCAACCAGGGAAGATTAAAGGATTTTAAGGAGTTAAAAAATGATTTTTGTGTGACTTGGGGATATTGCGGATGCAATGTCTCGAAGTTTGGTAGCGGGTAGGATTAGGATTAGGTAAAGGTAGCCTTTCTGCTGTGGATAACAGGGCGGGTTTGTGTGTGTGTGTGTGTGTTTGTGTGTGCTGGATTGTGTGTAGGTTTTGCTGAGAGGGTGGAGCATGTAGATATATGAGTGTGTAGCTGTGGTGATCGAGGAGGCGTTTGAGTATGAACGGGAGCGGGTTCTTGAGGATGATGGTGGCGAGGCAAGGGTGTTTGAATATGTCTGTGTTGGTGTAGGTGGAAGGGAAGCGTCGGGGATTGGAGACACATCCGTGAGTGTGGCAATTTGGTGATTGTGTTTCACCATCAGGACTGTTAGTAAAATTAAGGAAAATGAAATAAGCAAAGAAGAGAATTGTTTTAACGAAAGGCCGAGGTGCAGCCTCAGTTAAAATTAATAAAAATAGTTTGTATTAACCGCTACTGGTGCCCGACGTCGATTCTGGTGTCGGCGATGTCCCGGATTCTTCTTTTATTCTTGTGTCCTTCTTGTTTTCCTTGCTGTATGCCCTGCGACTCTTGCTTGCTGCTAGGCTGTAGCTGTTTTTCTTGATGACCGATTCTTCGTATTTTCTGTATGCAAGCAGTAACAGATCTAACTTCGAAGAGGCGAAGATCACGACGCCCGGATCGTTGAGCGTGAAACGCTAAGTTATTTTTTTGGATTGCTTTAGAGTGTGCAATTAAAATCGCAACAGCTCTTACACTTAGTAGCTACCTATGCTCACCAAAGGTTCAAATGCCGTTCATTAATTAATATCGCCTTTTTTTTGTTAGTATGCTAATGCTTATGGTTAGTATTTACTTATTTATAGCTCTCTCTCTCTCTCTCTCTCCCTCTCTTATATATATATATATATATATATATATATATATATATATATATATATATATATATATATATATATATAGGGTGTCCAGAAAGGTGCGGTCAATACTGCTAGGGCGTATGTCTTCGTTATGTAGTTATCGACCTTCAAAGTCAGAAGTTAAAAATTGAATTTCATTGATAATTTTAAACCGCTTCTTCCATTACTGTCAAATTTAGACATCCCAACTACCTCATAGAAAGGCATTTTTTGATACTTAACTGGAATTCATTGTACCTTTATTGTACAGGTAAAGTCAAAATTAAGTTTTGAACGATTTCGAAAATACTATTTAATTAAAGCGTAAATTCTAAATAAAAAAAACAATCTGTAATAATTTTGTAAGTGACGTTTCTCTGTTGTTATGGAAATAACTGTCATTGTTGATGTAAATCGGTTAATAAAAACTGAAAAAAGTTAATACCGCTAAAACTGTAGTAGAGATTTACATGGATTCACTAAAATGCATTTTTCTCGAAAACGGTAAGAGGTATCGATTTCGCACAAGAGTACCTTTTTTGTTGCTAAATGATAGGGGAATGAAACTACTATAGTAAAATTCCAATATTGTCAATACTGTCAAAAACTGTGTTAATTTAGAATCTTGATTTTGGCTTTACCAGTACAATAAAGGTACAATGAATTCCAGTTAAGCGTCAAAAATGCCTTTCTATTTTATCATTGAAATTCAATCATTAACTTCTGACTTTGAACGAAGACAGATAGGAAAGAAATGTAAACGAAGACTAGGGTTATTTTGAGCACCTCTATACGTCCTAGCAGTTTTGATCACACCTTTCTGGACATCCTGTATATATATATATATATATATATATATATATATATATATATCAAAAACCTTTAGGAATTTCAAAACACTATCCCCAATGAAAATTACTTCTTTGTTGACGAGGATTTTTCTGCTTTGATTGGATTGTCTATGAATGAACTGGAAGTATTAGATTTCACATTGTTCCCGTATACTTTCTATTCCAACTTTTTTGTATATGATTTTTCAGGTATTTTGTCCGTTATTCAATTTTCTGCAAATTTGGTCCTCTTGGTTGAAGTTGATAAACTGAACGGTTTACGAGTTATTTGCAATTTCATCAATCACGGTCAGTTAAGTACTACCGCACCAAAATTTACTAAGTGGGTAGTGGACTAGAAGTCATAGTTGTCATATTGTGATTTTTGATCAGTTTTCATACAATTTCTTCCATAATGAATAATAATCGGTATTTAACTCCGAAATGGAAGATATGCACATAATGAATGGTAGAGCTTTTGGGAATTGTGCTGAAGCTGTTCGTTCATATTCCCAAGGATTTCCAAATCGGCGGATACCGAATAAAAAAACGTTTGGCAACATGAAACGGCGTCTTTGTGAAAGTGGTACTTATACTGACTTCCATAAAAATTGCAACACCTAGAATTTGTTGAACGATTTTGTTGAAATTTTCGTCAACGATGTCTTAGATCGCCAAGAATACGTCAACATCAACATTTTTCCCAATTGACTGATTTTCAACGTGGCCGTATTATTGGCATGAGAGAGGGCGGACTTTCGCTCGTCGTGTAAACCGAAATGTTACAACGGTACTGAGATGTTGGTCCAAATGGACCGAGGAAGGGGTGCAACAACGTGGCCCTGTATCTGGACGTCCCCGCAGGACTACAGATCGCGAAGAACATCGCTTAATACTTTAGGTCACAAGAGACAGGTTTTCAACAACTCGATCGATTGCAAATGATTGGATGAGAGGCGTAGAACCCAGAATGTCAATGTCATCTGTATATCGCCGGATAAGGTCTTATGGACTGCGTTCATATCGTCTATTTGTATGTATTACACTTACACCACTTCACCGTCTAGGCAGGCTAGAATGGAGCAACAAAAGAGCGAATTGGGCGCAAGAATGGCATCGAATTGTGTTTAGTGACGAGTCCCGATTTTGCTTGTAGATCCACGATGGTCGTAGGAGGGTCAGACAGATGTGTGGAGAACATAAAAATCCAACATTTTTTGTGGAACGCAACACAGCCCTCACACAAGGAGGGATGATATGGAGTGCAATATGTTACCGTATCAGATCACCCTTGGTCTTCAATGATGGCAACTTAAACGCCGCTGGTTACATTGCCAATGTGCTAGAACTCGTTGTGCTTCAGGGGCTGGAAAATCCCATTTTCCAACAGGATAATGCGCGCCCTAATACGGCAAGGGCTACAACACGCTTTTTGGAAGAAGCTAATATTGCCGTCCTCCAATGGCCTGCTCGGTGGCCTTATTTGTCGTCCATTGAACATGTATGGGGCGAGGTCGGTAGGCAAGTGGGTAATCTACCACACCCTCCAGATAACCTACACGGTCTCCGGCTACGGATTCAAGAAGCTTGGGTTGATATACCACAGGCAGCTATAGATCATTTGATTAATAGCATGTCACGACGTCTCAATGAGTGCATTACAAATCGTGACGGGGCAACTCATTATTGAAAAAAACATTTTTAGTTTTTGTTCTTCTTTAATAGTTTGTTTGTTCTAATGAAAGACATCGTTGACGAAAATTTCAATAAAATCGTTTAAGAAATTGTAGGTGTTGCGATTTTTAGGGAAGTCTGTATATTATCAATTTATAAAAATTCTATTCATATCGGGTTCTCATAGGTTGTTTGAAGCCACCACAAATTGACAGTGGTAGGAGGCGAACTACAAGAACACCAGTTTTAGAACAAAAAATGTTGGATGCAATTGACGCTGATCCCACAACAAGCTCTCGTCAATTTGAAAGAGAAAATAATTCAAATCAGTCCACGATATGTAGAATTATTAAAACGGAACTATTGCGACCTTTCCATTATCGAAAGATACAAGCTTTGACTATTAATGATTTTCAAGCGAGAGTGAACTTTTCACGTCGGTTTCTAGAAAAATTCAATAATGACCGAAATTATCCATCGATTATCTTATTCACTAATGAGGCAGGTTTCGCCAGAAATGGAAATTTTCATTTCCATAACAATCATAACTATGATTATCAAAATCCACGCGTTTTCATTGAAACCTATCAACAGCAATTCAGTGTGAATATATGGGCTGGTATTAATGGCAATAATTTAATTGGTCCATTCTTTTTTCCACAACGTTTAAATGGTTAATCATGCACCAATTTTTTGGATAATGGTTTACCCTAGTTACTAGAAGATGTCCATCTGGGCGTTAGGGGTCGGATGTGTTTCATGCACGATGGTGCGCCTCCTCATTTTTCACTCACTGCTATGGTCATTGAATCGAACTTTTAATGCAAACTGGATTGGACGAGGAGGACCAGTTCCTTGGCCTGCACGTTCACCTGGTCTAAACCATATGGATTTTTCTTTATTCGGTCGTTTAAAAGACATGGTGTATTCGGTGCCAATTACAAACGTCCAACATGTCCAGCAACGGTATTTTTGATTGCTCTAATTTAAGAAGAGATGATCCGCAATTATTTTTCAACATACGTCAGTCAACCATGAAAAGAATTCGTAAATGCATAGCAATCAACGGTGAACAATTCGAACATTTAATCAACTAATTTGTTTGTTAATTAATGCTTTGTTTAACTTAATAAATTCTTTGACAACTATGACTTTTGGTCTACGGACCACTTACTAAATTTTGGTGCGGTAGTATTTAATTGACCGTGATTGATGAAATTACAAATAACTCGTAAACCGTTCACTTTATCAACTTCAACCAAGAGGACCAAATTTGCAGAAAACGGACCTAAAAAGTCACCAAAAAATCACACACAAAAAAGTTGGAATAGAAAGTATACGGGAACAATGTGAAAACTAATACTTCCAGTCTGTTCATAGACAATCCAATCAAACCAGATGAACCCTCGTCAACAAAGAAATAATTTTCATTGGGGATAGTATTTTGAAATTCCTAAAGGTTTTCGAGTTATTTGCGAAAAACAATTTTCAAATTCAACTTTGATGGCCTGCCACTTTGTAGCCATACATTTTAGAGAAAAATTTTATCCGACTTTTCGTCTTCAATTTGTGTAGAACTTGAAGCAGGGGTACGTTTTTTGGTTCACGTTGTATATATATATATATATATATATATATATATATATATATATATATATATATATATATATATATATATATATAGTACATACTGGGTGTCCCAAATAGAGTAGGATAGTATGGGTATCTTTCTTATTATTAAAGATAGAGATTTGTTTAAATGGGCAATATTGTGCCATATTTTGGGCCGAGTTGGGTTCCGTTGAGAAACATTTCAATTTCCGAACAGTTTCGAAATTATTTAAAAAAAAAACAAAAATCGCCGATTTCTAAAAACTCGAATATCTTCGTAATTATAAAAGATACAAAAAAAAGTTTCAGATCAAAGCTACTTACTTCGATGAGGCACACTTAAAAATGATGTCAAAATAAAATTCAAGATGGCGGTTTCCAAGATATTAAGAGCAACATTCTTATTTTGAGTAAGCGCCATATTGGATTTTTACACAATTAAATGGGATTTTTTTTGTCTTTTCAACGATGTATAAAAACCTATGTACGAATAAAAAATTATGGGAAACTTTAATTGTTTTCATTTTAAATCAAGTAGCCATGATTAACAATTTGCAAGTAAAAATTATATATTAAACAAATTAAAAATAACAATACACTGTGATATTAGTAAATGCTAAAACCATAATACATTACAATAAATAGTCAAAGTGCTGGCCGTCTTGATGTACACACAATCGATACTGTTTTACAACACTGTTAGTAACTGTTCGCAATATATTTCGATGAACACCGTTAAAGGCCGCCACCACTCCTTCACGTAGTTCTTCTGCATTATTGTAATGGAAATTACTACCATACACTTTGTTTTTTATAGTGCCCCATAAATAAAAGTCCAGAAGCGTTAAATCTGCGGATCTGGCTGGCCACTGGTTAGGTGTATTGGTGGCAATTACTCTATTATCAAAACGGTCAATTAAATATCGGATAACATTTCCAGCGAGAGCGCCATCCTGCTGATACCATATTTGAACATTTTGTGCCAATGGTAAATCATCTAATAAATCGTCATGATATGTTTGCAGAATTTCCATGCCACGCTGCGCTGTTAAGGTTCTGTCAAAAATTATAGGACCAACTAAACGATTTCCCAATATGCCACAAAAACATTAAAGCCGAAACGAACCTGGTTGCGCCGTGGAACCACTATGTGTGGATTTTCCTGTGCCTAGTGGTGCTCATTATGGTTATTAAATAATCCACAATTGGAGAAGTAGGATTCGTCAGTCCATAAAACTTGATTTATAAAATCACCATTTTCTGCAATTTTATTTAAAAACCATCTACAAAATTCTGTTACGGATACTATCATTTGGTCGCAGAGTCTGCGCAATGTGTAATTTATATATTCGTAGAAATTGTGTTTGTTTAAATTCTCGATGATTTAGTCTTAGACACATTAACTTGAGCTTCAATTTCTTGAGTCGAAATATTCGGATTTTTACTTGCACACAAAATAAAGTTAATTCCTCATCTTCAGTAACCACGTTTATGTTCCTATTGGGCTTTTTAAGACATCCATAATGCTGCATATTTGAATCTAATCTTGCAAATATTTCCATGTCCGGTTGCTACCCTTTGGAAAATGTGTTGGGTATTCTTGAGCAGCAAGACGGGAGTTTTTGTGGCACGTTATGTATGTACAAAACATACCATGTTGTCCATTTGTTGGAAAGGTCGTCATTAGAAATAATTAAAGAAAAAACAATGATTATAAATTTATCACTTAATAATACAACACAGCAATACTTATTATTTACACAATAAATAAAGTAATACAACTTGACAGTCGTATTATAATAAATTTTGTTTTATTGTTAATCATGGCCACTTGATTTAAAATGAAAACAATTAATATGTCCCATAATTTTTTATTCGTACATAGGTTGTTATACATTGTTGAAAAGAGAAAAAAAAATTCATTTAATTGTGCAAAAATCCAATATGGTGCCCATTTAAAATAAGAAAGTTCCTATTAATACTTTGAAAACTGCCATCCTGAATCTTATTTTGACATTATTTTTAAGTGCGCCTCATCGCAGTAAGTTACTTTGAACTGAAACTTTTATTTTATATCTTTTATAATAACGGAGATAATTGAGTTTTTAGAAATCGCCGATTTTTGTTTTTTTTTAAATAATTTCGTAACGTAAATTGAAATGTTTCTCAACGAAATCGAAATCGGCCCAAGAAATGGCACAATATTGCTCATTTAATCAATTCTCTGTTGTTAATAATAAGAAAGAGATACTCATACTATTCTCTTCTATTTGGGACAAATGTGGCTCTATACGGAGATACAGGGTATTTTATATCAAAATCTAAAAATTATTTTTGTCCGTTACTTCAAGACTCTTGGATATTTTTTGATCATACTCGGTAAAGAGTTTAAGCATATGAAAATACATTAAAGTTTATGTGGTAGCTGTCCCCTACCAAAGGAGTATGACAGGGGCAAGGGGGTTCTTTTCTTTCCTATTTACTGTTAAACATGATGTTGTAGGATCGTGTGTATCCAAATCTGAAGGTATTTTTCATAACAGGATTATGTTTTATTATGTTATAGCTATTAATGCATTGTAGTTCGATATTTAATGTTTAATAATAATTAATACACTTTAAAACATAACAAATTTAACAATGTAATGTAACCTATGTTGAAGAGCATACAAAATAAAAACGGTTGTGGTATAGTAATTGACTATTGTCTGAAATAAACACTTTAAAACACAATTACAGGACATCCTAATCGCAGAAAAAATTGAAAAAATAACTTTGACAAAATAATACTTAAATATAAAAAAAATCAAAAATCTGTTTATAATAAATGTTCAATGTATTCTGTATGCTCTTCAACATAGCTTACATTACATTGACTTTGCGATCACATTGTTAAAGTTGTTATGTTTTAAAGTGTATTTATTATTACTAAACATTAAATAGCAAACTATAATGTTTTATTCATGTATTAATTGCTATAACATAATAAATAATAATCCTGCTATGAAATATACCTACAGATTTGAATGCACACGATCTTACAACCTCATGTTTAACAGTAAATATCTCGCAAAATATTGCCTAAATCGGTACGAAGGAACAATAAGTGATTTACATAAAAAGTATTGTAAAATCGAAAAATTCTACTGAAATGACGATTCCGCCAGTGGCGTAGAATATGGGAAAGAAGAGAACCTCCTTGCCCCCGTCGTACTCCTTTGGTAGGGGGCAGATACAACATCGTAATGTATTTTCATATGCTTAAACCCATTACCGAGTATGATAAAGAAATATCCAAGAGTCTTGAAGTAACGGACAAAAATAATTTTTAGATTTTGATATAAAACACCCTGTATCTCAGTACAGAGCCATATTTTATGTAAGTTCTTTGGTTTAAATCTTCATATTTTAGGTTTAGGATGATCTGTGTAACATATTTACACTTATGAATGAATCATTCTGTATATATATATATATATATATATATATATATATATATATATATATCTTAGTCTTAGACTGTTGAGGAGTCCTTCTCCTCTTTCAGTCCTGGTCAATCCACGATTGTTGGTGTTGCGATGTTTTGTGTTGTTGTATAGTTAACAGTAACTAGATGTGGTTATTTTTGGTTTAAAAAAAGGAAAAAAAAAGATTGATTTGAATATTTAGGATTGTGGTAATTGGTTTAAGTGTGCGTGTTATTTAGTGGAGTGTAGCGGGCTTACTGTGATTAATCCGATTTGTTTGCCGGTACCATGCTGGGTCGTCAACGAATAGACGAGGGGACGAGGAGGGCATATGGGATACTATCTAAGGTTTCTTCTATCTCCTCGGGGGTGTAGTCAACGAGTTGTGTAAGAATCGCGGGGGGGTGTTTGAATTTTAATTTAGGTTTTCTTCGTGGGAATTTGGGAAAATGGTAGTTTTAGGGAGTGGTAAGAATCTATTTGGTAGGGATAGTTTCGGCGAAAATTCTTTTATGTGTGAAATTTTTCTGTAGTGTTTGGAATCTGTGTGTGATGGGTGGTACGCTTGCATGTTGTGTTGTGAGGTTGCTAGGGTACCTGATAGGCAAACAGTGTATGCGTCTAAGCATTTGGCGTTAATAGGAAGCGGTATAGAAAAGGTGATTGGGGTTTATGCTAGTGTATATGGGTTCCCGGAAATCCATAACAGGGCGGATGTCTGTTTTATAGGTGTGTTGTAGTGTTTTAGCGTGGTAACCTCTGATTCTACCCCGGAGGGCGCCCAATAGGTTTGCGTGGTTTCTAATCCTGTTAAGTGTTCTTTGTACATCGGGGAGCCAATTGAGGGTTCTTGGTTTAGGGTGAGGAAAACATTCCTGAAAGCTAGCTTTGGGAATTTGTCTTTGGTGTAGTTAGGATACCGGAAGAGGATTGTTTGGGTTTTAGTGGAATTGACGGAGACTCTTCACCCGGTCGCCCCGTTGGAGAAGTTCCGGTAGGGTTTGGATATGAGACAGGAGCCCGTTTGGCTGTTCCGAGTAACAGTTCAGAAGGCGGTGTTATCCGCAAACTGCGCAACGACTACTCTTGGTTATGTAGCTTTGGGGATATCGGATGCGAAGATAGTGTAAAGTATCGGGGCTAAGCCAGAATCTTGCGGTACGCTTGCTGTAGGTAGAAAGGGACCGGACAGGGTTTTCCGCAATTTGACTCGAACCCTGTCAGACGCTTAATGTCCAGAAACACAGCCAGATTGCATTGCTTGCGTTTGAATGCTCTGGTGGTTTCCGTAAGCAGCTTCAACACGGGTTAACACGGGTGGGGACGGAAGCCGAATTGGCTGTTGGGAAGGAGGTGGTTGGTTTCTAGGTGGTCTAGAATCTTCTCAAAGCATTTTCCGAGATAACTCAGTAGGGAAATGAGTCTATAGAAGGAGGGTGTCGTTAAGTCGGAGTGGGGTTTGGGTATCATGACGGTGGAGGCCGATTTCCAGTCCATCGGGAAGCGAGGATTAGGCATTTATTGTGAACGTCAGCGAGTAATCGTAGGGCTGGGTCGCGTAGGTGCCGGAGGATTATTTGATTTAGGCCGTCATGACCTAGGGCTGAATTTTTTCCTTTTTTGAAATATAAGTTGACTTGGTCGGGCGTGATAGGGCATAGAAAGGATTCTGGTTATCGTGTTGTATTTCGGGAAGGGTAAGGGTACGGAATTCTTCAAGGCGACTCTCAAGGAGTGCCTCAAACTGGTTATCGAATTAGGGATCATCTGGGGATCGGAAAGTAGATTAGAGGTGGTGACCAAAGAAATCGGTCTTCCTTGGTCGGAGGAGATTAGGTTGCCCTGAAGGTCGGTTTAGTGGGATTTAGGGTTTGCTTTCTTTCTGTTCAGTCTATCGAACTGTTGCCAGAAGAGTTTTCCATTTCGATAATCTAATTGGGAGGTGGATTTGGTCCAGCAGTCTTCGGCGGATTTGTTTGCTTCTCGCCCGATTAAGGCGTTAAGGCAATTGTATTCGATCTTGAGAGCCGGATCCCTAGATCGCAAGAATTGACGACAGATTCGTCTTTTTTGTCTTTGGCCAAGTTCACGATGTGCCGTGGGAGCGGTGTGTGGGAAATGATGTTTTTAAGTGGGACAGAGATATCGACCACTTCCGTAATTACGAAAGTTAGGTAGCTAATGGCTCTCTCGAGATCTTGGGTCGTTAGATGATTGGGCGTGGGAAGGTTGTTGGAAAAATCCTTAATGACTGTATATTGAGGAACTGGACAAAATGAAGTTTTGATCAGTAGTGATATGTGTTCTGATGTGATCGTGGTGCCTAGAAAGCACTCACGATCGAAATAATGTGCTATGGGTTCGGAAACTATGATATAGTCTACGATTGAGGCACCTAGACTTTCGAAGTATGTTGGCTGTGCGTTAAAAATTCGCAAGAGCGGCAACTGTAACAAAAGCTATGATAACCTGTTACCGTTGCCATTGCTTGCAGTGTCACCTAGGATGACACCATTAGGAAGGCTGGAGGTGCAAATTAAAAGGTCATCAGATAGGGTGTTGTGACCAGGCGGGTTGTAATATGAAATGAATACTATCGGAGTGGCTAAGTACACCGTCACAGAAACGCATTCGAAATGCTGTAGGTGCGCAGGAAGTTGAAAAGGAGTGGATGCGAGGCAATTTAGTTAACAGGGCGGTTCCGTATCGGCTGTTGTTTAGGAAGGTGTGATATGTGTTGAAGTTAAGTGCGCATCTGTTAGTGAGTTTTGTTTTCGTGATGGAAAGGATTGTATATTGCGATCGTGTAGAAAGAGTTGAAGTAAGGAACGTTTTAGACGAACGCCCCTGTCATTAACGGTCCCTGCTAGGATATCCATTTTGGAGGGAGTTAAGGATTATGTTGTCGGATTACGGAAACCTTCATCCGAGTACCTGATACCCAGCCGCCGATTCTCCGTTGGGAAGCATGTGGAAAAGGGTGTGGGTTAGGACTTGTAGGAAGTCTAATGGTAAGGGGATCGGTGTCGGGAGTGGGTTTGAGGTGGGCTGTGTCTTCCGAGTCGGACTCTTCGGAAGACAGGGTGGGTTGGAGGGTTGCCGTCTTCAATACAACGTATAAAATAATCAAAACACACTCTATTAAAATTATCGGAAGTACCAAAATAATACGAAATTAATTACCTTACACACGTTACTTTTCCCCATTTCTTTGTGCTGCTAATTAGTAGGCTTCTGAAGATGCTTCTCTAGCTTACGGAACGGTATCTGATCTATAGCGGCTTCCCCATTTTCCATAGCCACGTACGAACACTTGCAATGAAAATCGGGACGAGTACGAAAGTTAATTACATCAAAACGAACTGTAGGACTTCGTTTCCACTTGGTTGATTTACAAATTTCTTAAATGGAATTTATGATTATAAACTGTTAAATAAGCGATTTATATACAGCAAGTTTATTCTATTCATTTGGGAGGTTATTGCTATGTGCGCAAACTATCATAAAAACTTAACTACGAACTCGTTACTTTAATCCGCCGAAACAATATGCGAAACACACAGTACCACAGAATGAAGCTCAGCACTATAAACCAACCACAAGAGTTACTTCTAGGGCCAAAATTTGTCACTATAGACACCCGAAACTATAAACTATCTCGAGGAAACTGTATATATGATCTCAATCACGGAAAACGGAGATTACTCCTACGGTAGTTCGATACACCCTCTTTATGCATAACTAATTCCATCAGCCCCTTCTGCAAACATCGCGATCGCCTACCAAAAGAAGACGTGAATCTAAGACTACATTCTTAATTACATTAAGTGCCTAAACGCTCAGATCTCGCCATCTTCGAAAAGAAACGGTGGCAGATTGGCGGCTACCTTTAAATTCGCAAACGAAGTACCATACAATGTAATAATAATGTTATACTTAATATAATTTATAATACAATTTCAAATATACTTAACAAAGTTCACCAAATTTAAAATTCTCTCGAATTACGCTTAATTTAATCGGCACGAAAATTTATTCTCTGAAATTACGATAGATTGAAGAAGGAAATGAAAGCACTAACGGTTCCTTATATACTTTTAATTTAAATTAAAACAAGCTACATTTAATAATACTTAAAGTAATCAGGAATATAATTTAAAAACTTAAATTTATTAAGGCAATGAAACCGAAAGACCTTCTGACCTTCCCAAAATTAGAATACTAAACGTTAATTTGAAATAAAAACCAGCTATTCCCAAATACGTAAAACAAGTGACTAAACGAAAGCTTCCAGAATTATTTACTCATTTGATTTTTAAATACATCAAAAAAAAGTCCTCAATGCAAAATAAAATATTTTAAATTTTTAACTTTGTGATTCGAAAAAAAAACAAGGACAAAACTATCTACGGTTTTTTTATGAAAAATACGAACATATTTTATTTATACTACAATATATTAATCATCCTGATACCATGCTTTGTTATAAGGTTTACGCGATTTCCATAAGGTTTAAACCCAAAAGTATTAAAAAAATTACGGGCAACAATTTTACTTTTTAGTACATATTAGCAGCATATTATGGTATAGGTTTCAAACGATTATGTTACCATGGCAGTGAGCACTTTAGTGCGTGCTACAACAGCCATTTATTTTTTAATGCTTTTTATTACTTTCAAGAATTTTATAATTCAGACAAAGTTTCTTTGTATATCACTGAGTACTAACGTGTGTAAATAACTTATTATGTATACACTAATTATAAATATCAATTATAATAGCGTACTGTTCCTAAAAAACCGTCATTTTCAAAAACGTATGCAAACAGAATTTTGTTCAATTCTTTTTTTTATTAGGTATTGTTATATATATACAAAGTATGCGAGAGAATGGATTAGGCGCCACCTGACTTGGAAGAAACGCCAAATAATACGGTAACAAATACGTTGCATAGCACTAAGCAATTAGACAGCACACGAGTTACGAATAACATTTGTTTACGTGAAACTGAAAAATTCAATAAACCTGTAAATTTTTAGATAAATTTAGAGACAGGCATTAACTCTTTATGAATCAAATATAACTAGCTCCAATTACAGAGCAGTAAATTATTTTAGTACTTTTAACGTTCAAGCAGTTTGTTCCCTTCTATAAAGTTCACTTTCACTGCCAAGGATTATGAAAACTATTGTTCAATTATTTAGTGTTTTATTAACCTTTTCGTTCAACTAAATTTACACCGTTACTGCCAAATCGCAACAAATTCGTGATCTACTGGTGCTTCATATTTTCCAGTCTTTAGTTCGCCCGTGGGTGAAGAATATCTTCCAACAAAGGTTATCCCAGCTGTTTTATGCTTAATGTAATATACAAATGGATGATCAGCATAGAAATAAATATCAGGGAATGCTTTTCCGCTTCTCCAAGTTTGCATATGTACTAAAAATTGTTCGTTCATTATTGATGTAAATAATAACATTACTTACCTGCAGAAGATGCAGCAGCTACTGTACCCTTCTCATCAACTTGAATTGCAGTTTTATGTATGACATCTGCAATTTTAAGAGGATCGTTTTCTTCTAATGCAATCATTTGTGAAAAATCCGCTCCATCTTGGAATGGAAGAACAGCTCCGAGCTAAAACAAAATAATAATAATAGTTCAAATAAATTGTTGTTTATAACTTACAGATTGTAACATTTCTTTTAACTTAATCGGGTACTCTACTTTGAATTTAGGTATCCTAATATTGACAGTAACTTGATGGTCAAACTTTGCTTGCAATACAGATTCTATGTTATTTTCTAAGGCTTTTATATCTTCTGGGTTATTAGGTAACGCAATAACCATAGAAACGTCATCACCTTTATAGGGAAGTTCCAAAAATTTTGCTTTTAACTCTGCATCTTCGTAGTACTTATAAGTTCCCTTGTTGGACATCATATCTGTGTCAATATAATGAGTATTATCTAAATAGAAAGGTTTTGGTGCAGTATTATCTTCTCTGAATCCTTTTACCCATTCACCTTTAAAATACATTGCGTTAATTATCATGAGACGCGAATCATCATCTAAATCGTCTTGTTTTATTAAATCCGTAATTTTATTATGTGTTTTCTCTTCTACCCATTTATTCATAGTTGCAGCAGCGTTTGGTTCTGTAAAATTAATGTTTTCTATTTCAGATTTAAACTTATTAATCACAGTGTCCTTGTATTGCTCGTGAATTTTAAAATTATTTTTTACATAAACTTTGTTTGCGCTTTCAAGTGTATATTTGTCGCTGCTTTCCAATTGTGGTATAAGTTCAGAAAACATATCGATCACTTTACTAGATTGATTTGGTAAACTCGTTGCGATCGAAAGTTGTTTGGCTGTTTCACCATTAGCCCCGATAAAAACCATTGCTAATACAATCTCAAGCGATAGAGGACATATTAAAATATTGTCTGAGTTTTTCGCACTCACTTTCTGTAAGCAGCTTTATAAAAAACCTAAACTATACTTGTACAATTTACATACCTTGTAAAGGTCTGAAGAAAATTTTAAATTCCTATCTTCAGGTTGCGATAACAATGGATTGCCACATACTAGAGTAAGTCCAAGTAATAGCACAAACACCCTCATTTTCGATCTAAAAATATGAATAATTTCAGCGAAACATATTTTATTACCGACTGACGCACAATAAAATTTAAACTAACCTTTAAATGCAAGATAACGATGTTATTAAATCACTATAGTGTTTATAAGTTGTTTCAATAGTGGTATTTATATGATTTCTTTTAGAGGTGGGAGAAAGATTTTCTTTACTTTAACTTTGACCTTATACTAATAAACTATCGTAATTAGCTGATTACTTATGTTCCAAAAAAAGACTATGTAACAAGGATTCTAATTGTTGTATAATTATCGTAAGTACTCACAAACTATTAAAATTCTAAAAATAAGTTTATTTTGACGTTGATAATACGGTTAAGCAAGAAATTATAAAGTGCGGACGTGTTGGGGAATGAAAGTCTTCTTCTAATTTCCTTTTCTTACTAATCATTATTTATTTGATGTAATTTTTCGTAATTCAAATGACGTCGTTTAAACGTATTAGTGATTAATACACCTACCTATTACAATGTTTAAACATGGTTACGTGTTATTTTTTTTTCCTAGAGCGACGAAATGTAAATCTCACTTTTAATATAAAAATAGCTACTCCACAAAACAATAGTTTTTTAGTCTCACTAAGGTAAGGTGT
Source organism: Vesta saturnalis (assembly GCA_036346205.1). Lineage (NCBI taxonomy): Eukaryota > Metazoa > Arthropoda > Insecta > Coleoptera > Lampyridae > Vesta > Vesta saturnalis. The sequence continues at coordinate 245,022 of JARFJB010002497.1, read as the reverse complement.
GGTAAGTTTGTAGCAAAATATTAAAAGTTTATATTTGCGTATGGGTAATTTTTAAACAAAATAAGATGTGGAATTCAGTTTTTTACAAAATGTTTTAATGAGTATTGCCTATAATTACATTGTTTGGAGCTAGGGTGTAAAAGAATAATGTTCATTCTTGCGGTAGCAACATTCAACCGTTCTTTAAAACTAGAATTTTCCTAGTTACCGACTTTTATTTAAAATAGGAACAAGCACGTGACCACCTTAAAATACTGAATATTTTGATTTACAAACTCTTAAACCTATAGGAATTCAACTGAACATCTTTAAAATATCACAGAATGTTATAATTACTGAAGGAGACCTCGAAACGATGTAAACCCCTTTTGGTAACAAGTGGCTTTGGTAGAACCATAACAATGTCGTGAATTCTAAGAAATGATTTCTGCTCAGGATCCGCCCAAAGAAAAGAAGTAGAAGATGATAAGTTCAACGACCGCACCTTTCTTGTAAATTTTACTTCCAATTGATCATCTTCCTTGTTTACAGAGACTATTTGGCCGATATAATGCTTTCGTGATTTCTTTCCTGCTCAAACCACCAACACCCAATCATTAACCTCTGCCTCTATTTATACCTTGATTATTTCCTCCATATACTCATTTCATTCTTTTTCTTGCGTGAACTTTTGTTCAATACCATTGTCAAAATCCTCGTACATTATTTTTTCGTCTGATGATGTTTCTACTTCAGAAATATTCTTCTTCTTCGATGACTTTTTATTTTCTTTCCCTCGCATACGATTGAGAACTTCTTCTGGAGTAGTTATTATTTCGGCACCACAAGCAATTTTTCTCCTAGGTTTTTTCTCATCTGCGCCTTTGTGTTGTTTAACCATACCTAATAGGAGCTCCTCGAACGGTTTGCTTTTCGTAGTAGTGCCTGAAACCGAAGGTTCCTGGACCTGATTACCGACCACATTAGAAATACCTTGTTATTCATTTTCAGGAACATTGTTTTCGTTCGTTTTAACATTCCCCTGAAGAATGTCCCATCGTTTTAACGTCAGCGGACCATAACGTTCTTCTATGATAATTTTGGTATTAAACGGATATATCCCACCTTTTCTAAAGCCACTGATAATAATCTCGGAGGCAATTTCAGACCACATTTTTCCTATTAATTTACTAAAATGCTGCTTCGTTGACCCAGATTATGTATAACTTCTGCATCCCATCTTGCTTTCAGCAAACGAAAGACACTCAAATCGAGTGGCTGAAGAAAGTGACTCGAATGTGGCGGAAGCTCTAATATAATTACGTCATTTTTCTTTGAACATGATATTAGACGCTCATCTACATGAGGTCCAGCATCCCCAATTTCTTTTAAGAAACTCTTCTCAAAATAGTTTGAAAAGGTTTGTGATTCCATCCATCCGTTGCTTGTAGCCGTATACGTTGTTCTTGGCAAATCTGTGCCTGGCCCAGGTACATTTGTGGCCATTAAAACCGTTATGTTCTCTATTCCAGCCCCTGTAGTTGTTCTTGAAGCAGCGGTGCCTTTTCTTCCCACAACTCTCGTCTTGGATGGGTCTAGACAAAACCCAGATTCGTCGATACTCCACATATGGTGCGGTTTATCTCTCAGGTTCAAGTTTTCTAAGGTTTCCCCTAATAGTTGAAAATATTTAGCCGACTGGGGTTATCTAATTGATAAATTATGTCTCTTCATAAACAAAATCACCAACAATCCTTAAGACTTCCGTTCGGCTTAATCCTCATCCCCACTTTTCCATCGTTCTGATGCCCCATACTAATTTAATTTTCTCCTCAGATGATAAAGCCGTGCTTCTGATTTGAGCACTGCTCTGTTTTCTTCTAATTCCCCTGATGTGATAATTAATGGTCACCTTGGGTATGTTGTATTTTTGACTCTGTTTATAGGAAGTAATTCTTCCAGCTTTAACCTCTTCCAGTGCATGTTTTAAGTCATCTTTAGAATACAATTTGGCCCTATCACTCTTCCAGATGTACGTTCTTGTCATTATAAATAAGTATAACGGACGCAACCAAAAGTTTCTGCAACAAAAACCTAGTTTAGGAATGGAAAATGGATCTAGTGAAAGTATAATACTACACAATTGCCTCGCAAAAATAGTACACAATTTCCCGAACTGTAATTTTAAAGGGGCAAGTGTGTAGTAGCACCAAAAATCTACAAAAAAGTAATGAAACATTAAAATATCATCACAATGTGAAAAAATTGTTATTTACTTTCTTGTATAAAAAAACCGTTTAAAAATGTTTAACAAAACTCCGATGATAGACGGACGATTACACAAATCACCAAACTTAGGATCTGTCCATAACAATAAGTCAAGAAAGAATGAGCAATCCAAGCTAAATGACAGATAATCTGTTGTTGGATTTCTGTAATAATGGTTGCTTCTGGGGCCTTTCTCAGTGACTGATCGATGTCGGCATCTGTGTATTATGTACGGAAAATAATATTTTTCTACAAACGTCAAAAAATGACGAGTTTCGCCCATTAACAACAATATGCGAAATGACAATTTTTTGATTTTCCTACGTCACAATAACAACGCGCACGAAATAGTGTGCGAAATACATATTTCGCGCACTGCATGTAAATTCTATGAGATTATTGTATTTTAACTTTTGTGGTCCGCAATCAAGCAAAAATCCAAGAAAAAAATTATTTAAAACAATTTTAAGGGATATACATATTTCGATGGTTGTAGAAAAAAATTTGTTTGTAACATGTGCGCGAACAACTTAGGTGATCTCTATTATATTTTTAACATACAAAATCACACCATCACAGCCTTCTTAACTGTCGAATGGTTTACTTTGCTAAACACAGCCGCCTTAATTTTTAAATAATTATTATATTACTAAAAACTGCCATTACCCTGATCCTAGGCCTACTGTAAAGCTTAAACTTGAAACGCAAATACTAAAGATAGAGAATACCTATATTATTTTAAATATTAATTTTTAACAAACTGGGTATAGTAAGGATTCTACTTTTCTTTTACAACTTTGTTAAACTAATCTCGTAAACTTAACAGTATAATTTAACGGTTAACATTTATGACAATTGTTATTTTTTAATAGCATATTAATGAGCAAAAATTGTGATAAAAATTACAAAACCTAAATTTACTAATTACTAATTTACTATTTTTTAATATAGAATCTAAATATGTATGCAATAGGGTGTTCCATTTAAAAAATCCAAGTTTTTTCATTCAAAATATTTTCGATTGAATATTAAAATAGAAGTTTCTAATGATTTGGATCATTTATCACAACCTTTGTGATGTGAAATATATATAATTTACCTAATTTTTAATTTTTTTTTGTATATAGCAATACGTTTTTTAATAGGGTAATTTTGTAATAAAAATAACATAACCTCATTTTACTCCGAAACAACAAATTAAAAAAAAGCTTTTAGATAAAAGAATCTCACTTTCTTGAGGAGAATCCAAATATGTAATAAAATGCAGTGTTCCATTTAAATTTTTGGAGTTGAGATTGATTCCGACTTACTGGGACGCCCTGTATATATAAAAAGTAAATAATTTAAAAATTTTAATAAATCCAAACAACTTTTATAGAAAACTCCTTGTAGATGTTATAGATTTTGAGATAAGACATTTTACATTACATTATGTACAACATAATAATTACTATAATCCCTTAAATTCTAACATAAGGATAAGCCTTTTTCAAAACAACTCTGATCAAAACTTTAAGCAAAAAAAATTTTGATCATTATCATTACCAAAAAACATGTAATAAAAGCTTAAGAATTGCTAAGTAGTTACTGCGACTATATTGCGAAACCTCAAACAGACTATGAAAACGTTTGAAATCCCTTAGCAACCAGACAATAAGTTTTCCTCGCATACTGCATATGTCGTCATTGAATTGATTTCTTCTGTAGCATATCGATTTATAAATATAGAATAATTTTGTTCTGAAAAATATTATCCTAACAGAAATTATTTGAAATTACTGTGGTTGTGCCAGAAAAATAGCGTATGGAAATTTGAATGATCTTAGGTTACAGAGATCTTAAAACAAGTATGTCGTCGGAAAAATATCCTGATCTAGAACCAATAAACTCGGCTGCGCCCCGTTAAAAAATTCAATTCTCGATCACCATAGCATTTCGCGCACTAGATAAAAAAATAACTATTTCAGTTTACAGACTTACCCCGGATACATACTTACCCCTCCTTATACCTATATTGGTGTGATACTTCAATGTTCACAGAATTGACTATACATACAGCTCAACATTCACATTTGCAGTTGAACAAAAGGTGGTTATTAAATTAGTGTAAAGTATTTTATAATTACTACTATATATATATATATATATATATATATATATATATATATATATATATATATATATATATATATATTAATTGTTGATATTAACATAAATATAATATACATAATAGCCATAATAACAATTTTCATTGGCAGCTTTCGTTCGTAGAGGGCGTTGTAGAATATAACTCTCGGATTAGCAATATTTAACCTATTACAGATTTAGTTATTCACCGTTACCAAAAATGATACAGATTTTTAATCATGTATATATATATATATATATATATATATATATATATATATATATATATATATATATATATATGCCATAATAACAATTTTCATTGGCAGCTTTCGTTCGTAGAGGGCGTTGTAGAATATAACTCTCTAGACGGATTAGCAATATTTAACCTATTACAGATTTAGTTATTCACCGTTACCAAAATGATACAGATTTTTAATCATGTATATATATATATATATATATATATATATATATACATAATAGCCATAATAACAATTTTCATTGGCAGCTTTCGTTCGTAGAGGGCGTTGTAGAATATAACTCTCTAGACGGATTAGCAATATTTAACCTATTACAGATTTAGTTATTCACCGTTACCAAAAATGATACAGATTTTTACTCATATATATATATATATATATATATATATATATATATATATATAATTTGTTGATATTAACATTTCGTAGCAGGTTTGTTTTTACTCTATAGTTGCAATTACTCACGAGACGTGTGAAGTTTACACAACGTATACACGATTTATTACCCAAAGATAAATATTTTTTATTATGAACGAAAATCGTAGCTGTTCGTGTTCTTATATTGTACTATAGTCTTCTTCTTCTCCTTAATATATAAGGCTTCGGTTGGATTATTAATTGAGGACGTTGAATGTTTAAAATTAAAAACGAAATTTATTATCAATCTATAAGCATATATTTTAGAATTCAGTCCAATACAGTACTACAAGTTAACCAGTATGTCAGATACAGAATTAAAACGCCTTCCACATTCATCACTGAGGAGGTGAAAATCCATAGTTTACTGATTAAATTGCACATTAAAAGATGTACAACACGGCTTAATGAAATAAATCATAAGCAATACTGTATACTCCACATTTTATTTATAAATTGTATAGATGAGTGTGAAATACTCAAATGTTCTTTCATTAAGTGTCATACATATCCAATCAGGAATTTTCATGAATTTTAAAAGTGATCTGAGGGTAAACGAAATAAAAAAAGAAATGTTTACGTGATTATACTTTTTGTCCACGACTACTGTGTAACATGATCATTATATATGTGTTTCCTTAATAATAATAATAATATCCATTATGCACTAGTGAATAATGAATTCATATCATTTTACGATTTGTATGTATAAATATCTGGTGTGGAACAAACACCACACGACCTTCCAACCTACAATATGGAAATTAAAAGAAATGAAATAGCTTTAATAAAATTTTTTTAGAATAATTATATCTTTGTATACTTTTATAATAAGCTCATCATGTAAATATGCAACATTTTAAAGGCAAAAACAATAATCTATGTCACAGACATTTAAAACTTCTGAACAGACAGAGATTAGTATACACCTAGATGCTAACTTAAAAATTAAAGAAATGAAATAATTTTAATTATAATTTATTTTAGCGTAACTATGAAACTTCTTTCATGCGTTCATAACGAAAAACAGGCAACATTGTAAAAATGAAACAGTAATCTATGTCAGAATGACGTTTAAAACTTCATTCCAGATAGACATAAATAATACGTTTTAACTTCTATAAAATATCAATGATACATTTTAACCATTTTCATTCATATTTAATTATTCTTTAAACTTACCTTGCATTATATTAAGAAACTTTATAAAGAAAATTTTCTTTAAAAAATATGTCTACACTTTTTCTAATAAAATGAATCTTTATTCAGATATTGAAAAAATGTTAACCAACACTTAAATTGTACCTTAGGAATTTTCTTCCCACTAAATTATGCGTCGTATCCAAAAATTGCATAGAACATAATTAAACGATATCACACATACACGCACCCGCACACGCACACGCACACGCACACGCACACGCACACGCACACGCACACGCACATGCACACGCACACGCACACGCACACGCACACGCACACGCACACGCACACGCACACGCACACGCACGCACACGCACGCGCACACGCACACGCACGCGCACACGCACACGCACACACACACACACACACAACGCACCCGCACTCGCACTCGCACTCGCACAAGCACTCACACTCACACTCGCCCTCGCACGTGCACGCACACACGCACTCGCATTCGCAATCGCAAGCGCAAGCACACTCGCACTCGCTCTCCCACACGCACGCGCACGCGCACGCGTAAGTGCACGCACACGCACACGCACACGTACACGCACACGCACACGCACACGCACACGCACACGCACACGCACAGCACACGCACGCACACGCACACGCACACGCACACGCACACGCGCACGCACACGCACGTGCACATGCACACCCATACGCACACGCACACGCACACGCATACGCACACGCACACGCACACGCACACGCACATGCACACGCACACGCACACGTACACGCACACGCGCACGCGCACGCGCACTCGCACTGTTACGGTCCGAAACCGGTTACTTATTTTTGTTATAAACATTAAAATTTAGTGTCCACACTCACTATATCTTAATTAGATTTTGTTACCGTCAATCAATTAATGTATTTTCACTAACCATCATTGAGTTACTATTTTTTCAATATCAATAGTTTTTCTACAGTTTTAACTTCTATAGAATATAGTTCGAAAATTGGCCGCAGGTAGGCAGGAAAAACGGAGTGATTTTTGATTAAACCGCATGACAGTTGATGGTGAAAAAGGAATTAAATTTCGGTTAATTTAAGAAGCATCCCAGGTATTTGGGGATCAATTATGCTATAAATATAAATTATACACAACCAGATTTATTGGTGATTCATTATTTTTACCTGCTCAACGAGGTGCGTATTAGATAACCTCCTACCACGAGGTGACATGCTTTTTCATTTTTAGCTATCGTTTTAGAGACAATTGATTCTCCCATTTTAATTATATAAAGCCGTAGCTCACCGACATATTTTCTACTTTTACATAATTGGAAATATCGTACAATTGATAGAATTGAAATTTGATCAGTAACCTTCAAAGATCTGTATTCAAACAGGTTTGTTTTAGAAGTAATTTCTTGCTGTTTAGTTATACTATATTTATAGATCGTCATGTTTGGGTTTGCGATTTCCTTTACTTATATCTCCACATAAGGAACATAAATTTATTACGAGGAACTTTGGTAATGCTGTCTCGGAAGATTCACCTGAGATAACCGGCTGCGAATCCAGTCAGGAGACCTCTTAACCAAAACCGTCACGGGTTGACCCTATGATAGCCACTCGCTTTCCGGTTATGTATAGTTTTACGTATCTTTAAAGTATTTTGATTATTATTGCCTTATGTGTACTTTGATGTTTCAATTGTATTAATTAGGATGTAATGCTTACTGAAAGGTGCCCACTGGTAGATTTTCATTTTTATTGCATACCTATATTGATGACTTTGACAAAATAATAGATAGGGATTTAATACCGAGTAACCAGTCATATGGCTGAAATGTTGCCTTACTTATCACAGGCCTAACTGTTCTATAGGGTTATAGAAGAGTATTTTTAGAGATCCACAACAGAAGTTCAAATTACAAATGTTTCTTAATGTAATGAATTAATTATAACAAATAGCTGAATATTTCTTTTACTAAATAAGGGGGACTTTCCAATTTGATTAAATCTTTGAGCTATGACTCGAGTATAAAACAAGTACTTGGTTAAATATTTCAGGGTCAGTTTTAAGCAAATTCAATCATAAGTTCTGTGTTGTAACCCTTATTGGTAATTCCATTATTACCAATGCTGATTATGTCTTTAGTGTGTGCCAAAGAATACTTATGTCTAGGAAAGTAAGGGAAACCTTATTAGAATTATTATTAGAATTAATAATTTGAACTTATTAAAATTGATTTACTTACTAATAAAAACAACTTATTTTATCGTCTTCAAGACGATTGGCGCCCTCTCTTTGATTCTTTATTCTGTTAAATCCTTCCCCACGACTCGCCTCCGCAATACTAAAAGCTAGCCGAAGAGCCTTGTACCCTAAGTAGGTAGCAGCACTCGTACTCGTACTCGCACTCGCACTCACACTGGCACTCGCACTCGCATTCACACGCGCACGCACATGCGCACGCGTACTCGCACTCGCACGCGCAAGCGCAATCGCACTCGCTCTCGCAGGCGCACACGCACGCGCGCGCGCACGCACTCGCACACGCACATGCGCAAACACAAGCACAGGTACACGTACACACACGTGCACGCACATGCGCACGCGCACTAGCACACGCACATACACACGCACACGCACACGCACAAGAACGCGCACACGCGATGCACACGTACACGCGCATGCGCACGCGCACTCGTGCTCTCTCTCGCAGGTACATGCACACGCGCACTCGCATTTGCACTCGCACTCGTAATTTCAAGCGCACTCGCACTCGCTCTCGCATACGCGCACACACGCACTCGCACACGCACACGCATACGGACACGCATACGCACACGCATACGCACACGCAAACGCACACGCACAAGCACATGCACACGCACAAGCACACGCACACGCACACGCACACGCACACGCACACGCACACCCACACGCACACGCACACGCACGTGCACAGGCACACCCACACGCACGCGCACACGCATACGCCCACGCACATGGACACGCACACGCACAAGCACACGCATACGCACCCGCACACGCACACGCACACTCGCACGCACACGCACACGCATACGGACACGCACACCCACACGCACACGCACGTGCACACGCACACCCACACGCACACGCACACGCATACGCACACGGACACGCACAAGCACACGCACACGCACCCGCACCCGCACACGCACACGCACACGCACACTCGCACGCACACGCACAGGCACACGCGCACGCACACGCACACGCACACGAACACGCACACGCACACGCACACGCAAACGCACACGCTCACGTACTCGCATACGCAGACGCACACTCACACGTACAAGCACACGCACAGGCACACGCACACGCGCACGCAAGCGCACACGCACACGCATACCCTCACGCAAACCCACACCCACACCCACACATACACACAAACACACACACACGCACACAGACACACACTCACACTCACACTCAGACTCACACTCACACAATCACACTCACACTCAGGCACGCACACACACCCTCACGCACACGCACACGCACTCGCACACGCACTCGCACACGCACACGCACAAGCACACGCATACGCACCGCACACGCACACGCACACTCGCACGCACACGCATACGGACACGCACACCACACGCACACGAACACGCATACGCACACGGACACGCACAAGCACACGCACCCGCACACGCACACTCGCACGCACACGCACACGCACAGGCACACGCACACGCGCACGCAAGCGCACACGCACACGCACACCCTCACGCAAACCCACATCCACACCCACACATACACACAAACACACACACACACACAGACACACACACACGCACACAGACACACATCACACTCACACTCACACTCACACCCACACTCACACACACACATCACACACTCACACCACACCACAACACACCACTCACACGCACACACACTCACGCACACCACACGCACTCGACACGCACACCACACTCACACACACCACCCAGGCACGCACACACCTCACGCACAGCCACACTCGCACACGCAAACGCACACCACACCCACGCGCACACCACACCACACCTCACCGCACCCACATCACACCACAAACCACACCACACCCACCCACACTCAGCACACCTGCACCTCACCCACACCCACACTCACCTACACCACCCCTACACCCACACCACACTCACACCACACCGCCACACTCACACCTCACACTCACACCAACTCACCCACACTCACACTCACATCACACTCACACTCACACTCACCACAACTCACACCACCTCCACCACACTCACACACCTCACCACTCACACTCACGCTCACACTCACACTCACCCTTACTCACACGCATGCACGCACCCAGGCACGCACGCGCGCATGCTCTCACACGCACGCACCCACACCCACACCCACACGCACATGCTCACGCACACCCACACGCACACGCACATGCACACGCACACGCACGCATACGCACACGCGCTCGTACACGCCCATGTACACGCTCACGCACATGAAGACGCACACACACGCACATCTCAAACTCACTACAAGAAAATCCGTTTTGTCAAACAAATGAACACAATGAGACTATGTGTCGAAATAACCAAAATATTAATGTAGATTTAAGTTTTATTCCTACGTTTAAATAAATACGTGTAAATATGAACATTAATATTAGTGTTAGCAAATAACTAGTTAGAGAAAAATTAATAATTTGAACTTATTAAAATTGATTTACTTACTAATAAAAACAACTTATTTTATCGTCTTCAAGACGATTTGCGCCCTCTATTGATTCTTATATTCTGTTAAATCCTTCCCACGACTCGCCTCCGCAAATACTAATTGAGCTAGCCGAATGAGCCTTGTACCCTAGGTAGGTAGCAGCACTCGTTTACTCGTACTTCGCACTCGCACTCTGATTCTTACTCTGTTCACTTCGCACTCGCCATTCACAGCGCACGCGAACACCACATGCGCACCGTACTCGACTCGCACGCGCAAGCAAGCGCAATCGCACGCTATCGCAGGCGCACCGCACCGCGCGCACGCACACGCACACGCATATGCGCACCACAGCACGGTACACGCAGCACAGGCACGTACGCGGCGCACCGCACCGCAAGCACAAACGCAATCGCCTCGCCGCACACACGCACAGACAGCAGCACACACGCACACGCACGCAGCACCGCACACGCACAGCACACGCACACGCACACGCACACGCACACCCACACGCACACGCACACGCACGTGCACACGCACACTCACACGCACACGCACGCGCATACGCACACGCACACGGACACGCACAAGCACACGCACACCCACCCGCACACGCACACGCACACTCGCACGCACACGCACACGCATACGGACACGCATACGCACACGCAAACGCACACACACAAGCACATGCACACGCACACGCACAAGCACACACACACGCACACGCACACCCACACGCACACGCACACGCACGTGCACACGCACACCCACACGCACACGCACACTCATACGCACACTCGCACGCACACGCACACGCACACGCGCACGCACACGCACACGCTCACTTACTCGCACACAGACGCACACGCACACTCACACGCACAAGCACACGCACACGCACACGCGCACGCAAGCGCACACGCACACCCTCACGCAAACCCACACCCACTCACACACACACACACACACACACACACACACACACACACACAGACACACACACTCACACTCACACTCACACACACACACGCACACGCACACGCACACATACACGCACACGCACTCGCAAACGCACACCCTCACCCACGCCCACTTCATACCAACACCCTCACCCACAGCCACATCCACACCTAAACCCACATCCACACCCACGCGCACACTCACACCACACCTGCACCCTCACCCACACCCACTCCCATACCCACAACTACACCTACACCCACCCCCATACCCATACTCGCCTCCGCAATACTAAGAGCTAGCCGAAGAGCCTTGTACCCTAGGTAGGTAGCAGCACTCGTACTCGTACTCGCACTCGCACTCGCACTCACACTCGCACTCGCACTCGCATTCACACGCGCACGCGCACACACACGCACAGCTACACGCACACGCACACACGCACGCACATGCGCACGCGTACTCGCACTCGCACGCGCAAGCACAAGCGCAATCGCACCGCTCGCAGGCCACACGCACCGCGCACGCACAGCACACCACACGCACACCAACACGTCACGTCACGCACACTCACACGCACCGCACTCGCACCGCAAGCACAAACGCAATCGCACGCTCTCAGGCCACACGCACACGCACACCACATGCACACGCACACACGCACACGCACGTCACACGCACTCACCGCACGCACGCGCATACGCACACGCACACACGGCACACGCACAAGCACACGCACACGCACCGCACGCACGCAACTCGCACGCACCCACACAACGCACGCACGCACCGCACGCACACACACACGCACACGCACACGCGCACACAGCACACACCACACGCACACGCACACGCACACGCACGCACTGCACGCACACGCACACGCACACTCACGCACACGCACGCACGCTACACGCACACGCACCTCACCACACGCACACCACACACGCACACGCACACGCGCACGCAAGCGCACACAGCACACCTCACGCAAAGCCACACCATCCCACACACAAAACACACACACACACACACACACACAGACACACACACTCACACTCACACTCACAATCACACACACGCACACGCACACACACCCACACGCACACACACGCACACGCACTCGCAAACGCACACCCTCACCCACGCCCACTCCACACCCACACCCTCACCCACAGCCACATCCACACCTAAACCCACATCCACACCCACGCGCACACTCGCAGCACACCTGCACCCCACCCACACCCACTCCCATACCCACAACTACACCTACACCCACCCCCATACCCATACCCACACCCACACACACACACACCCCACACCTCACACTCACACTCACACTCGCTCACACTCACACTCACACTCACACTCGTACTCACACTCACACTCACACTCACACTCTCACTCACACTCACACTCACACTCACGCTCACACTCACACGCATGCACGCATCCACGCACGCACGCGCGCATGCTCTCACGCACGCACCCACACCCACCAACCATCACACGCACACGCACGCATGCACACGCTCACAGCCATGACACGCTCACGCACATGAACCACGCACATCTCAAACTCACTACAAGAAAATCCTTCTTGTCAAACAAATGAACACAATGAGACTATATGTCGAAATAACCAAAATATTAATGTAATTTAAGTTTTATCCCTACGTTTAAATAAATACGTGTAAATATGAACATTAATATTGGTGTTAGCAAATAACTAGTTAGAGAAAAATTCAATATTTTCTTTAAACGTTTTAATTAAATATTAGTCATTTAAAGATATGTAGCACTTAATTGCAGGTAAAATTGTTTGGTAGCCGTGGACAAATTATTGTATTCTACTCGCATATAATGGCTGTTATTTACTTGGATGATTCATTCGCATGAATAACAGCCAACATTATATGCTTGTTGCATAATATACTATTTCAAGCTAAATTTAGAGCTTAAAAGCGACACCCGTTAGCCAGGCTACAGGCGTGAAGAAACAATCGAGGAATAACATAACCGCGCAGACAGCAGAGAGTAGATGTGGTTTTATAGCAGCTGGGATTATTTGTTGTGAGTTTTAGGCGGTTCTTGTGTGCAGTTTTATAAACAACTTCTCCCAGATTAGTGTTAAGTACTTGGAAAAATCAACAACAACGATGGTTGCTGGATATGTTCAACGAAGTGCAGATAATCTGCCGAAAATAGATTCTCTAACCTTGTTTTCATTCTCAAGAAGCAATCCCGATTTTGTGGGAGCTGAAATGAGAAATAGAAAGACCAGGGGTTAAGCAATATTTCCATCTTGTTAGAATTAATTTATTATAAATTTTGTTATGAACGAATATGTTCCGCTACACATCTAAACCGCACTAGTCGTGTATGCTTACCGAAATAAGAGTGTTGCCAAACCAGCTACAGTGGAAATGGGCGTGGTCGATATAAGGAGTAAAATGATTGAAAAGTAGTTCAAACACTTTACCATTAATCTACAACTCACAAAACTCAGTCCGGGAAAAATTGTCTCTAGGCGCCACCACAACCTTAAATTTTGCTAAAATAAATAGTCTTAGGCAGGATGTTAAATTAATCCTATCTGACTGTGGAAGACAGAATTGCAGCCTACGCAGTAAAACCATTCACCATTCAAATTCAGACTTCAAAATAAATTGATCCAAAAGCTTAAGAAAATTCTGAAATACACGAGTCGTCGTAAACTTATTGAACACACCCTTTACAAATAAAAATTCTCAAATCGTAAGACGTTAATTTGAATACTTTTTAAGTATCCTTCGTGTACCTGTAAATTTATATTTCTAACTGTTATAAAACTTTGCATGAAATAAAGATTCCAATTTAGAAAATTCTAAATAAAATAAATGAAATTGGTTTAAGAATAAATTGTTATCTCAACAAAATTGATTGCTGAATATTTCAAACGTAGAGCGGTTAGTGTTTGTATCATCAATAAAATCGTTATATTTTGTTAATACTTTATCTTTAAAATCGTATTTAGACATTCATTGATAGGTTCAAACTTTAATACATCAAAACTGCAATTTATACTGAATAAAAAAAAACAATAGGTGCTTTGTTAGTAGTGTTCTGCATTAATATTTCAAAGCTAAAATATAATTTGTGATCGATATGGCTCATTACGCAATTTCCAATCTATCCTTAAATTCGAAAATAAGCACAGACTAATTTCACTTATCAGAAGGTGTAACCAGTTAGGCACACAATTAGCACAAATAAATGACAAAATAAATTAAACAGTGGATATGTATTGACAAATTCGCACATCAATACATTAAGACTAAAATTCCCCAATTCCTAACACTAAAAACAACAAAATAACTAACGTTCGCTTACCTTATTTTTTCTTTGAATGAACCGTAATTACCGCAACAATAAAAAAATGTACTTAAAAGATAATCGTACTTGACTTGGTTCAATAAAATTTAAATCTAATTCTTACGTATTACATTAATTAATCCTTTTTCGGTGCGGTAGTTGTAGTCCATATGATCTGCTTTCGGTAATCTTTTGTTAAATTCTTAGACGCACTATGCTCGAAACACAAGATGTAGCCACATTCGCCCTACGTACTCGGCTGTAGTAGTCACTAACGCAGTGTCTATGGTTTGTTACTCGCGTACCTGGTACAGGGGCTCTTTACCCTAACATCACATCACCTTATACTGTGATGTTTGCCCTTCAAAACGTTTACCACAATGAAAAATGGTTACTTCCATATACACAGTAAAGTTCTTATTTGCTTTTATATAATAAATTTGGTATTGCTAACGATTGTACACATTCAATGTCAATGATAACCACCAATAACTTAACTAAATTTTACAAACTTTTCTTTCGGTCACTTAAATGGTTACCTTCAGTCTTCTTTATAATGATATTAGGTCACGCATGCTACAACTGGACACTAATAACAAAATGTCAAAATGTTAGCTGTGTTAACTTCCAATCTGCCTAAGCACTTTTTTTTCTTGAAGAAAATCACTAATGTTTTTCTTCAACACACAACATATTAAATTATTTATTTCTGAATGTCTATACGATTTATCCCCTTATGGATTAATGCAGTCGCTATACATGCTTTTACTAACATTATAATTTTCACAAATAAGCTCTGACACTAACCATTCTAATGGTTCTGCGCGCGACTCTTACTTAAAACCTCTAACCAATTAACTAACCAACCCTTGAAATTTGACACTCGATTATGTACCTTCTGCCCGCCATATTGCCAATACGTCACAATAAATTTGCGCTAAAATCAAAATTTACCTATCCGTGTCACGTCGAAGGTTCCAACGTGCAAGAAGACGCCGACGGTGCGAAATAAACGTAGCCATTTTGAATTACTTTGTAAGTTCACTAAAATCTTTCCGAAGAAATCATCCATTACACTTACATTCACACTGTAGGTTAACCAGATTATATCTGAACTTTCTATGCAAATCTCACATATGCTCGAATTCCGTTTCCGCACAATCTAACGAACTCACTCACATTTTATTAACTTCATTCTTGAACATGCATTAAATTTTCCTATTGCACCATAGTACAAAATTTCTACAAACAAAAATATGAAGCCATATTCCTTACTGCACGTTAATAAAATATCAATATACCATAAACTCACTCACTCATACGTCTACTCCCATTTCTATAGTCCAAATTCCTCCATACACAGTAGCAAAACGACCAGTAGTTTTACCAGTGCCGTATCAACAAAAATTACTCAAAGCGTTATTTCTCAACCAAATTTAACGCTTTCAACACGACAATCTTTCTACAGCATTCAAATATTCCTTCACTTACATTACGCATACTCAAACAAAAAATTCTTTTCAAGCAAACTCACTTCAGCTACATTCGAAACACGTTACATGGGTTATCAGAATACTACACATCTACGGTGCATCGAAATAACCTTACAGTTCAAAGATAAATATGTAATTAAAAATTATTATTAATTTTATTTTTTTATTAAATACATAAATAAAAAGTTTACCTCGAGTGGGATTTGAACCTACCACCTGTACTTTGCTAGAGTACCGCGCTAACCACCTGCGCTATCGAGATCCAAGCCCCAATCGATGTACATTTTGTCTTTATGTAAGTAAAACTGATGTAAATTCTAAATATAATGAGATTACAATCAAATTACTTATATTAATGGATTGTGAGCCTGCAATATCGCAAGGATTCACACATACCAAAGCAACTTGACTAATATTAATTTATTATAAGTTTGATTTTGAATGAATAAGTACAAAGGTAAACATGTAATCAAAAATGATTATTAATTTTATTAAATACATAAATAAAATGTTTACCTCGAGTAGGAATCGAACCTACGACCTGTACTTTGCTAGAGTTCTACATACATAAAGACAAAATTTACATCGATTAGGGCTTGACTCTCGATAGCGCAGTTGGTTAGTGCGGTACTCTAGCAAAGTACAGGTCGTAGGTTCAAATCCTACTCGAGGTAAAGTTTTTATTTATGTTTTAAATAAATTTAACAATAATTTTTAATAGCTAGAATTAAACTGTTTATTATTATTATTTTAAAAAGAGTGAATTAACTTCAAACTTAACCTTCAAATATGATGTTGAATTTTACATTGATTTTAGTTCAGCTCATCAGAATTTTGGTGATCATGCTGTTGGCTATGTGGAAATAAAAATGGAATTCGGATTGTGTACTATAAAAGACCCCTGAACAGACGGTCAGGAAGAATGCTTACAATGTTGAGGTGACATGTAATAAAAGAGACGAAAGAATTCGAAGCGTTAGCTGATGAGTATACCTAATTTTTGTATTAAAGTAAACAAAATAGAAGTTACTATTTAGCTGCATTTAAATTTTTAAGGACCCATGAAACGAATGTGTAGTGTTTTATATTGTACAATAATGTTTCATGACATTTTTTTAAAGTAAAAGGGCATTATGCTTTTCAGGTGGCTGTAAACATGCGATTGCATTTCTAATGTGGTTACACCGTCGAAGTGAGGAGCCAACGCCTACGTCAGTGGCCAGTTATTGGAAGAAGTTAAAGCTGTTAGCGGCACATCCTCAAAATGTATTAGAGGAAGAGATTTGGGAAGACAGCGAATGTCATAAACCACAGCTAGTGATGATTCATTTCTGCAGGCTGTAGTAACCGCAGCCAAAAATTAAATCAGAATGACAATGTATTGGGGAAATATTATAAGCAGTTCAGCCCTACAGAACAACTTTCAATGCATTACATGCGTGAAAATCTAAAAGTAATTGATGTGCCTAATGTTGATAATTTTATGCGCCTTTGTGAAAGCAACATGCCAATAGATTCAATCAAATTAACAGACGAAAATACCAAAGAACAAGCTAAATCTCCACTTTCACATGAGCTTCAATAATGTCGGATTACAAGGCATATAAAGCTTAGCACTGCAAGACGTTGGACGAAAAGTTTGGTTGAGGCTTCGTCTGGTGGGCGGAGACTGAAAAGACAGTGCTGCAATGAGGACGGGTCGTAAACTAGAGGGTGAAGTTGTTAAGTAGTGCGGACGAAAATAAAATAAAAAATTAATAACTGCGGGCTGGTGCTGTGTTCGCAGTATCTCGTTTTGGGAGCATCTCCAGACGGTATATCTTATTCATACGCTGTGGAAGTAAAGTGTCTAGCCTCTGACAAAGCAGTCAGACGATATCTGACCAGTGACTGTAACATAATAGCAAAATATGTGGCATAGGTACAGCTGCAGATGCTCGTTTACAAAAAGAAACGTGCTCTTTTTTGTGTGAATTTTGAAAATTTAAAAAATGTCACTCTATTTTATTTAGATTATAATGAAAGCAGTTGCCTGGATTTATGTCAAAAGTGCATATCATTTTGGAAGGAAGCCGTTTTTCCAAAACGGAAAGCCAACGGTTGGTAAATAAATAGTGTTCTTCAGGAATGCTCTAGTTTTTTTTACACTTTGTCATATAATATACATTTTATTGGCTCCGTAGAAAAACGTCTTTTCAAATGTCGACAAGTACACCCAAAAACTAACTATACCTTGCAGTATGAACAAATATTGTAGCTTTTATTTATTTCATGGATACTAAAGAAAAGGCATTCATTTTACAGCTAAATTTTTATTAAATAATCTTGTAAATTTATCATCAAACAAGCTTTAATTATTACATGGTCAATGATCGGCACTAGGTGATTGTCCACACAAGCATAAGGTAGCAACATATGAAATTCACGAAGGCGGCCCATGACTCTTTCAATATGTATTCGAATTGCAGCTCTTTGTTTAGTTAATTTAACTTCTGAAGCTTGGATTTTTTGAGAAGCACTGACTACTTTATTTAAAAAACCACATTCTTTAAAAATTGCTTCATCAGAAGCTCTATCTCCAAAACTCTCAGAAAGAAAATTGACCAGTCCATCTGGCGAACATAAAATAAACAATTTGAGGGTGTTATACTTATAATACTCGGACTAAGTCAAAGCTTGATACACTGCATTACTGCGCCTTTCAATTTCGATCTCCAAATAATCCACAGTTGCAACTACATTCATGTATCTTGCACGAAACGGTATAGACAAATGCAATCGAGTTTGTTTTCCAATGGGCCACAAAATTAATTGTTGCATTAAAGTGGAAAACTTAAGGATGCTAGAAAATATTCTGGTAGATAGAAATTCCAAAGCGTATTCCTAATATATTAAGCGGTTCATTTAACCGAATTTTTCGAAGTAAAAAAATATGATAGACGGGAACGTTGCTTTTCAAACAACCTGGTTATATAAAAACTTCTCTTCGGGAGCCCTATCAAGCACCTTGGCTCCCTTTGGATAGCAGCTTCTGTTCCTTTTAACATATATGTCTTGAATTCTTCATTTGTTTCACGTTAGATCCGGAATCAATTTCGGATTTTTTCTAATCACTTTCTTCACTTTCATTGGGTTCTGATAAACGTTGTTTTGAAGGCGGATAAAGGGTTCCTTTAGCCTTATCTATCAGATGCGTTTTTTAAATGGAGAAGTGACTTGATATGTAGATAGAATAGCAAACGGAGATAAAGCAACAGACTTGCTCATAATAGACTTGTTACGGTGAGACGATCGAGTATTCACGTGCACCCCTTATCTTTTATTACATGCATATCCAATAAGACGCCTTCTTTTAAAGACAGTAGAAGGAAATAATAATTGTACCAATTCCAGAATCAAATGCTAATCTACAAAAACTGTATCCCTGACTTATTTTTGGTATAAACCAATTCCATAGCGGTGTGAAATTAAATATCGTACTATTCCGCCATGGCACATATCATTCAGGAAATGTAATTTTACTTGAAACTGTCTAAACTAATAACGACTAAGAGTGTGTATAAAGTCCAACTAATAAGAATTCTCGAAGAGCTGAAAACATTGAACATATGTATACAAATGGATGTAAAAAGAAAACAAAGTTGGAATATGCCCCATACAAGGGTCATCACCATCATAATCATAATGCAGTAAACTTCCTCAGCAATCCATGCAATATACAATATTTTCAATGCGGATCCTTCCATACCAATAATAATCAAGCATACCTATATACCCACTTGAGAGGATGCAGTAGTAGTTAATTGGATCTTAGGAAATCAAGAAATCGCAGGACATAACTGAAGAAAGACAAAAGCACAAATGTAGTACTACTGTTAACTACCACGTAGTTTTTAAACTAGATAAAGATGCAGTAATGATTGGAAAATGACACAGATATTAGTACTGTGCGCTCTAAAAACGTTACTTTCCAGCTGATCGTTTGCCAACTTTTGTTTATAACCTCTTTGTTTTTCCGGCGTATCAAATTTGTTCATTACTTATTCTACAAAACGGTTTATTTTAAAACTATCCGCTGCCTGTATTGAATTTATAAGTAAGTTACTTTAATTATTAATTTCATGTTATATTAATGTAACCAAATCTACTTCTTTATATAATGTGCGACGCAAGTATATCTCATAACGCTCAAGCACCTCAAGCAAGAAAACGTACAAGTTACAGAAATTTTCCCCATGATTTCAGTAGATTAGTCTAGGGGAAAACCTGGGTTCGGCTGTTATGGTTCAACTGACACCTGAGAAGAGCATATATGGGCGTAGTGGCACCATTTTGTGGTGCCAGAACGTTTTTTTCTCATTTCTAGTATCCAGGTCTCTGGAATCGTGATTTTATTTAACGATGTACATCTGAAGACGGCGTTTCGGTCGGAAGATGTAAGTTAAAGGTCTAAGTAACACCTCTGACGTTGTGGCACCATCCAATTTGAACTACGTTACTACTTATTACCTGACACAATAATTCCTTGTATTCGTTACTTACGATTTTATTTACAATTTATTTTATTTACAATATTAATAGAAGCAATGTTTCATTCGACAGAATGTTTTACATTGGGAAGGAAGAAATTAGTCAGGACATGGAAAATATAGCCTCAGTAAGGTCAATTCTTTACTTGACATTTTCCGCTTCATTCGCTAATTTATCTTGAATAGCATTTGACAAACATAGTTGCAAGTGTAGTAAAAAATGGAATTAACCCGAGAACATTTTCGCATAATGATTTATTATGACTTTAAGAAAGGTTTATGTGCGTATGACCACGAAGAGAGTTTGAAATCAACATTTGGCCATCCGACCCCTTCCTTGGCAACAATTTACAGATGGCACAAGGAATTCGAACGTAGAAGAACTACAGTTGATCACCAGAAAGGGACAGACCTTCCCATTACCGCTGTGACAGAGGAACACATTGCTGCTATGACGAAGATTATGGAATCAAATAACAGAACTAGTTACCTTGTAATAGGGGCTCAACTGAGAATTGGATCCTCATCTGTGAAAACAATAATACGTGACAACCTGAAAAAAATCGTAAGTAGTCTTGTACCCCATCAAGTTGCAGATATTCAAAAAGCTGAACGAGTACGAATTTTCCACGAAACTGGAACATTACCACCAAACACCAAACTTTGTGGAAAATTGTAGCAGGCGATGAAACTTACATACCATTTTTCGACATACCAACTCGACAAGAGAGCCGCGTATGGAACCATGAAGACGAGGCTACACCAACATTAATCAGAAAGCAGCGAGCAATGAAGAAAGTAATGTACGCTGTGTTATTTAGAAGTACTGGTATAGTGAGCGCTATTAAACGAAACCTTCTTAGCAATAAATTATATATTTCAAATCGTTTTTCTCTTACGTTGGCAGTAAGATTTGGACAGTAAACTTTTTTAAATATTTTAAGATGTCAATCTTATTTAATGATTCCATGAATTGACGTATGCGAAATCCTAGTTATTTTTGCAATTTTCCTAGTTCCAACAGCTTCGCCAGGTTGAAAATTTCTTATAATAAACCTTACTCTATCAATATTTACTTCAGTTCTCGAGCTTTGCTACCTTCCCCTTCCCCTTTTATGTGCAATAGACCCAATGTGACAATTCGGAAATTCGTTCACAATTTTAAATTCTTCACGGTAATATTTAATGAAGATGCTACCTTCTTTGCTTAAAACTCGCATTATGGACTAACCAATTTGGTAATTCAACTTATAAACGTCAAACAAATTCCATGACAACCTGAGTAGTCATGACTCATAGCTTACTGATTAATATTGACATTTTCACTTACAAATGTCAAACACATTCTTAACACATCTAACAAAACTTACCGCCAATGTAAGACACAAACGATGGGAAAGATGTAATTTATTGCTAAGAAGGTTCGTTCTCGTGAAGGTTTGAAAAAAATATGGATTTCAGATGAAAAAATGTTTTATTTAAGGCCACCTAAAAATACCCAAAATAATAGGGCGTACGCTGACGTACAATTTAAGACGGAAATCCTATTAGAGCATCTTTTAATACAAATATAACTGTTATGTCTGTGAAGGTATCAATAGCATTGTCTTGATTTTACCAAATTTCATTTTTTTTAAATTTATGGTGAAGGCGTGTTAAAGAGCATAATTTTGTTTTTACTGAAATGTTCTGGATAGTTCACCTACCAAAAGGACATATTGTATGGCCTCTTTTGGACAATTACAATTTAATTCGTTTTGCAATGTTTTCGACACTCAGGGCGAGTTCGTGACTTTCACTGCCTTGGTGCTAGTTATGTTACCTACCTGGGAAATAACATTTAGTTAGTTTATAACAAATTTATTAGGTCACAATAATATAAAAATACAAATATTCTGGAACAGGAAGTAACAAAAATAAATAAAATTAACTCTAACGGGTTCAATAAACAAATAAAAAGTAAACTAAAATTTATTCTGGTTTTGTTGGCGTTGGTAATAGGGGACGCCACTGCCTGGATTCCCCGGGGTTTTATTATTGAGTGCCCTCTGTGGATAACGGTTGGAAATATACAATTAAAACATATGTGCTACAAATACGTTAAATATTTCGCAAATGCACATGTTAATTAATAATTACAGTGAAAATATAATATAAGTGTAGTGCGTTATGTGTTATGTGAGTTCGGGATAATGAGGGAATTAATCACATGGCCATAAATTGGGTTTATGAAAACACTTCCTTTTTACTTCATGTTTTTACTTTCAGTCGTTAACGTTTCGCTCGTATTTTCGGAACTTCATCAGAACGTTAGTGACTAGTTATTAGATCATTATCTCTTCCTTAGTCCTGTTTTAATTGTATCTGCTGCATCTGACTTTCATGCCTTGTTTTATTTAATTTAATGTTGTACAGCGTGACATTGGGGAAATTCAAATGGGTTTTTATAATTTATAAAAATGTTTCCACTTCATTTCAAATATCTTGACGGGTTTTAAATGTTTGTCCTGTTATTATAGCTTTAAAGAGTGTATGTCAACAATTTTATATTTACAACTTAAAAATTAGTTATACTGTAATTTTAATATATTTTCGTTGTGTTAACGTTTACAACTGTGGAGTGCATAATTAAAAACAAGGCGTGAAAGCCAGATGCAGCAGATACAATTACAATAGGACTAAAGGAAGGGGTAATTATCTAGTAACTAGTCACTAACGAAACGTTAACGACTGAAACATATATATATATATATATATATATATATATATATATATATATATATATATATATATGTTTCTATTTAGATTTCCACAAGTATTCATGTTTAAATAAGACAATTTTTCTTTAAAACTTGTGTAAATAAACGTAAAAATTAATTCAACGTTTCGGGAACGTCCTTTGTTCCCTTTGTCAAGAATTTATTTGACAATTACAGAAATTGAAATAAGGTAACTATTTTTAACAAGTACAAAATATGAAACAGGTAACTAATTTAATTTTAATCTGGACGAGTGTGTTTGACTTCGGGTAGTTGGTCTAGTAGGTGATGTAGAAGGTGCAGAAGTGGGGACGCCTGGAATAGTTGCAGCATAAGTGTTTGAAATTGCTGGAAGATTTGGAGTTGGTTGAAATGTAGAATCAACTTGTTTAATGATATTCTTCCAAATTTGTGGCATTCTAGAAGTGTCATCTCGTTTATTGAGGGCGTTTGGTCTTCTTTCAATTTCAACTGCTTCTCTAATAATTCTTGCTTGTAAGGTATATAGAGGTGCAATTAAACGGATATTGTTGGTATTAATTTGGTGTCCTGTATCTAAATGATGTGTAGCTAAAGACGATGAAGGATTGTGCTGTTTAATTGCTAGTTGGTGTTCATCGGCTCTCGCATATAATATTCTGTTAGTTTGTCCTATATAAGTTATTCGACAGTTGTTGCACGGTATCTCATACACTCCTTGGCTTTCATTAGGAACTTTGTCTTTGGGGTTTCTTAAAAGTTGGGACAAAGTTGAATGTGGTTTGAATACCGGTCTGAAGTCGTTTTTGGGAAATTTCTTTGCTATTCTGTCTGTAATTCCCTTTATATAAGGTAGAATAACAGGAATCTTTCGTTCATTGTTTGACAAGCTATTATTTCTTGGTCTTCTTATTTCGTTGGTAATTTTCAATGTTTCTTGATCTTTGTATCCATTTTGAACTAGTATTTTATTAATAGTCTTCATCTCTTCCGTTCTAGAATTTTGGTCAGATAAGTGGTAAGAGCGGTATATCAAGGATATACTTTCTTATACATAATCGAAATTAAAAATTAATAACAGAAATGAAAACTACGTGAAATTTTGAACAAAAAGACACCTAACAAGCTATGGTTCCTAACATTAATTTACGAAAACACTTAATCTAACTTAAATAAGCTTATAACTATTTACCCTTACAAGCTATACTTTTTCTAATTACAAAAATGGAATTTTGAGAACATTTTACACAAGAACACATACTTTTTGTCTTAGAAATATTTAATTTAAAGAAATTTTAAGCTTTTGTAAATTTATCTTAAATTCACCTCAGATTTTACACAATTTTGCGGTGAAAAGCGATGTATCCTTATAAAAACTGTGCTATATTAAGAACGAACATCTACTAATTGCTTTAAGAGCAAAATTTAAGCCTAATAATGTGAAAAAAGTATAAAATTATGTAAAAAACCTAAAAATTATAACCTAACCAAACTTAAATCTAAAATTGAAATTAATTCATATTTAAAAATGTTTTCAACACTTGAAATGTTATGTTAAAGGTTTGTACTTCTTGTCTTTATTATTTTCACTGTCTATTTGTAATGCATAATGTCAAATAGTGTTGCACTAAAAAAGTCTCTTCGTCTAACACTCTTATGAATCATTTCAATATAAAAATGTAGACCACTATAAATGTCTGTATGCCAAAATGTTCTATGTGTTCTTCTCATTGTAAAACTTATATCTGAATTTTTGTCATTAAGTCGCTACCAAAAATATGTGCGAAAAATGTCTAAACTGTCCCTATTATAACCCTTTTATGAAATTTTTGTATTTCCTGCATTTAAAAACTAATTATACACTATCCCTAACATAATCCTAACTATACAGTTCATGTTTAAACACCTGTAAAGTGTTCACTTGCCAAATTACCATTGAAAAATTGACTTTTATTGCAATAATTGAAATACTAAAATGACTTTACGAAAATGGTTATTTTTAACATTCTTGACAATTTTGTTAGCAGCAAAATGCTTTTTATGATAAAACCAAACTATGTAAATAATATTCAGACTAATTTATACCAAAAAAATCTATTTTAATCAGATCGTGAACCAGATTTATATAAAACAGTGTCTTGCACCTGTATCGAGCTAGAAATCACCCCTTTTTATGACCCAAATGTCATTTAAGATGTCCTCTTTCTGAACATCTCAATATATATATATATATATATATATATATATATATATATATATATATATACAGTGCTTTTCATTTCAAAACTAGTCACTCTTAGTATTTTTTTAACAATGGAATTTCGACCTAGAAAAAAATACGTCTATTTAGATGTCAAGGGGGACATTAAAAAACACTGTTCATGAAATTTTGCTTATCACCCCTTAATCCCCACTCCCCTCCCTTTCAAATTTCAAATTGCATGCCCTAGCTTGTGATACATCATTTTGAAGGTATTCAAAATACAAATACAACGGCGTTAAAAACATTGATTTCCATCCCCCCATTTTGAAGTTACAAGCAAAAATGTCACTACTATAGAAATAAATTTTGTTCAGTGATTTCATTGTTCAAGATAATACCCCTAGTTTATCAAGTACTGAAATACGAAGTGATACGGAAACGATATCTCCTCTCTAGAATATTTTTATCCTGTTTTTATCGATTTGGATTATTATTGCTTTCAGAGTTCAGTTAAGGCAACCCGTATTTCAGTTTATTGTTGGATTTTGACAATTCATTACTTCAGTTTGAAACATTGAATTTGAATAAAACCAAAAATCAATCATGGTTTACACTATTCAAGAAAGAGTTGAAATTATTTATTTGTATGGAGCCCAGAATAAGTGTGCTCATAACACAGCCCGAGTCTTTAACGAAACGCATCCTGAAAAAAATGTTGGATATCAATGTGCTAACTCTGGTGAGAAAATTTGAAGAGACTGGCTCAGTATGTAACTAAGTAAGAAAAACATCACGAGTTCTCAACAAAGCTGCACAAATTGAGGTCTTAGGCCATTTTGCCGCTGAACCAACGACTTCAATTCCAAAAGTCGCTGCATTAACGAATATTTCTGTTGGTTCCATACTCAAGACTTTAAAACGTCACAAGTTCTTTCCTTACAAATTTACCATTCTCCATGAACTCACTGAAGATGATTACGATAGGAGGATTCTATTCTGTGAAATAATGACTGCGATGATTCAAAATGACAGCAATTTGGCAAAGAATATTTGCTTCAGTGATGAATCGACGTTCCATCTGAATGGCTTTGTTAATAAACAGAACTGTAGATATTGGGATCTTCAAAATCCTAACGTGTTCTTAGAGGGTCATACGCAGTTTTCAGAAAAAAACTAATGCCTGGGCAGGAATTCTTGGAAATGTTGTTTATCGAAGAAAATTTAACCGCTGATTTGTATTTAAATGTATTGGAAAGCTACATTGATCGGCTTATAACTGAGTCCTTAGAAAATCACGCTGACGAAGAAGGCAACCCACTGTTAGATGAAAGAAATTTGCAGTATCAACAAGACGGTGCAGTCCCACACTATGCGTTGGGTATTCGCGAGTCGCTTAATCAACGGTTTCCCGGCAAATGGATTGGCAGAAGAGGCGCAATAGACTGGCCTGCCAGATCTCCCGACCTAACGCATTGGATTTTTTCCTTTGGGGTTATTTAAAATCAATCGTGTATCGTAACCCTCAATCAGAAAATATTGAGGCCCTTAGAGCTAGGATCACTCAAGCTTGCTAGCAAATTACTTCGGAAACATTTCAAAATGTTAGAGAAGAATTCGTTAGTAGATTGTTTTATTGTCTAGCTAAGAATGGAGAACATTTTGAGCACTTAATAGAGTCAGGTTACACGAATATATTGTATTGTTGTTTACCTAAGAATAGAGAACATTTTGAGCATTTAATAAAGTATTGTTTTTGTCTTGAACAATGAAATCAATAAACAAAATTTATTCCTATAGTATTTACATTTTCGCTTGTAGTTTCAAAATGGGGCGATGGAAATCAATTTTCTGAACGCCGTTGCATTTGTATTTTGAATACCTTCAAAATGATGTATCACAAGCGGGGGGGTGCAATTTGAAATTTTAAAGGGAGGGGAGTGGGGATTAAGGGGTGAAAAGTAAAATACTATGAACACTGTTTTTGAATATCCCCGTCGACATCTAAATTGACGTATTTTCTTTCTAGATCGAGACGCCATTGCTAAAAATAATATTAAGCAATATATATATATATATATATATATATATATATATATATATATATATAATATCTTGAAAAAATGTAAATATTTATTTTTAGTACGGCACACAATCTGAAAGCATTTCTTATAGCTTCTATACTAGTTTTGTAACCGTCAACAAAAAAAACACAAGATAGATCACTAAGACGTTCTTTAGATTTAAACAGAGTTTAATAAATTATTGACAATTTTAGGCTTTGCAAAAATAATCAATAATTAGTATATATTAGTATATATTAGACTGTTAAAGAATTTGGTTGCACGGTCTTGACTTTAATGAGCTAGACAGAGTCATCGCCTTTTGTCGTATACGCGTACCGAGTAATAGACGAAGGTGATGGATTGTTGATATAATGCTTATCACTTGCACATACCCTACTTTACATGTCTGATCGTTCGCGCAATTTGGAAACCAAAACTCTATTTCATAGAATCAGAATGAAAATAACTGATGCACCGTGTATTCTGCTAAACACCTATCTAGTTTAAGTTTATTTTTACATTTCGCTTTGACCTAAGATAAAAAATAACCATAAATTCTAATTTGAACGTATTTTAACAAAATAACGTATAGTATATAATTACACCGTT
The DNA here is from genome assembly GCA_036346205.1 of Vesta saturnalis. Taxonomy (NCBI): domain Eukaryota; kingdom Metazoa; phylum Arthropoda; class Insecta; order Coleoptera; family Lampyridae; genus Vesta; species Vesta saturnalis. Next base: position 216,099 of record JARFJB010002497.1, on the reverse strand, counting down.
AAATAGGGTGTACAATGCACACTTTGAACATATTGACTAGACGCCACTAGTTAAGAACCAAAGGAGTGGTTATGAAAAAGACCAGCGACAACTACAAGCACTATTAGAGGAAGCGTTCTCTGATGAAGAACCCATGAATATTCAGCTGGTAGTTATCATGAAACTAGTGATGAAGAATCGTCTTCAAGAACAAATTGTTTAATTAAAAAAAAACATAAAGCTCAATAAAAATATTGTAACAACACTACGTAGCGATGCGAACATGGGTCCTCCTAAATCAAGATGGAAACACGGTTTTTTCAAGGCGTACTGTGGAAAGGACAAAAAGTATAATTCTACTAGCATGGAAATTTGTAGTGGTACTTACTGTACTAGTGTAAATTTAACAAATAACCCCTTAAAGCCACAAACCCACCTAGTAGGAACGACTCATAAAGATCGGAAAGGACTTCTTAAAGACATTATGGAAAGAAGTTGAAGTTATTGACAAGATAAGCGAAAGAGGAGTTGTTGTTATCACATGGTCAGACAAACTCGAAGTGTTGATGTCTACTAAAGACGTAGATATAATTTTTTGTGGTAACGTTGTAAATGCCCATCTAGTATACAAGGATACTGGCAAGAAAATTAACAACATAGAGTTCAGGGAAGAGATAGAAAAAGAATTACTTCACTAAAAATCACTTAGAACTAAACATTTAGGCGCCAAACACTTATTTTATGTTTGAATACAATCGCTTTTTAATTTTTGTTGTTATCGCAGCCGCACTGAGATCTAGCCCCTAAGTTTTTGAAATATCGTGTCCGAAAGATTCAGCACACACATGCACACACACGCTCATGCACGCACCCACTCACGTATACGCATCCCCTCCACGCAAACATTTTTGATATTTTTCATAAACCATTTTTTGGACTTCGGAGACCCCAAAACGGATATTTATGACTTCAGTGCAATTTCGAATTTTTTAACCGATTTCTTTAGGTAGGAAAATTAAAAAAAAGTGTTACAAATAACTATTCATTCAACAAGCACCCAGGTTTATTAGTGACTTTAAAAAAGTTTCGTGTGTTTGTACTGGTAACTTTTATTCTAATACAAACTATTGCAGAACTTACCCTTCTGAAGTTATAGTGAAGTACCGTATTTTAAGATTACTTAGAGCTAGAAATATTGATTAAGTACGTCTTTTATTGGTGGTCACAAGTAATATAATTTCTTCTTACTTCCTCCTTAAAACGCTACAAATCTAGAGTATTCAAATGTCTCAATCATAAACGAAGATTTAGTTTGAATTTCTGTTTCAAACTGCATAATTCTTATCTAACTCATAACCGAAGCGCTGAATTATTAATAAAATAAAAATATTACTCAATAGAAACCTTTCTTCCAGCTTCTTTGAAGTATCCCAAATAGAATGGGTGCATCAATCACTGCAGTAAACCACAATTATAGCAACTTTTAACCTAGATACTTGGCGTTTGAAATTAAATATATTGCAAAATAATAAATTTATTGCTGACGTAGAATATTTTTTTTTGTTTATGCCCCTTTTAAATTATGTTCGCGTTTATTTTCAAAAGGTAGGCAAGCAGGAAGTACTTCATGAAATATTTAGAATACGTTTCCTACATAAATGAATATACTTAAAATATTTATTACCAAAGTTAATTTTAACCAAAACAGAGATTAATGGCTGTGTTCCAAAATTGCATATATCAGCTGATAGCATATCGGAAAATTAGTCTAACAATTTCATCACACACAATTGCTAACTGATTGATGGCTTTATAGCTTAATCAGCTACTTATTCAGAAGGATAAATTATGTCTGCTTAATGGTTTTGCAAACTTTTCTTTTACCGGTGCGTATATATTTCGTAAACAAAAAGGGAAAGCAATTCGTTAGCTTTTGACAAAGAAAATACAACGGTGTTTAATATATGCCTTAATTATTCTATCTGTAATATAAAAACCATGAAAATGTCCTCTCTTTGTCGAATCTTTCACAGAGAGGATCGAGAGCGCGTATAGTAGCAAGTCTATTCAAATCACCTTTAATGAACTCTGACCAGTGATCAACTACAGGCTCTCGGGAACTTTGTCATTACAGAATATGCAGCAGCAACACCAACGATCAAACACCGCTAAGGAGCAGCCATCACCGGAGAAGTAGACTAGCCACACGCAGGGATCAGGACACGTCAGGATTACCCACACGTAGAGGATTGGAAATATCAAGGAACGATCCAGTAAACAGCACCGCCAAACACAGCCACCGCTGGACACCAATAGGAACAAGAGAACACCCAGAGGTACTCTTAATAAAAATACATAAAACCCTGTGCTATTTATTGAACTTTTTAATGAAACCACCTTCCATTTTGTCAGATTCTCAACACCCAAGCCTTTTCCCAGTAGGAGGCTGCACCGCGGTGAGAATCTGGTTTTCTAAACACAATCATTTTTGTCCCCAAACCACATGACTCATTACTAACATCCATGGCCAAACATGACAAACGCGTCCCACGCTCATCCACTCCCGAACACGGCAAACCCGTCCCACGCTCACCCACCCCCGATGTATCGCCCCGCTGGTATTAAGACCACAATTGTACCTACTACCGATGCCATCACGGATATACGAAACATAAGAAACATAAGAAACGTATGAAACATAAGAAACAAGAAACATAAGAAACATAAGAAACATACGAAATATAAGAAACATAAGAAACATAAGAAACATAAGAAACATAAGAAACATAAGAAACATAAGAAACATAAGAAACATAAGAAACATAAGAAACATAAGAAACATAAGAAACATAAGAAACATAAGAAACATAAGAAACATAAGAAACATAAGAAACATAAGAAACATAAGAAACATAAGAAACATAAGAAACATAAGAAACATAAGAAACAAGAAACGTAAGAAACGTAAGAAACATGAGAAACATAAGAAATAAGAAACATAAGAAATAAGAAACTAAGAAACTAAGAAACTGAAACGTAAGAAACTAAGAAACGTAAGAAACTAAGAAACGTAAGAAACGTAAGAAAAAGAAACGTAAGAAACGTAAAGAAAGTAAGAAACGTAAGAAAGTAAGAAACGTAAGAAAGAAAGAAACATAAGAAACGTAAGAAACGTAAGAAACGTAAGAAACGTAAGAAACGTAAGAAACGTAAGAAACGTAAGAAACGTAAGAAACGTAAGAAACGTAAGAAACGTAAGAAACGTAAGAAACATGAGAAACATAAGAAACAAGAAACATAAGAAACGTAAGAAACGTAAGAAACGTAAGAAACGTAAGAAACGTAAGAAACGTAAGAAACGTAAGAAACGTAAGAAACGTAAGAAACGTAAGAAACGTAAGAAACGTAAGAAACGTAAGAAACGTAAGAAACGTAAGAAACGTAAGAAACGTAAGAAACATAAGAAACATAAGAAACATAAGAAATATAAGAAACAAAGAAAATAAGAAACATGGGTGCCGAAACCAAGGCCCAACACCTTTTTGGAACCCCATCTATAATCCTCATACAACGCACCGGTTCCATACTTTCCACCATTTCATTTCATCCATTTCCTTCACTTGTGTCATAAGCGGGGTTCACCAAGATTTAATTAGATGTATCCCGGCCATAAACCTCCCGCATGTAACCCGGGTCATACGGATTATCTCAGACTACCAATAGCAAAGCTTCCCTAATCCGAATCCCCACACACTCCAAAACCACCCTCCACTGCATGCTCAAACGTGGGGTCTGAATTTTCTCCAGAAACTACCACACCGAGCTTCCCCACATCTTCAAACCATTCCTAAATACTGAAATATCTGCACGCTGTTAGCCCATCAAGGAGTAGAGTGCCACATTGGAACTTTCAAAATCCCATCCTGTCGTGCCAGCCACAAATCCCAATCACATAAATCCCTCTCCATGCTGTAGATGCTTCGGGGGCTCTCGTGCAATTTTCAGTTTCAATGGCGGGAGAGATTCCCTCTTCCGCATCTAAAACCCCTAGTATCTCAGCAGATAAAACCGAATCCATTAGCGACCCTTCCAAACCCAATGTCCCTACGGTTGAACACTTCCCTCGGATAGACCAATTTCTAACAGTGCTCTCCTTTGCTGTCGTATCATGGGAAATTTGAGTGGTTCTTCAAACTGGTTGACAGAGCAGCAGCGTAGTATCTGAACCGACGCGTGTATTCCGCCTGGGTGGGTCACAAGTCGCGCCCTCCACCCCTAAGATCCGTTCTTAAACAATCCCACAATCACGTAATACACCTTCCTAGACCACGGCCCAAAAGTACATTGGCTCTCACAATAGGAACAGTTAACACAAGGGAAGCTCCCCATAATAATCTGAAACACCTCGAATGTGTTGCAGCCACGGTATAATTGCCAGCTAACCAATAGTAGCTTTCTGCTATTACAACTCACACGGAATCGACACCCTTCCGAAAAAACTGTTAGAATACATCTCCAACTTCACCAATCTACTCCGCTTGCCCCTCTGGCGAGCAGAAAATAACTTGACAACATTTTTAGGTCAACAAGGCAAACCTATAACAGACTGTGTTATATGCTCCGAACTACTATTCCAATATCTCAACAACAAAAGCCACTTAGGAACAACAATAACATCCGATCACCTCCTACACCTATTAGGGCCAACTCCTCAACCTACCCCAACGACGACTGAACGAGGATACTTTAAAAACGCAAATTGGAATGTATTCTACAAAAACATCACCAAAAACCCACCTAATTCAAACCTAGACTCACCACAAAACTTAGAGCAATGCGAGAACTTACCCACCCCAACTGTAGCAACGAATACGACGAAGACCATAGTCATTAACACACACTGACCAAGATCAAACAAAATGACAAACAATTCCTCCAATACAGAGACCCAGCTTCCAAAATAGAATACAACAGACTCAATGCCTACGTCCGACTAGAGACCAACCGCATTATAACTAGATACAAATAACCTCCAGCATAGACTACCTAGACGTCCTTAATTTTTGGTACAAATTACTTACTAAACAAAAGACATCACCATGTTCCCACTTAATAAACCCTCAAGGTAAACTTACTGCCAACGATCTGGGAAAAGCTTACCCATCCAGCATACACTTCCAATATATTTTTTCTACTATACGTTCGATAACGACCTCCGCAAAGGCACGAGCTCAGCATCCGGACTAGACGGTCTCAACAAACTCATATTATGCAGCTTACCACCAAATGCCATCACACAAATATTCAACCAATGCCTACCAGTCTTATATCTCTCAACGGAATGGAAACCCACTTCAACTGTTATGAAGGTTAAACCACGTACGTACCACACACAACCCGTTTCATATAGACCAATATCACTAAGCTGCATGGGCAAATGTTTAGAAATAATCATGTACAGAAGGCTAAACACTATCTCGAAGCAAACAACTTCATCCCAAACAACCAATTCGGATTCACATCTAACCGCTCACGTCATGATCTACTAGTTACACTATACACTGACATTTCCAAATCTCTCAACCATCAAAACTTCTGCCTATCAGTATTTCTAGATATCAAGCAGATCTTCGACAAAGTCTGGCACAACGGACTAACACACAAAACACCAGTTGTAAACATTCCAATTCACCGAGTCCGGTTCCTTCTGCCATTCCTGTATCTAAACGTCAGGATAGATACTACCACATCTGAAACATTCACATCAACAGCAGACATACCACAAGGTTCAGCCTTAGCTCTCCTGCTATACTTAATTTACGAACCACGACGTCACAATAACCAAATTCTCCGACGATACCGCTCTATGGGCGACAAGCCGGAAAAGCGAGACCATAAACAAGCTCTTCTCACAATAACTCCAACGATTCTCTAACTGGGCCAACCAGTTGAGAATTACTATTAATCTCAACAAAACAAATAATACTATTTCAATATTCAAACAGTAAACCTACATCCACTTTAAGTGTGCATAACTGAGATTTCTTTTTCGTTTCTGTCAGTTAGCTTTTTAGAAGATCGACGCTCTATTTAGTGTAAGCAGTGTATTTAATTATTGCAAACTTTGAGGAGGGTCTAGTGGGGTAACCTGACGTAAAAGCTAGTCAGGATGTTCATGCGATGAGGACCTTATTGAGCAAGATAACTTCCTTCAACTAGGTTTAATAAAGCAATCGTTACCAATCAAACAACGTCTTTAAGAGCTATCTTCATCTAAGAATATATTGTCATCCATACTGCACATGCCTCATTGCAAGAATTCTTGAATGGCTTTAATGAATCGGTGAATGTTCGGAGTATAGGATTTTCTGCAGTCAAGTTAACTTTGGAGACAAAGGGCTGCGCACCCTCTTTATCTAACCACCCGGTTGCGCATCAAAGATACTACCTTCTGCGGCATCCTTTTTAAAATCGTTGTCGAGTCGAACTCTTAGAAACACAAAAACGGGCAATAAACTAATTTTCTGCCGCGCTAAGAGTTAATATTTTCCTCCTCTTTCTAGAAGTTAATTTTTTCATCTATTCTTTTCTTTTAGCTGACAAGATACGCTAGTTTCATTACAATTGAATATGCTAGACAGTGCGAAAGAGTACCTTTTTACAAGCTAATATTATTTACCCAAGAAACGATTAAGTTCTTCTCTATTAAATCCTGATGTACACTAGTTGATTGTGCTGTTCAGAGGCTTAAGTTCTAGTGTCTCTTCAGAAAACCGTAATAAAGTTAGTGAAGTTGATCGGCCTATTTCCACAGTTTATGCTTTTGGAGCGCGAGGTTTCGGAAGCGGACTCTGCTTCCGTCATCAGGCTTAGTCCTGAGAAGGACTGTTTTCGCACTTGAGTCGAATTCATATGTTATATATAATTTTTTCCCAAGCAATCTGCTACCCTCAGATTCGAACTTGGTACCTTTCACTTACTAGTCTGATACCTTTAGTAAGTGAAAGGTACCAAGTTCGAATATGAGAGTAGTCAAGTGCTTGGGAAAAAATTATATATATGTACGTATAAATCCGACTCAATTGCGAAAACAGTCCTTCTCAGGACTAAGCCTGATGACAGAAGCAGAGTCCGCTTTCGAAACGTCGCGCTCAAGAAGACAATACGATAACACTTATAATACAGAACGTAATAAAGTTCTTATCTGCCTTACCGGTAATGTAATTGAATCGGTTCTTAATCTTCAGATGGTTTGAGTATTGATTTTAAAAACTCCGTTGCACTAAGTGGCATTAACTATCGGTCAAAGCTTTTAACATGATCGTTTAAATTGAGTTCTTGTTCTTTAGTAAATGTTTTTTGATAAAAGAGTTGAAACTTTCACGTTCCACATATTAAACAACACTATTTGGGAAAAATGGTGAGAATATTTATTCATTTATTTAATCGCAAGTTTTCAGACAGATACTCAGCACCCTTTAATAATTTTCTAATGAACTTGTTAATATTTGTCATTTTGATGTTACTTTGTCAACATTTGTCACTTTCATATTATGACTGGCGAAGGACAGTTATTACGTTAAATAAATAAATTTATTTTCCAGGTTAGTATAATATTAGTTGCTACTGGGGTCAGTTAATTATCATGGTTTTTTTCAGCGGTTATACAAACCAGTGGAGAAGAAACATTACCAAACAGTAATGGCTTAAATATGGTACAGTACATCCTGTTCCAAGTACAAGTAAATCAACCAGTGGGGAAAGAGGTATTATATAGTTGTAGATGAACTTGCTACCCTGCTGTGACTGAGCTTGGTAACGGCGATAAATTAGTCCGACGAAGAAACCTAAACGGAAAATTGTAAAACATGGGCATTAAACATTAGAAAACGAAACAGAAATTTAGGAAAAAGCTACAAAAGAACTACAGGAAGAATTCGCGAAGGAAGAAAACCGAAAAGTTTATAGTCCTTCACTAAAATGTATATTAAAAATACCAGATGACTGCAAGATTTTCTGCAAAAAATTTTAGGAAATAGGGAATATAGAAAGACAACGGGACTACATTATTTTTCATGTTACTTATAAAGAAGCTGCCAGAAACCGAAATGAAAATTCACCTAGAAAATTTTCTCAGAAATATTATTTTGACGCTGATGGTATTACTCACATAGTGTGCAAACGGATTTTCTTGCAGATTCTAGATATGTCTGAAAAATGTATAAGGATATCTCTTCAAATATCCGGTTGGTAGTAGAGTAGGTGTTGCATTACCAGGCAGAAGAGGAAAGCATACCCCTGGAAATAAGATATCTGACAAAAACCTCAAATTTGTAATCGAACACATAAACTCCTTTCCTAGAATACCGGCACAATGGTGTAGAAAAGATACCAAAAATGATCTTGAAGTCTTACTTAAAGACAAGAAATGTATATTTTGTACAGAGCATTGCGCTTAAAATAATAATAAACCAATTTCATTTGTACTCTTTAAGGAACTCTTAATAAAAAAAAATATAACTTTTCATATTACACTAAATGACTAATGCTAGTGCCATTATATCGAGTTGCTATCAAAAGCTGACAAAACTGCAGAAAATATTCAGGAATTAGAATTGCACATGTGCAGAAAAGTTTAAAAAAGTTTAAGGGTACACAAAAAGCAAAAGAAAATAGTACGTATGTCTCCTATTTTTTATAAACAAAACTAGCAACGTTTACTGTTTTTGATGTGGTGCACAAGCAGGGTTTCCGCTATATCTGGTCTGAGTTTGAAGGTGAACGAGGAGCAAATACAATGCTACCAGTGTGAAAATCTTTCTTGAAGAGCTACCGGCAAACGCGAAGCGTGTTGTTGTACATTCTGATTATTCTTCTTCGGACATCGCTCTTTCAGTATCTGAAGTCATCCTCATGGGAATGGAGTTATACATTCCCAAAAATCAGTACCGTATAGGTCATTCACGTTCCCAACCCTGGTTCAATAAGGCTTGTGCTGATGCAATATCTTTAAAAAATAAATGTTACATTAAATGGAAATCTAATAAATCGGTTGACAGTCATGTAGAATACGTTGGTGCTAGAAATATCTGCAATAGTGTCATCACTAAAACTAAAAAGTTGTTCGAACAACGAAAATGCAATGAACTAGCTACATCTCCTTTAGGCAGTCGTAAATTTTGGTCTTTAGCTAAAGCCATTAGTAAAAACTTTGGAACATCTTCATTTCCCCCCCCTGACGTCTATTGACGGATCGGTAGTTGCTGATTCTGTAGACAAAGCCAATGTTTTTGTGGATTTGTTTGCATCAAACTCGTGTCTCAATGATTCTGGAAAAGATGTGCCCCTAGTCAACTCTTCTTCATACGCTATGAAACCAATTCATTTTCGGTACAAGCTCTTGGAATCCATCATCAGTAGGCTTGATCTCAATAAGGCTACTGGCCCAGACGGTATCCCAGCTCTTGTCTTAAAGAAATGTTCCCCCGAACTAGTACCAGTCCTATCTAAGCTCTATACGATCTCTATGTCTTCTGGGGAATTCCATTCATCATGGAAGTTAGCAAATGTTCAACCTATTCCCAAAAAAGGTGATCACACCGATCCCTCAAATTACCGACCAATTGCCATCACTTCCATTTTGTCTAAAATCATGGAAAAAGCCATCAATCAGCAACTGCTCACGTTCCTTGAAACTAACAAACTCCTTAGTGACCACCAATATGAGTTTAGGCAAAGTCGTTCAACAGGCGATCTTCTTTCATATGTGACCCAAATTTGGAACAATACAGTAGAGCAGTCCGGTGAAACAGTTGTAGTTGCTTTAGATATCTCAAAGGCATTTGACCAAGTTTGGCATAAGTGTTTACTTGCCAAACTCACCTCGTTTGGGTTAAATGATACGCTCATCAACTGGGTTTCTAGTTTCCTTGATAAAAGACGAATACGTGTCATAGTTGATGGCTTTTTTTCAAAAGAAGTTAGCATTAACGCGGGCGTACCACAGGGATCCGTTATAGCGCCTACACTTTTTCTACTGTACATAAAAGACCTTATTTCTTCAACAACTAACCTCATCCATTGCTTTGCTGACGATAGCACTCTTCACTGTAGTTCATGTCAGTTTACTCATAGTGATAATCCACCTTCTATGTCAAATCAAGAAATTAAAACTGAAATGGCAAATTCAATCAACAAAGACATTCAACGTATTCTCGAATGGGGAAGCAATAATCTAGTTAAATTTAATGCTATCAAAACTCAGTGTTGCTTTATGTCCGCCAAAAAAGATCGATCATTTCCTGTTGTAAGTATGAATGGTTCAGTTCTTAAGTTTTCAGTCTCTATTACTCTGTTGGGTATGACTGTATCTTCAAATCTCTCATGGGTTGACCATCTTCTGTCAGCTACCAAAACAGCTGCTCGTAAAATAGGCTTTTTGTACAGATCTAAGCAGTACTTTACCTCTCGACAACTCCTTCTGCTGTATAAGGCCCAAATTCGGCCTCATCTGGAATATAATTCTCACCTTTGGATTAGTGCTCCCCAATACGCTCTCGATATCGTTGATCGTATTCATAAGAGAGCGATTAGGCTTATAAATGACCCGTTCTTAACTTCTCACATACAGGCCCTTGAGTATAGAAGGATGGTTTCAGTTCTTTCTTTGCATTATCGTTATTACAACGGCTATTGTGCTGCTGAATTACATTCTTTTATACCATCTCGGGCTATCTTTGCGAGAAACACTCGGTTCGCTCATTCACATCATCAGAATGCAGTACAAATCTCCACTTGTCGTACCAAACGGGCGCAATTCACATTTTTCTACACGGCTTCTAAACTTTGGAATGATCTCCCTAGTTCCTGTTTTCCTCTCACTTATGATATGAGAAAATTTAAGGTAGCTGTTCATAGGCATCTATTGGCAATTCATTATCCCTCTATCTATCCTCCTAAGTGTTCCAGAGTGCTTTAGCACTATAGGCCTAATTTAGCCTGTTCAGGTCCACAATGATAAAAAAAAAATTCTCTCGGACAACGTCAATAAGTTGGCAACGAAAAAAAGACCTTTCAAGGTTAAGAAACTTGATCATACATCATTCCAAATTACAAACAACTTAAGCAAAGAAAAATGATTATAAAAACACAACCACCTTAAATAGGAAACAAATTTCATGGATTCGAGTAAAAAAATCAAATCTAATACGTTGTTGCATAAAAACGAATATTGGGAGAAAGAGGTTAGTAAATTAAAGCATAATGATTTATTGTATATGTGCCAAGGCAAACAAGCTGTAATTCCTCGAGAATATAAAGATTTCAATGCTTCTTTACCAGTAATAAATAGGTCCTAGGATTCTGAGCATGAAAATAAGTACGAGAACAACTTATAAAAAGGAAAAGGCGACGAAATTAAATGTAACTGATTCTAGTTAGTATTAATACAAATCTTGTTAGTATTAATACTGCATTTGACATATACGCCTATTGTTTAATAGTTATTCAACCATCAAGTGTATTAATGAAGGCGAGTAACGACGAGAGTCGAAATCGTTAATCGCCCATTAATACACGAGTTCGTTACAAGATTTTTCAGAGAATCGCTTTCTTTAACTTTCCTGTTTTTCCTAAGTGAAAATTTTATGTCGACCAGGCTGCCATCTCGTAATGAAAGTACAGAACGACTGACAGTTCTCATTCCTTGACGCAATACATTCATTCTTAGATGTGTCATACTAATCAATGCAGCGCCTCCCATCAACTTCATTTTAATCGTTTATTAATATACCCTATTAATGCATGATTTGGAGTTGCTTAATAATTCTCATTAATAAACGATTCTCTGAAAATAAATTTAAGACATGTCCCTCGAATATCAGAAGGGCGCACGAACCGGAAATTATATTCATGTTTTGACTAATCTAGTTGCTAATCTTCCTAATGAACTATAAAGTACACATCTTATTATATTGACCAAATCAACAACTTTATTGCATGCGTGCATACGCCCTCTAATATGACGCTCTCAATATGATTGTCATGCTACTTAAGAATACCAACGAAGCTATTATTGAACTAACCAGGTGGTTAGTTAGAGTGCTAGAAATAATTCTGGTCTAATACCGGTCGCTATTCGATACCTACAGACCTTCCTCTATACTACGCTGTGCTAAACAGTAAGTGTGTAAGATCAAGAAGTCTTTTATATTATGAAAGTGTTATAGGAAATCAACGTATACAATTTTCATATTTCATATACCACAGTAATCTAATTTCCCAAGACGATAGCAAATCCGCTTGATACGTAAGACTCAATACACAATTTAAAAAACATGAGAAATATTGACATGTTCATTTTTAACGGTTGGCTGATATCCATAGGGTGAGCACACTTTAAGACTTTTAAAGGAATCCCACTCAGAAGGAAATTGAAATAAAAATACAAGGTTTTACTTCCAAAACATTATTTTAATAAAAATATGTTCTTAATTTTTAAATATGTATGTATACAGGGTCTGTGATGACGAGCTGTATATGAAAAACTACTTACAATATATTTGTGAAAATTTGTATACAGGGGTTATATTAAAAAATTTAGTTTACATAAAATATTTTCAGTTTTATGCGGCTTCCGGTTATATCGGAAGTAGACCGTTATTTTAAATGGAATGTACCCATTTTTATTATATTTTAAAAATCTACGTTAAATTTAAATGATAGTTTGTAATAATCATCTTATGTGTAAAATACACCATTTTTGAGTTACTTTATTTTTTCACAATTCTTGACAGATGCTCCTGTTCACAAAAATATAATTTGTCAAGGTATAAGCGAGCTAGACCAAATATTTTTTATTACTTGCACACATAGAACTCACAGTTTACAGAATAAATTAAACAATTATACAGTGTATTTGAAAAATGGCGTGAAATTTTGCAATTTCAAAAATTCAAAAAGTTAATTTTTTTAAATAATAACCTTGTTTTTTTACTGCATTAATGGATTCTACGCTACAAAATAAGGAGGCTTTGTAAATATCTCCCTATTCCTAAAATTTATGGTTTTTGTACAATCTCGAAAACATCGACATTTTTGGTAATTAAACTAAAAATTAATTTTTGGTTGGTTTTACTTGAATCAATAATAAACAAATGCTGTCGTGTCAACAAACAAATTATTTTATATTTCCCACATTACAAACGAGCGTAATTATATCTTGTTTAGGTTCTAATAATGATTCTTTCAATTTATTAGTAATATACGGAGTATGTGGAAAAGTTAATAAAAAAAACTTGCGAAACGTCTTCCGTTAGCGATTGTAAATCAATTTTTGAATTAAAATTTTGACTATTTTAGGCGAAAGATACCTTGAAATTTTAAATGATTGTTTACGACCGCTAAATTTGAATTGGAACCCGTTGTGGTACTAACATGACGGAGCTCCACCTCATAATAGTGAGTGTGGAAATATTTTTTGGAAAACTGGGTTGAGGATCTTTTGATAGCAAAGAACGGTCCTCGTGAATGGCCTCCTCGATCGTCCGACCTAACCCCATTAGATTTTTTTTGTTTGGGGGCCACTCACAACAAAAGAAGATTGCCAGAAAAGAATTCGAAATGCATTTCGATTTCTTTTTCAGGAAGAAATTTTCAGTGCTCCTCATGACGGATTTTTAAAAAGAAATGAAAAGGCGTTGGAGGCACTCAGTTCGAGTATTTGTTATAATTTAACAGTTTTTGTTTTGTTTTAAAATTTTATATTTAGTTTAATTTATGAAAATAATCATTAATTTAGTTTCTATTGTTACAATTGTTTCAATTGCAAGTTTGGTTTTAAAAAGAATTGTTTTGATGCCTTATTTTAGGTATAAAGTACATACCTTGTTTTATGTGTACTTAAGTCTTAGTTAAGTAGATAGCATTTGTTTATTATCGATTCCTTTCAAGTAAATATCGATTTTTTCAAAATTGTACAAAAACTATAAATTTTAGGAATATTGGTATATTTACAAAGTCTCCTTATTTTTTAGCGTCGAATCCATTAATTCATTAAAAAAAAGGGTTGCTATTTAAACAAATTAACGTGAATTTTTGAGATTGCAAAATGTGACGCTATCTTTCCAATACCCTGTATGATTTTTTAATTTATTTTTGTAAAATTCTATAGGCTGTGTGTTCTGTGTGTGCAAATATTAAAAAATATTAGGCATAGCTCGCTTGTACCTTAAGAAATTATATTTTTTGTGAACAGGTACATCTGCCAAAAATTTTGAAAAAATGAAATAACTCAAAAACAGTTCGTTTTAGACATATGCTGCTTTTTACAAACTAACATTTAAATTTAACGTAGATTTTAAAAATGTAATAAAAATGGGTACATTCGATTTAAAATAACAGAGTTGGGGTCTACTTCCGGTATAACCGGAAGGTGCATGAAACAAAATGTTTTAGTTAAACTAAATTTTTTCCATATACATATCGACTCAGCTCATGACATACCCTGTATATGTTACAGGATAAATTAGAATTTAGTCAAAACGGGAAACAACTGAACGTGAAAATTAGTTTTTAATATCCAATGTTAAACAAAACTTTTCTCTTTCAAAGAAAATAGTTTCTAAGCTGAAGGAAACGTTCACCAGTACTTACGTATATCACAATTCTATTTTAATATACTGATCTTTCACGTTAACACGTGTGTAATTTTTTAACCATAAACCTTTCTATAAATGATTTTTTCTTAATGGCGCTTCTTGTACCAAATTTGCACATGAATTTCTTTAGACCATTAGGCTTGACAAACGTTTTTGATTGTTTCGCGTTTAGTCTTGTTAAAATTAGTTTAGTCTAAATTTTAGTTTCGATGGTAACATATACTTAATCACAAATTTCAAATATAACATCCGTGTTTGTGTACACTAAACGCGAACCACGCAGAACACTAAAATAGAGCATTCAAAAATTTTTTGAAATACCAATTTACAGATATTAACATTAAAATATAAGTTTTAACATTTTATAATTAAAATTGAATTACGTGTAAAAAAAAATATGTGGTTGTGTACAATTATGGGACTTATTTAATTAATATAACAATTATTACGTAATAGTGGCGTTGTTCACAGAATTTTGAACTGATTAGTAACACCACGCCACAATATTGTACAAGTAACAATACAACTTAATAAATTTGAGTACAATAGGTAACGTTATTGTCTTAAAATGTATAACATTACATATATGTTTCGATAATCGCGATAACATCATTACAAGTTTTATATAGAATTGACACATACAGTCAGATACTAAAATAAATGAATCTTTGATAAACGAATAATTCAGTCAATTTCCATCTAAACAATGTCGGTAACGTTTTATAGGTAGATTAAAACTCTTTAAGGTACTATTCATATTAGTTAATTATGATAAGTATGATTTTGTTGCATATTACTCCAGTCATTTAAAAAGAAAAATTCCATTTTGTATCGCCAGAATTCACACGCGTATACCGTGTGCGGCAAGGCAAAAAAAAAGATTTATCATTTCATTTCCCCGCGTTATTGATTTCTGTAAAGGAAGTAGTTATACATAACAGGAATCACTTAATAATTATTTTTAGCTTTACTTTATTTACAGAATTTTATTAATACCTTTATTAAAGATGAGACTTTATTGCTAGAACAACATAAGTCAATTAGAAATGGGTCACAATTAGTTATACATTTAAAAACTCTTTGTTGTAGCCAGGATAAGTGCCAACGTATAAACAAACTCTCTTGCCTTAATACCGAGCTGGTAGGGTAGTGGTGACACGACCTGCTTAGCATTCGGAGGTAATGGGTTCGATTCCCGTTACCGTCTACTTTGTATGGGGTTTTTCCAGGGGGTTTTCCTCATACACATGTAGCGGCATGGTCACTGCATATATGCACACCATGTGCGGCTGCTTAGGCGAATGCGGGGGTAGTATTTTCCCCCTCAGAACCCTAACTCCGTTCCTTCCGATCCTATCCTGACCACACCCATCCTTAATCCCACCATGCATATATACGTAATGTATGTATGTATGTTGGGAACCCATGATGGTGGCTGAAGGAGCTTGGAAAGCTCGAGCAGCCCGCCCTCCCCCTTGGGGAGGGAATGAAATACGTGGCCCTTTTCCATTTTTCCTTTTGCCTTAATACGCTGAAAAATGTAAAAAACATTTATAAAAGAAGCCATAAATTATAAATCTCTAAGGTTTTATTCATACAACCAACTCCACTTGGCGCCCATATTGAATTTATACGGGATTAACTTCAATTCGTTTCCTTTGATAAAAATTTACAACTTGTTTTACTAAACATATGTTGCTATTGACTTTTAGAACACTTTAAATAATTTTTTTTGGTCCGAAAATTAATTCAGTGGAAGGATAGAGAGTAGCTTTATTCACACTTTGAATTTGTACTAAAAGTTGATTACGTTATTAATTTTGTTCATTTTCTCATTATTGATCTGTTTAATAAGATACTCGTACTTCAATTCTAAAGCATGTAACTACTTTATATGGTAGAAAGTGTTTTATTAGCGAATAAAGTAGTCCAGTGGTAGTACAAAGTTTACTACTTTTTTTAGCTAAAATATTGCAACTTTTACTTTAAGAGTTCATAGATTGCAAAGAAATAATTTTTTTATATATAAAAAATATATTTTTTTAAATTTTGCTCTTTTTTTGATTATATGTAATGTATGAATAAAAATATAAGAAATTAAGTATGTAAACTTTACCGTAAGTAGAGTAACTTAACAATTACTGAAGATGTACGGGAAGAGGGAGCTTACTTGTATATACCGAGTGTCAACAAAATCATTATACATATCTTAACTTTGTTAAAACAAGGGATAGAATGTTTTACCTGAAGTGGCCTTATTTTAAATAGTAACCTACCAATTTTTTTTTATAGAACGGTACCTCTCTAAATTCCGATTCCAATTATGTATCACAAGTCGTCTCTTATTTTCAAAACGGCGCTTCAGGCCGCCAGTTTGAAGTATATACTCGTTATTTTACAAAATAACTCAATGAATATTATTTATTTTTAATCTCTTAATTGGAATTTATAAAATTCTGCTTAAATAACTAGTATTTGTGATTCTACGTTGTACGAAAATTTCTAACGTTTCACCAATATTTCAGATAGAAAGCACTAAGTAGTAAATCCACATAAGAAAGTAACCCATTTTACTATCTAAAAACAACACAACAAACGTTAACTTCTAAATCAGCTGGTACACTGGCTTCTTTCGGATGGAGTAAATAAAAACAATTTTTATACGTATAAGCCAACGAACAATAAATATAAAGTCATATCAAAACACTGAAATGTAAAAAAGCTTGCAAAACTACATTATTCTATTAAATGTTTTATTCTTCGGCCCTCCTGATCCTGGCATAATAATATTTTCTCGCAAAATATTTTCTCATTGATTCCTTGAAATACTTTGTATTGCTTGATGTATTCGGTGTTGAAGATTTTCTAGAGTTGCAGATCTCTTCTTTTAAGTAGCCCCAAATGGAAAAATCCAATGGGCTTAAATCAGGTGACCTGGCGGACCTTATAGGGCCATTTGTTCCCAACCAGTGTTGGCCAAATCTCTGATTTAAATAATTAGAAACAATTCGTGAGTTGTGGGCAGGTGCACCATCTTGCTGAAATATGTAATTGTTGGAGGATTATTTAAAAAAGGTTCAATTTTGTTCTGTAGAAAATTTAGATACATCTGTCCATTCAGCAATTGTAATATGCACGTCGCCTAGGAAAATCATTCATTTTCGTATAAATGATGATGAATTTGGTACTTATAAGGCTTAAAACTATGCTTTTCTAAAATTCTTCTTACGCTTTCATGGCTAATATTTAAACTTAAAGCAATCTCTCGCAAAGAAGCGATGCGATCACATTCAATATAAGCTAGTAAATCTATTTCACTCTCTTCATTTATAATAAAAATTTCATTACCACCTTCATTACATCCATATTTCAAATAATCTTCTAAATACCGAAAATAGGTAAAATGCGGTGCGTGGAGATCTGGATACCTTTTCGTGTATAGTCTTGCTGCAGCTCTGGAATTCCTCCGACATTCGCCAAAAATGATCAACATATTAATTTGTTCTTCCCGAGCACAAAATGGCATTTTAACCAAACAATTTTCACTTATGTCTAGGTAGTCAATGATTTTTTAACAATTAAAAATGTTTAACAACTTCATAACGTTATGGAAATGAAACCATTTGACAATTATTATTTCCATTCAACTACTCGTATGTTTTTCCAAGCCTACTTAGGTAAATGCCTAGCTAATTTTATGTCAACTAAATGCTGTTTTTTTTTAATGGCGATAGTTTCGAATCCATCAGTAACTGAAAGTTTTAATGAATCCAAATAATAGGTATGTAACGCCCTACGTTTTTAACACTGCCAAGGGTTTGCATTCAATTTTATTCTAAATAAGGACATTCTTGAAAGAACAGTATTTTATTTATTACTATTATTTTATATCACATGTTTTGTTGTGTTATCTTTAGATAGTAAAATGGATTTACTTTGTTTAGTATTTAGTGCTTCCTATTTGAAATATTGGTGAACATTTTTTCTAAACATTAGTAATTTTCGTAAAACAACGTAGAATCATAAATACTAATTATTGAAGCAGAATTTTATAAATTCCAATTTAAGAGATTAGAAATGAATAATATTCTTGGACTATTCATTGAATTATTATGTAAAATAAAGAGTACTTACTTCAAAAAGGCGAAACATTGAAATCAACAAAAACTCCGCCTGAACCGCCATTTTGAAAACCAAAGACGACTTGTGATACATCATTGGAATGGGAATTTAGAGAAGTATCGTTCTATGAAAAAAAATTGGTAGGTAAAACCGGAAGTGGCAGTTAGCTGTTTTTAATGTCAAAAAATGTACTTTTATACTGTAAATCTTCTTCCCAAATTTCAAATTTCTATCCCTTGTTTTAACAAAATTAAGGTATGTATAATGATTAGTTCACACCCGGTATAATTAGGAATCAATAAAGCGGCTGGTCCCTTCAGTTAGTCTAGGTTGAATAAATATCGAACAGTTGATAAAGAGTAGGGTAAATAATGTAGTCAAACTAATACTAATTAGAAATATATCTTTATTTTATTAATCCTTTCATCTGGCTCATTAATTATCCTATTATGAACCAAAAATCAAAACTAATCGGACTAACCCTATTCAAAATATTCTATAAGCAAATCCTAGGCCTAATATTAATGGGAATAGTTAAAGAATGCAGCCAAAAGACTAAAGAATACTTTGTTAATGTGTTATATTTTTAATATTGACCGCATGTTACTTTATTATGATTATATGTAATCCTACCATTCTATTTCATTGTCCAGCATTGTTAATGTTTTAATACGTAGCCACATATTTATTATGCCACATTTGATATATCTTAATTATTGATACACTGTCAATTTCTTTATGTTCCCATTGATAGTTCTGTTTGTAACTTCATTTGTAAATATTTCTATAGGTTGATGAGATATTTGCAAAAAGTGAAAATCGCGATTTTACATTTTACTTTTTTCTGGGTGTAATTGAAGAGATAAAATGAAAGGGAAAACAGTTTTGCATTGCTACTTTTAATTTTACACCTCATAGTAATAAGTAATTTACGGTGCGACGTTTTGAAACCATCATTAACTTTGTTTTTTTCAAATACGGTCCTGCTAAGTTAAAAATGTGTTTTGAAAGATTTGTGAATCACAAATTCAACGATCCAAAATTCCCATTTTCTGCGTTATTCTCAATGCTGGAATAAAAGTAGTAACACCATTTTATGGGAGTAAGTTTTATAAACTTTTAGATAACAGAATAGAATTCTTTATTTGGTGTTTCAAATTGTTGTAAACATCATTCACTTACTTATTTGATAAATAAACGCTTATTGGGAAAAACAATTTTTATTCCATGTTCCTGATATAAAACACAAAGTTACAATACATTGTAGACCTGCTAAAAAAAAATAACTAACTAAGAAGAAATACACAAAATTCTAAATTTAAGTTTCACAAAAGGTGTTCAAATAAGTTACCTTCCGTCTCGAAGCATAAATAACATCTTTTTACTGGCGATTCTAAAACGTTTCTAAGCATATCTGGGATAATTGTTTCCAATGCTTCGAGAACTATCCTTCGAAGATTGACTTCATTTTCAACATTGTGAGGGTCCACAAAATTTTTTACGTAGTCCATCGGTGTAATGTCTGGGGAACGTGCTGGCCAGGATACCTCTGAATATGTACCAATTCATCTACCAGGGAACCGATCTGACAAATATTCTTGCACAGCTCTTGAATTATGTGCCGGTGCTCCATCTTGCATAACCCAGCAATCGTTGATTTATGCAAGAGGTAAATTATCTAAAACTTCTTCTACGTCATGTTATAATAAATTTAGATACCGTTAGGATGTCAGTGAACCTTGGTAAATGAAAGGTCCTAAAATTTTTGTACCAAAAATTCCAGCTCATACATTAAAACCAAAACCATTTTGGTGTCTGCCCATTCTCGTTACACGGGGATTCTTTTTTGACCAATAATGAGCATTTCTTAGATTGAAAATACCGTTATTAGTTACCTTATTTTCATCAGACCATATGATTTTATAGGGAACTTTATAATTTTCTTGGCATTTCTTGGTATACCATTCACCGAATGATCTACGTCTTGCTTTATGTCCTTGTTTAAGTCCTTGGCAAATACGAAATTTGTATGGATGTATTTTCTGTTTCTTTAAAATTAAATGGGCTGTAGACTTCGGTATACCAATCGTTTGTTCAATTTGTCTAGTTGAAGTTTCAGGATTTTCCGTAACAGCTATTAAGACATTATTAACTTTTTCTTCATTAGACAGTTTCTTTCGAGATACTACAGGCTTTTGGAAAGAGCCATATTCTTTCACATTCACCACTAGTTTACTATATGTTCGCCTAATGGGCTGTATTCTGTTAGGATATTTATTTAAATACATTTTTTCAGCTTCAAAACAATTTCGTTGACATAACAAATAACACGTTAACATATCAAACTTCTCTTCATTTGAAAATCGTACTATTTATCACTAAATGAATTTTTTGCAAACGTAAAATTACCACCAGCAAAAATGACAAATAAAATAATGCAATAATGTCATGTCGTATACATTTTCTTAAAGCCACCTATTTTCTCATAGTTTGAGAAGTACCTATCTACTAGATAACAGCCTTATACCAAAATATGGTAATATGTAATTTAAAAAGCTTTCTGTAGCTGACATATTAGAATTAGGTCTTTAATAGTTCGTTAGTATTGCATCTTTGTTATGTGTATTTCTGATATTGGAATAAAAATTGTTTTCAGAATAAGCATTTAAATAGGTACTATTTCAGTGTCGCTTTTGAAAAAATGGATAAGGTTGCAATAGTATGAAACACCAACTAAAAATGTTATTCTAGCGTTGAGAAAAACGCAGAAAATGGAAAAAAATTGAAAATGGCCAAAAAGGGTCTGAAACGTAGATCAACTACTATGTATTTTACATCGTTGAATTTGAAGTTAAAAAAAATATATATTGGATTACTCAATGCCTCAACGGTAAATGTGTCAGACTTGTAAATGAAAGGTACCAAAGTTCGACTCTGAGAGTAGTTAAGTGCTTGGGAAAAACTGTATAAATTCGATTCAAGTGCAAAAACAGTCCTTTACAGGACTAAACCTGATGACGGAAGCAGAGTCCCATTCCGAAACGTCGCGCTATATAAGCAAAAACTGTGGAAATAGGCCGATGAACTCAACTAATATGAAACCACTTATAATATAGAAACATTTAACTTTCTAGTGTTTCCGTGTTTGAAGGCAGTTTTTGTACTGAATTTTGGAAAAAATTAATAATTCTGAGAACAATACAAACCATTTCAATAAGAACATTGACTGTGAATGACTTAATACTTAATATTTAAAAGAACTTTTCATTTTTTGTAAATGGTAAACTGAGAATGGGACTGGTAATACCAATATAATTATTTTGGTACATTTTTATGAGAAATTATGCACTTACTTTGCGTTTCTGTGAGTATATACCTTATCTTATTGTATAATGATCGATATATTCAGTGCTAAAAGCAGTTTTTTTTATATAATTGTGGACCTGAACAGGCTAAATATGGCCTATCGTGCTAAAGCACTCAGGAACACTTAGGAGGATGGATACAGGGATAATGAATTGCCAATAGATGCCTATGAACAGCTACCTTAAATTTTCTCATATCATAAGTGAGAGGAAAACAGGAACTAGGGAGATCATTCCAGAGTTTAGAAGCCGTGTAGAAAAATGTGGATTGCGCCCGTTTGGTACGACAAGTGGAGATTTGTACTGCATACTGATGATGTGAATGAGCGAACCGAGTGTTTCTCGCAAAGATAGGCGGAGATGGTATCAAATAATGTAATTCACCAGCACAAGAGCCGTTGTAATAACGATAATACAAAGAAAGAACTGAAACCGTCCTTCTATGCTCAAGGAACTGTATGTGAGAAGTTAAGGACGGGTCATTTATAAGCCTAATCGCTCTCTTTTGAATACGATCAACGATATCGAGAGCGTATTGGGGAGCACTAACCCAAGGGTGAGAATTATATTCCAGATGATGCCGAATTTGGGCCTTATACAGCAGAAGGAGTTGTCGAGAGGTAAAGTACTGTTTAGATCTGTACAAATAGCCTATTTTACGAGCAGCTGTTTTGGTAGCTGACAGAAGATGGTCAACTTATGAGAGATTTGAAGATACAGTCATACCCAACAGAGTAATAGAGTCTGAAAACTTAAGAACTGAGCCATTCATACTTACAACAGGAAATGATCGATCTTTTTTGGCGGACATAAGGCAACACTGAGTTTTGTTAGCATTAAATTTAACTAGATTATTGCTTCCCCATTCGAGAATACGTTGAATGTCTTTGTTGATTGAATTTGACATTTCAGCTTTAATTTCTTGATTTGACATAGAAGGTGGATTATCACTATGAGTAGACTGAGATGAACTACAGTGAAGAGTGCTATCGTCAGCTTGTAAATAAAAATGTTGATATATTTCACATGTGTATTTCTTAAAGAGTTAGCATAAATACATTCGCCCTGATGCCACAAAAAGTAGCCGAATTTTTAAAACCTTCAAATGTGGAATGCTACACTAGACACTATTTTCACACGCTTTCGTAAACTTTATTGGTAATTTTGGCGCTGATATTACTACACTCGAATGTCACGGAAGTTGGTAGAGGAGAAGGTTATACCGAAAAATGAAAATAACGCTAATAATTATTTCATCTTCATCAGAACCATCACCATCCGCAATCAAATGCGAACAAGGAGTAGCAGTTGTAGACCAGGAAACAAATCACTTCACTGTAACAGGTGTATAACCATTGTTATCACCCTTAACATATTGAGGGCAAGCGGCAGTAGTTACAGAACAAAAGACTAACCAAGCTGCCAATTTATGGACAATATGTGTAAATCCAATCATTAAATTAATTACACCTAAGAAGTTCTTGCGATGCAAATAAAATCAAGAATAAATTAAAAATGGCGAATACAAGAAAAATCGAGAAAAAATATAGCACCTTCATCACGATGTTTAGTGACAAAAAGAGATATATTCCATACGTGTATACGAAAAAAAGAAATTTCAATGAATCTTTAAAACTAAATATTGCACTACTAGGTATATTGTTTTGCGCGGATTGCACTAAACCAATTTATTTGTATTATCTCTGCTCTTCAAAAATAAATGCAATCTGTTACATGGAAGGGGGAGATCGCAGCACTTCTAAAACTGGTGGTAAGGTATATTGTCGCAGATTACAAGTTATGACGAATATCCTGCTCAATTAGCCCTTTTGTTCAAAAACCAACAAAATATTATAATAGTGTAATTTTTGTCAACTATCTGCGTTTTTATCCAGGTTGAACTAACTGCACACACTAGAAAAAATTCGACTTGGAATGTTAACTCGTTACTGAGTTATTTTGAATATGCTGGGCGGCTAAGCATCCATACATGTTTGTGCTGTTTAAAAATCAGTGGATACTGTAGAGTAAATTAAAACTTTAAACCTTTGTCAAGGGCATTTTAAATATATTATATATGAAAATTACATAAGAAAGCGAAATGGGAGCTCCATTAGGGGGTGTCGGAACAGTGTAAAAATTACAGCTAGAATCTAACTTGATTGATTTGTTCAAATGTAGATTTAAAAAAAAGCGAGAAATTATGGGAGGTGTATGTGAGCGAACCATACACACTGTATAAATTTTAGATCAGTGAGTTAACTTGTTCGTTACAGTACATACGGACGATCAGACAGATAGATATTCATATTAGGTTTCATTGTGTAAGAATTTCCGATTTAAATGAGATTTGAAAAAATGAGCTTGAGGATTTGTCGTATCGTCGCTACCGCAGTTGAGTCTATGAACACATGATTCCTTTAACTGGCCAATATTGTGTTTAGTATGAAAGAACCGAGATTTCAGGTTATCGTTGAAATAAAAATAATATTACTGTTATGTGTCTTAAACAGATTTTCAAAAATACAAATAACTGGACCTATAAAGAAAGAAGTGGAAAGGGGAAAGAAATTACTATTTACTCTTATGAATCAGAGGTATGGTGACAAAAACTTTTATTATGAAAAATTGTATTTTATTTTTAGGTACTGATTTGATAATTAGTATTATGGCGGGTGATATGTAAATCAAGAATGTCAAAATTTCGCATAGTTAGTCAGACCCTTAAGACTGCCAAAATGTCACGAACAAACCTGCTGCAAAAAAAGTGTTGGTTCTTAAGACTATTTTTAGAAATATGAGTAATTTTTAAAATGGCAAGGAAAATTTTTGTTCGTAACAAATTTTAAGACATTAGATTGTAATATTTCGGTAATTTCAAATTGATTAAATCGTTCACCAGTGAGTGATAGAGACTGAATAAAGGAATAGGAATGCAACTAACCGGATAACACGCTTTGTGTGTATTGAAGAAAGCAGAGAGTCGGGTGTCATAGGATGCATAAAGATAAAGTTTTGTAATTGACCCAATTAGTAGTAATTATCAAACTTCTACTGAATTATTAAACACTTCAATTGTTAATTATTAACTTAATTTTTTCTAATGCGTGCCTCTTGTTATGGAATTTGGGGAAATACAATTATAGATGTTATATTACCTTTCTTTTGAATTAGATAGTAGTTATTTTTATATTTGTACAATATTTGCCTGGTTTTATTAAATTTTATTTTGTTACACTAGAATGTGAAGATTTTGTGTTTTGGCTCCTTTTTCATACAAAAAGAGGTGACCCCAAATGAACCTCGCAAAAATAATCTTACATTATTATTTGTATTTCTGGTGATTTTTATTGCACTTTAAAGAATATATATATATATATATATATATATATATATATATATATATATATATATATATTCTACATATTATATTGTTACGCTAGAATCTTATGTACACCCTACATTATGAGGAGAATGGTTTCCTTACTGCGCTGGCGTAGCAATGCATATTTAAACATTTGAGATTTTATCGTGTTTGTGATACCGGTGACTATTGAAATTGTTATGATATAATAAATTATATAATAATACCGTTGTCAGATTTTTGATAACTATTCTGAAAATTAATTTTGACGGGAGTGTAACCTTGGCAATAATTCTAATTATTAGTAAAACAAACGTAATAATTACATTTCTAGTAAATTATAACTAATTTAGAAGTTATTTCGAGTTAAGTAGTGCACTTTGAAATTCTTAAAAGCGTTGATAAATGCCTTTTTACGTCAAAATTAGAATCACCAGCGCAGAATTCGTATACGTATTCTTTGAACAATTTTAAGCAAAAATGATAATGTGCATTATTTCCCAATTTCTAACCCCTCAGGAGATATGGGGGGTTGAACAGAAATGCAAAAGTAAGAATGGAGAATACCCTTACAGCTACTGGAGTCTTAAAATGATCATAAAACAAAACTTTTAATAACAATTTTCATTAACAAATTAACAAGAACACAGCATAGCACAAAAATGCATGTAAAATAACAAGGTGACAAACAAAAATGGTTATAGTTGTTCAAAATGAGATCCACGCTGTAAAAATCGTAAGAGCAGTTTTGGTTGCCTAGCAAGTATTACCACAATAAACTAAGAAAATGTGTCTTATTTGACGTTTCATGTCATTTGTATCAAACATTATTTGAATGTAAATACAATTTATCATCTGCTTTGTAACAATTGGAATTAATTTAATTACAATTAAATCATACCTTATCAATTTTCAAATGAGGAATACAGTGATATGGTATTCCCGTACGGTTTGTTTAACGATGATTGTTATGCAGCAGCAGCAGAGTACAAAAATCATTTTCCAAATCGTCGTGCTCCTACTGATGAAACGATAGCCCAGACTTTTTACTGCCTTCGAGAAACAGGAAGTTTTCTTACACATCAAGGTCTCCACGACATGCGTTTGCAGAAGAGGTGCTGAGAGAAGTTGAAATCGATAGACAAACGTGCATTAGACGAATAAAAGCAACCACTGGTAGAAGCAGGACCACGATTTCGAAAATACTTCGCAAACCCGTTTAGCACCTTCTTCCCGTCGCTTTGGCTCCAAGAGTTCGGTGAGTTTTGTGAATGGATGATGATAACATTCCTGTTACACTCTTTTGTGATGGGACAACTTTGTCTCGGGATGGAGTGAACAATAGTCACAATGAGCACGTTTCGTCAGATGAAAATCCTGATGAAATTACTATTACCGGATTTCACGGTAAATGTTTGGACCTGGATTATCGGAGACAGTCTCATTGGACCCCACATTTTTAATGTGCACTTAAACTCCGAAATGTTCAAACAATTCGTCGAAGAAGGTTTACCAGCATTGTTTGAAGATGTTCTCTTAATTGTACGTCAAAACATGTGGTATTTGCAAGATGGGTCTCCTACACACTACGGGCTTGTTGTAACGGAGTTTTTACATAGAAAATTTCCCAACCGATAGATTGGTAGAAACGGACCTATACACTCGCCACCCAGATCAGCAGATCTCACAACTTTAGACTTTTATCTATGGGGCACGTTAAGTCGTTGGTATACGGGTGGAGCAAACCATCTTCATGAGAAAAATTGATCGAACGAATTTTTGATACATTTACCAACATTCGCAAATATCGAATGGAAAAGAGAGCTGTGAAGGCGTGTGGCATTATGTATGGAGGTTGGTGGATCTTATTTTGAACGACTGTAACCATTTTTGTTCGTTATCTCGTTATTTTATATGCATTTTTGTGCTATGTTGTGTTCTTGTTAATTTATTAATGAAAATTGTTATTAAAAGTTTTGTTTTATGATAATTTTAAGACTTAAGCAGCAGTTAAGAGTATTCTCTTTACTTACTTTTATATTTCTCTTCAACCGCCCATATCTCTTTACGGGTTAGGAATTGTGAAAAATTGCTCATAATCATTTTTGCTTAAAATTGTTCAAAGAATACGTATACGAATTCTTCGTAGTTCCCCGCGACACCCTGTATATATATATATATATATATATATATATATATATATATATATATATATATATATATATATATATATTTATGCATAAATTGCAAACAATATATAATAATAAGTTGTAATAGTACCTTAGTAATGTTTCGTAACCAACACAATGTAATTCTTCGACTGGTTTATTCGTATATCTCACTCTTTATTCCCTTTCTGACTTAACAATAACTTTTGTAACAAATTCACCTTCCTCTTACAAAATACTAACATTTGAATAAAATGACGTAAACAATTGTAAGTACAACATTTAAAACTAAACAATTTAAAATCCGGAGGCACTCTGAAAAGTCTCATTAAAAATGTACCGTACGTTAAAGTTCTGTTGCAATGTTACATGCTTTTGATCTTTGCGATGAATTTTTTTTTAAGATATTAATTCTATTACTTTGTTCAGATGCAACGGTGTACGCTGTTGTATTATGATGATGTTCTTCACACTTGTGATTTTCCTGGAGTAGAGGGTTTTTGGAAGGATCGTCCATACCTGCAAACTAATAGAATGCAATAGCCAGAAACTTGAAAATAAAAATTTAAATATACGTAACTATAGATAGCATACATCAAGTGTTCAAATGCGTTTAAAAGCAAAATAATTTATTTAAAGAGAAGTCTGTGTTGTAACATTAAGCATTAACCTATACGCAAAAAATGTAGATCTCTATTTGATTATCCAGGTTATCAAATTGTTCTGACATGCTCTTCCTTTGAACGCTTTATGTATGGTCAATATGTTATTTCAAAATTGTATTATACCACGTTTTGCAATCAATACAAATTCAAACTTGCTAAGTTATTGAAAATCTAACAAAAACAAATAGTAGACATATCCGAAAAAGAGTCATATTTTGGATCTGCCATTTTGACCAAAAGATCTACCAAATGTAATGGAAGAAGTTTGTTACTAATAGTAATAGAAACCATCCAAAAATGGGCAACGAAAATTTCACATTGATATTATTCTACCAAAATTCAATGCATCTACGCATTGTACTATGAATGTTCTGTAAAGAAATGAATACCTTTCTCTGAAAATCACTTTGAAATTAAACTAGATATCACTTTAGAATGCGGCAGAATAAACACTATCGGATTTATAAAATACAATTATTTTTCGGATTAAAACGTGGCCTTAAAGTGTGCTAAACTTAACACTTAGAAAGTAATAAATCAAAATTGCGATTCAAAGTAGAAGAATTTATTGTGATTATAGTCAGTTAAAAGTTTGTTAGCAGTAAAACATTTTATCACAAAAACACTAAGGTAAATATAGAAATAAAGAAAGGTTATACCTAAAGATTGAAGTTTTCGATTTAGATGCGTCCAAACGTCTTCGTTTATAATAATGTTATTAATGTCGTAACTATAATCAAAATAATAAAAATTAAGTTTTACAAATTAAAATAGATGTCTTAAAATTAGCTCAGATGGAAGAGCCCCACTCTCGCAAAGTGGAGGTCGTGGGTACAAGTCCCACTTGAGTTAATCTTTTACTGTATATACAACTAATTATATATATATATATATATATATATATATATATATATATATATATATATATTTATTTATTTATTTATAGCTACGTTAAGGGTTAGTTGATGGAGTGTAGTTTCATATTTCTGACAATATTTTTAAGTGAATTCTATAAAACATTTTTATTATGTTCTTCTACACAAAAAAAAAACATTAGGTCTTATGATAACTCGATATGGTTTACGGACAAGATTAGAAATTTAGGAAATAAACTAAAACATTTTGCTAGGTTATACAAGAATTGGAAAAACACATTTGCAATGAGTTCAAGAAAGAAATCAAAGCTACAAAAATTAAAGTCAATAATAATCTTATATATTATTATTCTAGTAATTCTACCCGCGCAAATTCACATAGAAACTTAAATAGTCAAATTCAATCAACTGCTGATGAATTTTTCAGTATTTCTCTAATGCGTCAAATAGTGTTGTTACTGACATTTCAGATATTGATATAGATCCGCTTAATTATTATACGTCTAAATCAAAAATTGTTTCTTGAATTTGTGGAAGTTTCTCAAATTATAGTTAGAGATGCTCTACTAAAACTCAAAACTAGTAGTCGTAAGGATATTTATGAGTTAAATGTAACATTTACTCAAAAAAATTATTTTTACTGGTACCGTCATTTACATTAATAAGTCTGACATTGTGTCGGGAACTTTTCCTTTAGAATTAAAAACTGCACTACATCAAATATTTCTAAGTTTAAGCCTACATCACTCCATCCAGTTTTTTCCAAAATTATTGGAGTGATATTGTACAATAAAATAATTATCTACTTTGACCATAATTAGCTCTTTTGCAACAAGCAATATAGTTTCCGCAAAACCAAGGGTACACTAATGCAATACTTGATTTCACATGCATAAACTGGATGGACTTGAGAGGCGAATGAATTCTGTATCATCGTTTATCGATAGCTCTAAGACCTTTGACTGTGTTGCACGTGTTACTTTAATTAATAAGATAATTTGCGTCCAAGTGACTGTGCACCAATACTTTCTTAGGTCAGAGATTTCAATGTGTTCTTTTAATGATCAACGGGCTAACACTATGCTTATATGATTAGGGGTGTTCCAGGAATCAATTTGTGATGACTTGCATTCTCGTCTGTCGTCTGATGTAACTTGTATTTTATATGCGATTATGCTATAAAGTTTAATTCAAATAAAGTTAGATATGACTCATCGATGTAAAACTCTATAATAAAATTACATAGTTTTATCTCTCTCTCTCTCTCAACTACACGTATGCGAGAAGGATGGTCATAAAAACATAAATCTGCTGTACAATTCATATTAGCGCACTAAGCATGTGTCGTGATTAAGAAGCAGCATCCGGTACTCCTGTCATTTTTGAAATTATTGTTTATGCGTTTGTGCTTTACTTTTTATAAAGAGTTCTTTTCAAAACTAACCACAACTTGAACAGTAAGTTATCGGTAATTTGGTAACATTTTTACATAATTTATATAAAATTTGCAAAATTTTAGATATGCTACGTAATAAGCACCTTAATTGCTTAATTATTTTGAACGGGAACGTGACAATCAAGGGACACTCGTTCTATTTGAATTTGTTATGCAGATATGTAGTACATTATTGTGTAAAATATGATACTTGGAAGGACTACTTTTAGCGCACGTCTGAAGAATGCGGAGTTAGTACAAGTACAGTTATTTCTATAAAGAAAAGGGTTACAGAAGCCCAAAAAGTAAATAAACCTCCACAGTCACCAGCTAAGGGAAAACGTACGAAATCTAGGTCCACCGAAGTTGATGACTATGTGAAGGGTACTGTAAAGAGAAAAATTTATGAAATGTATTCAAAATGTAAATACAAACATGCAAGACATGTCTAGTACCATACCTGTTTTTGTAGGTATACATGCTACGCTGGCATCATAACAAAAAGAATTAAACAATAGTCAAGTTTTCAATTTCAGTAAATCAAGTTTAAGACGTCTCTTACATCCCATTGGCTTTTCATCTAAAATAGATGATGGTAGGTGAGGTTTACTGCAACAATCACATATTGTTGCCAATCGTGTACGATTCTTAAGAGAATATTACAAAAATAAAGAAGAAAAATTGTACAATCCTTTATTTTTAGATGAAACTTGGATTTTCAGTTGAGGATCGCAGAAAGGAAGCTGGCATGATAAATCTAAGGAAAGCGCGAAGAAGAAACCAATGGGTGAAGAAAAAAGGTTTTGTTGTAATTTAGTTATTACATTATAATTCCTAATAAAATAACTGTATTTTTAGATTCATAGTTGTCGATTCAGGTAATGAAGATGGATTCATTTCGGAAGCTTCACTTTTGTTTTCTACGAAGTCACAAAGTGCAAACTATCATGGAGATATGTGTACGGAGTTGCTTACTAAATGGTTTGTAAATAATCTAATTGCAAGCTTAAAAGAACTATCTTTAATTGTGATGGACAATGTTAGTTATCATTCCAAACTTCTAGAAAAATGCCAAATAACAAATTCATGTAAGAAGGAAAAAATATATAATTTTCTATTAGAGCAAAGCATAGCTTATGAACTTAGGATGTTTAAAAAGAATGACTGCAATTAGTTGTAGATAATGCGATATCAAAGGTGCACCAAATAGATGAAATAGTAGACAAGTGTAGACATAGACTATTATGGTTACCACCATATCACTGTCCATTTAATCAAATTGAACTGGTGTGGCCAAACTGCAAAGAACACTACAACAAAAATATAGGAAAACATAAGTCCAAATTGAATGATGACCATGTAAAAAAAATATTGATGGAATCCTTGCAATGAATTGATGGGACATATTGGTAGTAATGCATTAAACATTCCGAAATGTATATGTTAAGAGTGGTGGGAATCATTTTGAGGTTGTGCAATCATTAATTACATCTCTTAACGATTCCACTTCTGAGTTGACACTGGATAGTGAATAATTTTTTTTAATTTAAATGTTTTGATTCTAATGTAATATAAATATTCTAATTTTTACATAAATTTTGATAACTCTACAATAGGTTGACTGAATACATGTATCGATTTATGTAATTGCTTTTCATTCAACTGGGAGCAATATGAAATCTATTTAAACTATGTGCTAAATAAAAATATTGAACATCTATAATTTCGTTGAACTGCGAACTATATTACACTGTGTACACGTTCTTCTACAATAATGAAATATTCACAAATGTATCGATAATTATGTTATCGTAAAGTATCTACAAGAATTATGTCGATTACAAGTTGCAAATTTTATCGATTTCTCCACCTGAAGTGATTTAATTTATAATAAAAAAAAGTATTTGTTTACTTACAAATATGTAGGTATGTAATTATAATCAAATCATGTCCTACATTCACTGTCTCAGCAAAATATGTTTGACTCTATCAATAAAATAAGTGGATATAATGGATAATTTTCTAGTTTAAAATATAGAAAGACATTCAACTATAAGATACTTTGCTGACTTAATGAAGACTTACGTCGCCTAAATGGTAGTCCGTGTAATTTTAAGAATGAGTCATACCCAACTTTATTTGAAACAAACTATACCTATTTGTAATAAGCAAAATACCAGTTCAGCTTTTGCTCAAACTAATAATGATCTACACTAAACCAATCATTAGAGCCTAGATAACAAATTGAAAATTAACTCTTCAAAAACGACTTTTATGTATTTTAGATTTTTAAACGCATTAATCATCTGAAGAATGAATTTTACTTTACAACCGAGTCAATTAAAAATAAAAGATAGTAACTTTATATATCTTACAATAACAAAGTTGCCCATGCAAAGTACCTAGTGAGATTTTAACCACCCTGCACATATGTATATATATATATATATATATATATATATATATATATATATATATATATATATATATATATATATATATTCAGTAAGTATACACTAGATATTATTTATATCTTTCTTGACTCTGTCAATATTTCTACTTCTTACTTCCTTACCTGTCGGGGCAGTAGGCAAATAACTGTTCGGTAGTAGGACAATACCGTTAGTAGGGAATGCTATAGATTTGGCCAGTAACCGGTGTGCTCGGTATCTAATTACTCAAAAGAACAATACAATTGCCTCAGATCGACAGTGGCTACAAGGGGCTGTCGAGGTCGAAACGGACAGGCCCCGCTGTTGACGACTGTACAAGGAATGAATGGCGAGTCGGTACGTGGAATGTTAGAGGTATGCATGGTAAAGAATTTGAAAGTGCGAATGTAATGTACGAAAAGCAGCTTAATATTCTGTGTGTATCGGAGACAAAGCGCAAAGAAAACGATGCTGTGGAGATGGAGGATGGTAGCTTGGCACTATGGTCAGGAGTTGAGACTGAAGTGCATAGCGAAAAAGGAGCTGGCGTACGAATTGGTATCCCCCTGGGTAATGTGGGTTAGAATGAAAGTGGTGTTTCGAAAGATTTTTCTTATTACATGTTATACACCGATGAATGGAGAAAGAGACCAGAGTGTGAGAACTTCTGGAATGACGTAGAAAACGTATTGAACGTATGTAAGCCAAACGAAAGACTGATAATATTGGGATATATGAATGGATAGGTGGGTGTACACAGAGAAGATACTGAACGCGTTCTAGGAAAGTTCGGAGACCAAAGAGTCAATGCGAATGGAGAACGCCTGGTGAACATCTGTGTGGAGGGAAGCCTGTTTGTATCTAATACGTGGTTTAAAAGTAGAAATGAGCATATGTAACTTGGCAAAGGGGCGAATCTAAAAGTATGATTGACTTGACAGTGTATGAACTTAGAAACGTGGTGAGAGACACAAAAGTAGTGCGCGGATCGGAGTGTGGATTGGACCACTTTTTGGTTGTATCGAGAGTGTGTTTAGGGCAAAAGTGGGTCTGGAGAAGGAAAACGTAGTGCGAACGTCCAGAATTAGGGTGTTACATTCGTTAGATACGCTGCACGATTTAGTCATTTTTCAGACCGGTTAAATCTCTGGATTATTACTGTTTTGCTAGTACTTTCTTGAATATACTATTTTTCTAAAAGTAACTGCATTTCTATATTTCGTCGCTCTGTGGTTTCTTGAAAATTATTGATGGTCACTCATACGTTGCATTCAACCTTACGTTTTAGAGGCACTGGTTCACAGCGGATTGACGTCTGGGTGATAAGTGACTTGCACGTTCTCTTTCTGTTTGGTTGCTGGCGAAGCAGACATTTTATATTTTTCTAAAGAAAAAATTTCTGGACTTATTTAGCCCATCGAGTTATGTCGGTTTTAAAATAATGTTTCTAAATATGTATTGATGTTCTGCAACCGTTTAGTACACACGATTCTGTCGGATTAACAAAAAATAAACGCTACAGCCATCAACATATCTGGGGTTCGATAATTAACTAAAAAGGAGATCAATAAATTTGTTAACTAATGGGGTTATACATAACCCCACCAGATTTTCTATAAGGACACATTAATTTTGTATCATAAATCGTAAGGGGATCATCTACTATGTTGCTTTTCGAAACAGACACCAGTTGTTCTCGTACTTGTACTTTGGTTAAATTCATTTCTTAAAGATTGTATAATCATTCTCGATTAAGTACCTCATGAAAGAGGTACGTTGTACATACCTTGTCTTGTACGTTGTACATACTGGGATAAACCTTGTCTTATACATTGTACATACTGGTATATACGTTGTATTACACACTGTACATACTTGGATATACGTTGCCTTATACGTGGTACATACTCTGTGTATAAGTTGGATATACCAACATTTTGCCTATTAAGGGCATTTTACTTCATACATATTGGCAAGGTACCTGATGCAGAATATGCAACACCTGGTGATGAATAACTCGTGAACGTTTGGTCATTGCGTTGGATCTTCAGGACAGGCAACCTGGATATTGAAAGCTAAGTTACGGAACACCTGTTTTTGTATTACTTAAGCTTGATGCTTTAATTGTTGCATTGTGTAAGATTGTAGACATATGTTAATTGAATTGAGAAACAGTTAATTGTGTACTTCGCTAACTGTTCACTTGTACATTAATTTGTTTATTGTGTGTTGGGGTCAATGGCTGCAATGCTGATTTATATTTCATGTATTTAAACTGTAGAAAGAGTAAAACTGTACAAGTGAATGAATTCGGTTTTGCGGTTGGTAAATGTTATTACTGTTTAATTGTAAATTGCCTATTTTTCATAGCAATGCGCTATTGACTGCGTTGCATAAAAGTTTATATGTATACTATAATATTTTTAATGTTTAATGTTTAAATGTTAAGATCTATGCTTTATCATAACCTAGTTTTGAAGATCTATATCTTATTAACTTTTCATTTGGTTCTTTTTTTAATTACATTTATTTGATATCATTAAATAAATTGGAGACTATAATTCTGGATGGCTTGCTGTAATGTATTTAAGGGCACAAATATTTAGTGTGCAAGCTTTGGGTTAACGTTTTGTCTGTAACACAGTTTAAATATTTGTTGGAAGAATTATCCCATACCTTCGGGATACAGTTTAGTTTATGTCTATATATATATATATATATTTAAAAGCTATGTACTACGTTTACATGATGTTAGTATATCATATATTACTTGTGTTTTGGGAGATTTTATCTTTCCTTTACTGCCCAGACCCTTCCTTATATTCATTGCTTAGCTAGGAAAGTGACTAATTCTTTCCGTTTATCGAGGTCTGGCCGTTAATCATTCTAGCTGGCGCCCTCCCTCCTATTTTAAGCTTTTAGGTACCACCTGCGTCACTGTATAACCCAACTCACTTCTTTACTTTGCCTGGGCTTTCCGGCAGCTCTAAGGCTATCTTCTCTGTTACGGTAAGTTAGTGGAGAGAGTACAAATTTGCACGTAACAAGGGTAGACAAACTAGTATATAATGGTAGGAGAATTAAGTACGCAGATGCTGTGAGTAGAGTTGAATGTGAATGAAACAGTGTGAAGCGAACAAATCAAAGACGCTGACGTTGAAAGTGCATGGTTAAGTTTGAAAATCTGTGCTGTCAATTGTGCCGTGCGGATATGTGGATGAGCAACTATAGGTAGACAGAGAAAGTGTGCTTGGTGGAATAACTCTGTAAAAAAGGTAGTATGTAAGAAAAAAGATGCGCACATGGCAATGATTGCTGCAAAAATTGAGACTGAGAAAAGGCGATTTTATGGGGTGTACATATTAAGAAACAAAGAAGCGAAAAAGGCAGTAAGAATAAGTAAAGAGGAAGTGATGGCTGTGGAAGGAGAGAAAATGCAGAACGGATTTGAGGGAAACAAGAAACTTTTCTGGAGAATGGTCAAAAATACAAAACGTGGCCAAAAACAGAATGCTGCGGGAGTGATGAATACGAGCAACAGAATAGTATGGGACGATTGTGAAGTGAGTATATACTGGCAAGAATATTTGGGAAAGCTGTACAGTAGTAATGAAAATAAGACTGAAGGGTTCAATAAGGAGAATGTGGAAGGAATGGCGAGTGAAACTGATAAGGAGAGGTAGAGAACACGGTAGGTTGAAAAACGGTAAAGGAGCAGGGCTAGATGAAATTACGGGCGAAATGATAACGTGTGGAGGAGCAAAGCTAATACGAATGTTGTAAGAATTTTTCTATGTACGCCTTAAGAGTGCCGAGTGATTGGAAGAGTGCGATCATTGTACCACTGTATAAGGGTGCGGGAGTGATTGCAAGAACTACAGACGAATAAGTTTGCTGAGTGTACCTGGTAAAGTATTTGGAAGAATGCTGATTGATAGAGTGCGAGAAACTATACAAACTAATATTTGGGATATTCAGGGTGGCTGCATGCCCGGGATAGGATGTGTTGATCATATGGTTGCTCTCCAGCAGGTGATCTAAAAGTGTTTAAGTGTAAAAAGGAATCTGTACTGTGCGTTTCTAGATCTGTAGAAAGCATTCGACAGAGTGAATAGGGAGAATCTGTGGGAAACATGAAATGAATGTGGCTTAAATAAAGGTCTAATAAACGGAATAAGGGTAGTATACAACGCTTGCCGGGCATGTGTTATGGGGAGAGGAGGTGTGAGTGAATACCTTAATATTGAGCAAGGAGTGCGCTAAGGCTGTATGATGTCACCGTGGTTGTTCAATATATACATGGACAAATGTGTTAGGCAAGCATATACGGATACAAATGGTGTAATGGTTGGTGACGTAAATGTACGAGTTATGTTGTACTCAGTGCGGATGAGCTACAAACTGCTCTGAGGATGTTTGATACAGTCTGTGAGAGCATGGACCTAACGGTAAACGTGAACAAAACTAAAATTGTGGTGCTCAATCGGGAAGGTGAAAAGGAGAGTGAAGTATTTACTCTACAAAATGGAATTGTGGAACCAGTGGACGAGTTGGTATATCTGGGTAGAATGTTTAATGCAGATGGTTCAATGGATGGCGAGATTGGGTCAATGCTGGAAGGAAAGTGATTGGAAGAATATGGGTGATAATGAGAAACGAAAGCATGAGCCTAGCTGCGAAACGAGCAATGTATGGTAGCGTGTTCGTCCCGTCAGAACTGTATGGAAGTGAGATATGGATATTCCAAAAAAAAGGACGAAAGAATAATAAATGCCGTGGGTATGAGATTCCTCAGAAGCACTTGCTGTAAAATGAATAGGGATAAGGTGAAGAATAAGTGTATAATGAAGGAGTATGGCGACGAAAAGACGATGATGGATAGGTATAAAAGTAGTACACTACGTTGGTTTGGTTGCATTGAGAATGAACAATGAGAGAGAATGAACAACGAGCAAATATATGTGGGTGAGATTAGAGGTAAGGTCGGGTCTGGTAGCCCCATAAAACTTGGCTGAATGTAGTAGAATGTATGATAGAAGAAAGAAACATAAGGAGTTTTAAAAATAAAGGTCATGTCAGACACAATGTATGAATTTTGCGGAAGCTAGGGAGGTATGCAGAGATACCAAAACATGGAGTAAGATTGTGAATGAAAACTAAATAACTTTTTAAGAATTAATAAAAAATACACCATTTCATACCTAAAAGATAAGTATATTAATCAGATTACAGTTTTGACCACGCATAAGAAATAATAATCAGATTTCTCTTGGGAGATTATTTCGTAAGTTTCCAAGCGCGCGGCGCCTGTGATTTTTTTTAATTTTAGCGGTTGTGTGTTTATTTTAATTTCTGCACTTACGAAATCGTAACGGTATGGAGCGCCTGTCTGAAACTTTCTAACAATCAGGTTATGGAAGTATTCGGTATCCGCCCCGGGTTTTTGAGTGAGTATCTTTTAGGTATTAAATCGTGTATTTTTTATTAATTTTTAACAAATTCCTACAAATATTCATCTCGACAGCCTATTAATCAGCTACATTTCCTGTACGTGTCAGACGTTAAAACTAGCGTCCATATTTTCCCGACGACTTATAAGAATAGATATTGTGTTATACTTACATAGCACTGCTGTTAAGATCTAGTACCGCGTTCTGTAGTAATTTTCTCAGAGGCTACGTTAGAGACAATACATTACTCAGACAATGTTAGCGTAGAAAATATTGCTTATAAAGACACTTTCTCTATTATAAGTGAATGTATTGAGACAGCAGCATATTATGCTAATTATAAGTGCCTCGCTATTTTGATTGAAATATTAGAACAAAACATTACATATAAGTTTCAACCGTGGGAAAATGAGGATCACCGTAAAATTTACCGCTGGATATTTGAAAACATCGAGAAAGGTGAAACAAATTCATGCTTGGGATGGACATGTGGACCAGCTTCGGGAATATGGCCATCCAGTAATTTAAACAATTATAGAAATACTTTAGGTTTACTACATAAGATGATGTAATATTTAAAAAATAAAATATAATTATCTTTTTTTATGTGCTTTTATTTCATCATTAAAAGTTACAAACTATCTCTCATACAATCCCCACCACTTTACGAATAACCTATTATTCTTGGAGCGAAGCACTTTTTCCACCAGGTACACATTTGAATACTTTGTTTTCTGTAATTCGTGTTCATAAAAGCCTTCCAGTACAGGTGTCCCTTTCATGTCTTCCAACATGTAGATGGTTGGGTTAGTATTGCGAACTTTCACAATCTTAAATAGTTTACTTGACCAATTGGGGATGTATCCTTTGGCGAAAATATTTTTAAACTTACTGATTCGTACTGTCACGTACACAATAGCGATTCCTATCAACTGTTTTTATGTGAGTGTAAGCCTCTAGCTTTGTATGATTACCGACATCTTTGGGCTTCATTCCTGTAGTTCTATGCTTACGATTATTACAATCCATCGTTACGGTGTCAATTGTATGAACCCATTTGTATTTACCCTGTAGGCCGAATGACTTACATAGAGCAGAACTTAATGGTCCTGGTAACACGTTCAGCAATTGCTGACTTCTTTGTGCTATAGGTGGAGTAATGGAGACTCCATAACGCTGCATTTGTTTAGTAAAATGCTCATTGTAGAATTGTTTTCCTGCGTCTGCAAATTGGAAGGTTTCCGGCCCGTTTTGAAGATTGCTTGCATCGCCTTGACAACTTCCATGCACGTTTTGGTTTTTAATCCTTTGGTCCACAAGTATTTCGAAAAACAGTCAATAACTACTAAAATATACTCCCTTATAATCCCTTATTTTGTTTGGCACATGTGTTAAATTCTGCCAAATCTGCTTGCCAAAGGTCATCATAGCCTTCGTTTAAAATTTTTCCTTGCGGGTTTGTGCAATTCATTGAGGAGTTGTAATTGGGACATGGTACTAATTTATCCACAATTTCTTTAAGTTGATCTAGTTTTTGCTCCAACACTTGATAAGCGTTATAGTTTCTTTTTTAACAGCTTTCTGAACTACTTGCAGACAGAAATCAAGGTATCTTTTACTTATAGCATCACCGTATTCTTTGGGGTCCGCCAACTGTGTCAAAGGGTTTCCATCTAAATTCAACCTTGTCGATAAATAGTATTGCTTGGTGATGACATCTTGAGGATCTATGGGGTTGGTAACACTCCTGAGTCTCTTATTCTCAATATCGAATTGATTATCATCAATAAGTTGAAACTGAGAGGTTAATTTCTTGAATTGATACTGGGCATGTGACCGTCAAAATTTGTCTAGGAGCATTTTAGTTATGATATGTCGACATCAATGCATCCCCATTTATATTGTTCAAAAAACGAGTGTTTGGTCCTTCAATGTATCCATCTTCATACAATTCCTCTACAATTGATATTATATCATTTACGATACCTGTGTTTCCCGCCAATTTTTCTGCCCACAATACTTCTAGATCACGAATTAGTTCGTGTACATCATTCCAATATTTATATTCAATCGATCAGTCTCTTAATTCCTTAAAAAACTAAGCTCCACCTCCCTGAGTTGTGGGTGATGATACTGACACCAAAGGTTTGACTATTTGTGTGTACTTTTTGCCGCAGCTTCCTCGAATCTGTCCACTTACACCATAATCTCACCTTGCAACATTCGTAGCTTCAAAAATACTTTTATAATTATTTCTATCTTTTAAATTTACTAGATTTAAATCGGGTTCATTCATAATAAGCAGATCATATAAACCTGGAGTCCCTTTATACGTGACACATTTAATAATCATATCGTTTCCTTTAATTGTGACGGGGGTATTACCAATTGTCCATTTGACTGTTTTGGTATCGTAGTGGACTCCATAAGTGTGATCAATAGCACCTTCAATATCCTTCATAATACGTTGAACGTATATACGGGGTAAATCGTGGTACTGAGGGTAAAATGAAGCCTGGAGTTAGCGGGCTAGTAGGAGTAGTAGCATGCTTTTTGAAGAATATGAACAAAGGTGGGTTTTTGGGTTTAACATCAACGGGCTACTTTTTGGGTTTTTTTATCAGGATTGATTTTATTCACTATTTCAGTTAGAGGTTCTATTAGAGGATTGTAAGTACTTTCAAACGTTCTTTCATTATCAATGCAGGCAGTTTTAAGTGTTATATTTCTGCTGTATTATTTTACGAGCTTGAATAATTTTTCGCTTTAATATCATCACCTAATTATCCATTGCAGCA
Organism: Vesta saturnalis; assembly: GCA_036346205.1. NCBI lineage: Eukaryota > Metazoa > Arthropoda > Insecta > Coleoptera > Lampyridae > Vesta > Vesta saturnalis. The sequence goes on along the minus strand of JARFJB010002497.1, from coordinate 174,789 downwards.
AAATTGGAGTTTGAATAGATAGCTGTTAATACCTAAACGGATGAGTAACTACTAAACCACTGAAAGCAGGTTAAGGTACTATAAAGGGTGTAGCAAGACAGGTTCCAGTTTACCCTGAGCTACTTAAACTGAGCATTTAAGGTATTATATATTCATCAAACCTTTTCCTATAGGGTCCATTAATGAGTTCAGCATCCATATTATGACTATGAAACCAAACGGATCTATCCAGCACTTTGCACACATATCCCGAAACAATGTCATGCTTATGGTGGTCCTTATATGATCCTCACACAATGTCACGTTTTAGGTTTAATTCATCTTGTTCAAATAATATAATTAGATTCGCATTGTCACGAATTAATTGCTTTCGAATTTTACTATAAGTTTGACCCAAATAGAAACAGTCAATATCGTTACGTCTACCCATTGAAAAATAAGCCCTTATGCTTTTTTGCTTTTCACAGGCGATATCATCAAAGATAAAGATAGAGTTTGCTTTTGCACAATTCGGATCAATCATATCTTGATTATCACTGAACGTAAAGTAACCTATATCCTTTATCAGAGGTAGGATTTCCTGTAAAAGTTTGTACTTGTTTTGATTCAATGACTTGGAGTATACGTATACATGTTTAAATTTCAAACCATTTTTCTCAGTAAGCAAACTAATCATTGCGTTTGTTTTACCGCAGTTGGAGGGGCCACATATAATGCCACGTATACTATTAGGAAGTAAATCGCCACGTTTTGAAGTACCAGACTTTTCATCAAAACCACGATTTTGAATTGGAAGTTTTTGTTTCTGCGCAACTACTTTTATCCTTGATGGATGAAATGAAACTAAACGAATAATTACATTTTTATTTATATACTAGACATACAGATTATAATTTTTTCACTTCTCCGGTGAGTAGATTGTACTGCACAATAGCATCGTGGAGAATAAGACTATAGGCAACGATTCCATTATCGAAAGGTTAGAGATTCCATTTCCAATTTGATGTTTACTGTTGAGTTTTTTAAGGATTCATTTTGTTTAGAGCAGTCCATTACAAATATTGGACATGATTTAAATTCGATGTAGTTGAATCTGTATTATCTTCACCATAGTAGTCACATCGCAATTTCAAAAAATTGCGATAAGCAGGTATGTATTGGTTAGCACTGAAGTTCAAATGCATTCCTTCAGAGGGATAATACTCGCAATTCAGATGTACTTTAAGGTTTCTGATATTAATGTGATCAAACTTTCCGGCTCTTGCAGATTTTGTGTACCTTTTACCTTGTTGGGATGCTACAATTATCCAGCGTGTTTCTTCCAGTTGCGTTGACGTTTTTATTGGCCATATATCAGAGGTTGCTAGTTTTAAAGCAGGCAATTCATATAACTCCCATTGACGAAATGGAACGGTAATAATAGAATTCTTATTGATTCCTTCAAACAAGTCCAGTTTCGCGGCATCACTAAGTGTTAAGTGTGGTACTTTCCATTGAATTTTATTTAGGGTTATTTCCGCATCAACTCACCATAGTAGCAGTTTGTATCGCTTCTAGATCTAATTAAAATCAGCTCTTGACGAATATTCACGATTACTTGACGATAATCCTCCATTATTCCAAATATGTGGTTCAAGCGTATGCATACTGTAAAGGATTTTTCACCATTTCGCTCATCGAATTCTACGTAATGGTTTCTCATTCTTTGGTGACCACCTCAAATGGCTCAATGCTTTGTTCTTGATTGTCGTATAAGAAATATATCCTTTAGGTGTAGATGTTATGCCAGGATTTCGGCAAACGTCTACTCTTTGACCACCTAACTCATAACGAATCTCTTCGAAAAGAAATTATTGGTTAAGTTGCATGATTTTCCTTCATCCTCCTTTTTCAGCTTACTTTCTATGTACAGAAAACTATCGTAAGTAGCTGTAATTAGATCCTGACTTTGAATTAAAATGCGTATTTCTTCGGAAGGTCCATACTTAGAAGAGCCATACGGAAGATAGGTGTGAATATCTGATTTAATTATAACATCATCGGTCATTGTGTCTTTGTAGATGTTAACAGCAATGAGGATTGATCACTAATTAAAGACTTAGTGTAGGGATGATGTCTTTTATATGAGTTTATCCTCAAACCTATGTTCTTAGCGTACCGTGAATGGTTCACCCTCTAAATTAATTGTTACTAATTATGCCGTGTAGTTTTGAAAAGCTTAATTACTACATATACGATTACATTACAGTTTTTTTAAATTCATACAAATTTTTAGAAGGCAAATCTGTCACAATAAATACTTTCATTGTTATACAAAGAAAATTTCTTGTTCATATTACATTAAATGTTGCACTTTTTAAATTACATGCGCACTCTTGAATGCTAACGTATTGTTTTATCTAAAGCAAAATTCATTGTACCTATGATTATTTATAGCGAAATTTTTTTCTTCATAACACATTTTCATCAAAGTCTATTAATTATTATATTACCAATTATGCAATGTAGTTTTGGGTAGCTTAATTGTTAAAATTATTAAAAATAATTATTGCATTTTTTTAAAGAATGCAGCTGCATTGTGCGTGTTTTATGCAAAGAAAATCTTTTGTCCTTATCAGCTTCCTGCAAATTTTTAAGAATGAGAATGCAACAAAGAAAGAAAACCCATTGTCTAATAAAACACCGACTTTTTCCGCATTATAGGTATATCAATGTATTTTTGATGAATACATGTGAGAGGAGTCATAGAAAGCGATACACTAACTTTCAGGTTGCGATGTGTGTAAGGGAAACATATCATTGTGCAAAAGAGATAGACATTAAACAATTAAACTTCATTCATAAACTTTCAAGGTTTTAAAATTAATTAATTTTATTAAATACATAATAAAAGTTTACTCAGATTGAACTGATTTGACTAGACTAATATTTAAGTTAATCGATAATTTGTCTTAGTTAAGAACGGATGTCAATTCTAAATATTGACGATGTTCTACATTCAAATTTACATCGATCTTTAAATGATCGATTTATTCTACAAAAATCTATTCAAATCTACTAAAACTTTATTTGTATTTAATAAAATTAATAATATAATTACATATTTACCTTTGAACTTATTCGTTCATAACAAAAACTTATAATAATTTCAAGGTTTTATTTAACATTTCTTAGAGATACATTAATATTTTAATTCTTCATCTAACCTAATTATTTATCGCATATTACTCTTCGGAAGGTTCATGCATCATTAAAATGTACGTTTCGGAACATGTTTAATGATTTGGTCACTCAGAACTATCAATCCAATTGATGTTAAAAAGTATTTCTCTGTGGATGTTAACTGCAATGAGGGTTGGTAAGGATGAAGTCTTTTGTACGAAGATGGAATTGTCCTATGATTAATTCGCAGACCCATGTTCTTTTAGTTCTAAGCGTACCGTGAATGGTTCACATTCAACAAAGTCTATTAACTCTCCCTTTTGATTTGTCAATTTGATTGTTATATTCCTTATTATGTCTGTGTTTACATCTAAATATTCAGTATTGGTTAGAATTTTATTCACACTATAACCCGGGGGAACGGAAACATCAATTTCATATGTTACTTTTGCAGGTTTACCGTTTCGAAAAGATTCCTTTATAGTGTTGCACTCTACATGTAGATTAGTGCGTTTAATTATTTGGATGTCTAACGCGGATGTATGTAAAACATTCGCTTCTAATGAATAATTTTTCTGTGGGTATCTTTGATTTCAAGTAATCAGTAATGTCATCTAACTCATATTCCTTCTCCAAATCTAGCTCTATCGGTGTATAGTAGTTGTAACTAGCTATGCTACCAACACCTTCTAAACTGAATGTTATTGGCATAACTGAAAAAATTTAAGGTTGTATCGATTATTTATATAGAAATTGTAGTCATAGGTGCCCACAAATAATGGTATTAAATTCCTGATCTTGATTGTAATTATAATAAATTTTACATCCTCTAAAGTAGTTAATCACTCCGACTGGTGGTCGAAGACTACCGAAACTGTCGTAGTACCATACCTTTTTACCACGCTTTTTGTAGCAAACCCAATGTGTACCAGGTCCGCTTTGACTATCTAAGTTGATGATTCCAGATTCATTTTTCCATGGTAATTTAGCCAAAGCTATCTCGCATAAAAATACCCCTAAAGTAGGCTACATCTTTTGTGTACTTCTTTAAAACAAATTTTTGTTAACCGTCTAATCTACTCAGTTTTTTGGAAACGGTTTTAAGTATAATACACCACTGCCAGATTTGAATGGCTTTAGATAAAGTGGGCCGCCAGCGATCAGTTCCATCATGCGATTATGGCGCGATGTCTCTTGCAATTTTTTGGCATTTGTTGCATCATTGTCTGCTCTAGCAATTCCCGATACGTCTCCAGCTAAAGCACTGATTGCTGATAATCCTGCGAATAACGGAATAAGAAATCGTAAAACACCTCCTTGTTTAGGTAACGGAATTATTCTAGGAACTTTAATGTTTTTCCTTCTCCCCAACCTTTTTACTACACGTTTTGCCGTTAACAGTGCTGACTTTATTGTGTTGGTGAAATCTCCGTTAGCTTTCATTTTTTTAGCTACTTTTTTTTTCGTACATGCAATAAATTTCCACCATTCTTCTTCTTCTTGAACCGATGTTTACACCCCATTCCAAATTGTCTCTTTGCTTTCGTAACGGTACCGACTGCTAAAGCTGCAGCTCGTTCACCTAATGTTGCGTCTGCCGATTTAAAGCGTTCCCAAGCTTTTTCTTCTAAAATTTTATCTGCTCTATTTCTACTTTCTAAATCTCGGTAGTCTCTATAACCGATATCATGCAGTTTGCACTGAGCATCTAATTGATTAATACCGGGGTCACCGCGTGCGAGTCGTTTCTCTAATTTTGCAGCAGGACCACAATACTGGGAACGGAGTAAATTCAATTCCACCGGAAGTTTATTGATTAGCGTATTCACTAAACCACCTGCACTCTTCCGCTTCTTACCTATCATTGTTCACCTTGAGGGATAGGGCAGGTTTATTTACACCTAAAATCGAGAGCACAAAAACTTTATTTTTAGAAAATGCAACACATTAGATAAGCAGGGTGATAGTACAATATTTCCATTAAGCATACAGTGTTATGTGAATTAATATTATACTTGGCATTTATAACACCTTGACTGTCTTTATAAATGTCATCGTCACCGAACTCCTTCTAACGAAAACGACGGTAGTCAACCACTTGTATGAACTTTTCATAGAAACACACCAGATTATAAGATTCAAGAAATTCCAGTCTATAGCTTATTACATCCTTCAAATTGAATAGTTCTTCTACATTATGGGCATTGAATGTACACGAACAGCAGTTGTAGTTTTCTATCATAACGGTTTTGAAAATTCTCTCATATCCTTTAATCAATTCCCAATTGTAATAAATACCGAGATTGCTAGATAGAGATTCGTAATCTTGTTCATGTATTATATCTTCCTCGTTTACATTTGACCAATCAATTTGGCTTTGAATTTATTGGGATCGGAAAAATTGTATTTCTACATATGAATACCATCTTAGAAGTTCATTCCATTCCTTCTCGTCTAATACCATATTATCGCTGTTGCCACATCCCATACGCACTACTGGTGCAAGGTTAAGGTGTGTACTGTATCCAATTTCAATATGGGTATCGCTCGATAGTTTATAGGAAGCACAATTGATTAAGTATTCATTAGCTGCCTGTTTGCACACCTCATCCCTATGTTGAAATGATGACGACCAGTTGGAATCACCTTCATCTTGTTTCTTTTCATTTTTGCTACTACTACTACCATCACTATTTTGACAGCATGAACAACAAAATGTTAAATTATTATTCATATTGTTGCTACAGCGGTATGAAGTATCCGGCAGTGAACTTCCAAATCGTTCCAGGAATGATTTTATTGCTGCTTGCATGATTTTACTTGTCCACAACCGCATTACGACTAAATACTATTTTCGAAATGAGCATGTTTAGATATGGTTGGTGGCACCAAATGCTATGTTTGTCGTTTTTCCGACTGCACCCAGACCACTCATGAATACATCTTTTGTATTTAGCATCGTTGTAAATTCTTCAATTCGATTTTCTTCTACTTCGAAATACTCGTAAAAGCGCTGAGGTAAAACACATTTAAACTCCTCCGTTTCTAACACTATACGTTCACCATACTTCGTATTAATTAATAATTTTATATTTTTTCAATCTCTAGGTCACATTCATTTTTATAGTTTGCAATAGGTGCTTTGGTTTAACCCTGATAATTCCATGTTTAACAACTTACTAACCGACTGATCTCAACACATTGCGACTTATATGTCCTTGACCTTGAAGCGTCGGCCTGAACAATGGGATCGCCTTTGTTCTTGAAAATTAATTGCTCAGAATTCAGCCTGAAATGGTGGGGGTATCTAGATAACAATCTATTTTTAGAAATTATGACTCTAACTCAACCAAAGCAATGGATCGTCTTTGTTCTTTTCTCATAGGTGTGACCTTGAAAATTGTAAGCATAGACTTTGAAGCGTCGGCCTGAACAATGAATCACTTTTGTTCTTGAAAATTGATTTCCTAGAATTGAGCCTCAAATGGTGGGAGTAGCTGGATAGCAATGTATTTTTAGGAATTATGACCTTAGCTCGGCCAGAAGAATGAAACGCCTTTGTTCTTTTCTCAGAGGTGTGACCTTGAAATGGGGGGAAACGACTACCTGTGTTGCGAAACAGATGTCTGTTTTGGGAAACGGCTCCTCTGTTTTGGAAAACGGCTATCTGTCTTTGGAAACGTCTACCTGTACTTGGAAAACGGAGTCACTTGAGGTCAATGAACTCTGCTGGGAGCGTGACCCAGCAAAGTAAACTTCCAAGAATTGCTTGATGACCATGAAACATGCTTAGCATAGACAACCATCTGTACGATACCCTTCAGAATTGTAATAACACCTCAAGGCTTTAGACAGGCCAATGAATTAATTGATGGGTGGTGTTACCTTGAAAAGTTAAGGAACGTTTAAATTTCCCATCAAAATTTGATTTAGAATCGACCTTGATTTATTTGTGGAAGGGCATCCTCCTATATACCCTCAATTGAACCCTGAACGTGTGACCATGACAAAACGAGAAGGTTGATCCCTATACGTAACCTTGAAATCCTTGACCTTGAAGCGGGGTGTGTGTGTACGTTAAGAACCTTGGCAATGAAAGCGACCATTTCCTACCACGTGACAATCCGTACGGGAAGCGTCAATAGCCTTGAAAACTAATCTAGTAGCTTCTAGTGCCTCTTTTAAATCTAGTTACTTCAATGACCATGAGGAATATAGTTTGATTCAGACACTGTGTAGGATGACCTTGATCTTGAAAAACAATGTACTTGGACGATTCGACCTTGAAGCGGAGGGGGGCGCATACGTGCAAGGATGACCTTGAAGAATATGCAAGCAATGTGATCCACCTTGATCTTGAAAATTCAAATTGACCTTGATGTTTGAAATGTGTATGTGACCTTGACCTTGAAAACCAATCTGGTAACTTTTTTCAAATTCGGTTACTTGAACGACCTTGAAGAATATACTTTGATGTAGGCAATGTATATAATGACCTTGAAAACCGTTGAATTCGACATAGAAGTCCCCATACCTTGAAGAATATATACAGGCAGTGTGGGCCCTTTGCAAACCTTGGCATAGGTAAAGTGACCGTGTACGCAGGTAATGTCTACGATGACCTTGAAGAATAGTTAGGCAATGCGAGCGACCTTGAAAACCATGTACTCAGACGTGGACAATGTGATGACCTTGAGGAGTATACTTCGATGTATGCAATGTGTACGATCAGCTTGACCTTGATGAGGATAATCTGTACGGGAAGGTGTATTATTACTATTATCAAAAGTGGATCAGGATCGGCCTAGTATATCTACTTACATTGAATAATTCACACAATCTTCGTATAAGCTTTGCAACACCATACTTTAGCATTGCAACAATGATTTCATTTGCGCCCGCTTTCTTGCAGTTTTTCAACCTTCCTACCATTTTCTCTACCATATTTATCCCAATATCCTTCTCAGTTTCATTCACCATTCCTTCTACATTCTCCTTATTTAACCCTTCAGTCTTACCTTCCTCACTACTGTACAGCTTTCCGAAATATTCTTGCCAGAATTTTTCCTCACCTCACAATCGTTCTATCCTATTTCGTTGCTCATATTCAGCAATCCTGTAGCGTTCTCTTTTGGGCTACGCTTTGTTATTTTTGACCCAATTCCAGAAGAGTTCTTTGTTTCCTTCAAAATCATTCTGAACTTTCTCTCCTTCCACAGGCATCACTTCCTCTTTACTTATTCTCACGGCCTCCTTTGCTCCTCTGTTTCTTAATCTGTCCACCTCATACGAGTACGCATCTTTTTTCTTACATACTGCCTTTTTTACCGACCCATTCCACCAAGCACATATTTTCTGTCTGCCTATAGTCGCTGTTCCACATATCCGCACGGCACAATTAACAATACAGTTTTTTAAGCTTCTCCATGCACTTTCAACGTCAGTGTCTTCTATTTGTTCGTTCCTACCTTTACTCACACCATCTGCGTGTTTCCTTCTCGCACCATTATCCACTAGTTTGTCAACCCTAATTCTGGATGTACGCACAACGTTTGCTTTCCTTCTCCAGACCCACTTTTGCCCTAAACACATTGATAAACCAAAAAGTGGTATCCATATTAATGCGCATTACTTTGTGTTTCACCAGGTTTACGAATCAAACACTATCAATTAATACTTTAGATTGCCTTTATGACATATGCACATTTTATGTTTAAAACGTTATACAAACAGCTTTACACAGATGTTAATTTAATTTATTTTGGTTAAATTTTAAAATTTAATTAACAAAAAAAAAAAGAAAAAGAAAAAAAAAAAAAAAAAAATAAAAAAAAAAAAAAAAAAAAAAAAAAAAAAAAAAAAAAAAAAAAAAAAAAAAAAAAAAAAAAATAAAAAAAAAAAAAAAAAAATAAAAAAAAAAATAAAAAAAAAAAAAAAAAAAAAAAATTTTTTAAAAAATTTATAAAAAAAATAAAAAAAAAAAAAAAAAAAAAAAAAAAAAAAAAAAAAAAAAAAAAAAAATAAAAAAAAAAATAAAAATAAAAAAAAAAAAAAAAAAAAATAAAAAATTAAAAAAAAAAAAAAAAAAAAAAAAAAAAAAAATAAAAAAAAAAAAAAAAAAAAAAAAAAAAAAAAAAAAAAAAAAAAAACACAAAAAAAAACAAAACAAAAAAAAAACAAAAAAAAAAAAAAAAAACACAAATTTAACATATTCATCGCTGTTTGGTTTACTTCAAACGTTTCTACTTCATTCCAGAATTCAGTTGGTTTCTTTCTTATTCACCGGTATAGATGCAATGAGAAAAATTATTCGAAATCACTTAATTTTTAACCCACATACCCAGATAAAGTAATGTTTAGCACGTCTTCTCACTCTTTCACTTACGATCACCCCAACTCCTTTTGCGCCATGCACTTCAGTCTCAACTCGTGACCACAGTGCTACGCTGCCATCCTCCATCTCCAAAAGTGCAATGCTATGTAGTAATTTGGACTAGAGGATCCACGTTTGCGGAAATATTGTGAACGTTACAGGGAATAATTGACGAAAAATTGAGTAGTTAATGTGGAGATGGAGACAAATTAGAATACACGTATTATAAATTCCTTTAATTTTGTGTGGAACGTGGGCATGTTTTCCTTGTTACAGGTCCTTCCACAGATCCAGTGTTCCAAAGTTTTCCTGTGAAAATTAATAATATTAAAGAATTGTAAACAAATTGTGCTCTCAGCTACGAGAAGAGTGCAATGCTATGCAGTAATTTGGACTAGAGGATCCACTTTTGCAGAAATATTGTGAACGTTAAAGGGAATAATTGACAAAAAATTGAGTAGTTCATGTGGAGATGGAGATTGAGACAAATTAGAATATACATATAAATTCCTTTAATTTTGTATCGGAACGTGGGTATGTTTTCCTGGTTTCAGGTCCTTCAACAGGTCCAGTCTTTCAAAGCTTTCCAGTGAAAATTAATAATATTAAAGAATTGTAAACAAATTGTGCTCTTACCTACGACAAGGGTGTAGTAATTTGGACTAGATGATCAACGTTTGTAGAAATATTGTGAACGTTAAAGGGAATAATTGACGAAAATTTGAGTAGTTCATAAAGCAACATTACCAGCCTTTCAGATTTCTCTACTTTTGTATTACCATTATGACTTTTTCTAGTACTTACTTTGGCTATAGCGCAAAATCCGAACAATTAAGCAAATTTGAGAGGAAAGTGGGCTATGATTCATTTCGCTTAAACTGGAATTAGTAGACTATAATGCGAGAGTACTGAGGATGGTCAGGAGCAAGACGAAGGATTAAGAGCACTAAGGCCGGCGACTAAAACAATTCGATTTGAGAGACCATTTTTTCACCTCAAGATTATTTGGTGCTTAATAGAAGAATTCCGTCTAATTTAATTTCACTTGTATATGTGTTATCTTACACGTTTCACTTCCTTCTACGGTTTTTGTACAAACAACAGCGCTTCAACAGAGAAAGGATTCATTAAATCAAGGAATGAGCGGTATTCAGTAATGAATTTCGATTTTGTTTAGCCATGAACGATGGTGGAATGAAATTGTAAGGAATACGTACTTAAAGGTGCAGATTGCACTTATTCTTTATTCAAGACAGTACGACTGTCCAGAGTTACATAGTAGGAGTCTCTAAATTAGGTTTGAAATCTATCAAATAACGATTTAAAATTAATAGATTGAAATATGAGTAAAAAGCGTTGCAGAAGTTAAACATTGTATTAAGTTTTAGAGATTCTTAATTTGAGGTAATTACAGTTGTTATTTTAAAGTTTGAAAGCTTGAGGATTCGAATTACAGTAATCTGTTTTCATGAAACAGCTTTTAATCTAAATTTGACCTACACCGTGTCATATATCTAGTAAATATGAATTTGGAAAACAGTAGATATTTTTCCTGCATTGCAACTTTAATGCCAACGTGTAATATGAATGGTTGTTTAAGGTAAATGCAATTCTTGGATCTCTTATAAATTGTAAAATAACATTTAGGAAGTGTCATGTTTATTTTTAATGGCGACTGGGAACTTATAGCTCTATGTTGAAACGATCCTCTCTTTTAGTTAATTGGAACATGTACAATAAAATTCTTTAACCTTTAATTTCCCTAAATTCGCACAGACCACTTATAGTAAAACCAGGCTCACATTATATAAATTTGAAGTCTGAGATTGTTGAAAGAGAAATCGGTAAAAGCTTTTAAATAATTTTGTGAAGTCAGTTTATTGTGCTTGATGTACAAAACTTGGGCGGGTTTCAAGAGACACAGCTTTGGTTGTTAATAAAAAAAAAGTGTAATGCTCCAACGAATTGGAAAAGCTCTTGAGGTTATCTTTAGGACGGTAACGTTAATGCCTTAATTAAGTAGCAGTATACATTTTTAAAAGAACTTGTGGTTGTTAAGTTAAATTTATTGGAGAACAAGAGATTCGGCAAGCTAGTAATCACCTGTAAGGCGGTGCCGAGGAGAATTGTATGCGATGGAGAGATTACGGAAAAGTGGTGCCTGATATTTGATATTTTGGCTGAAAGACTTATGAATTGCTCGTGTGTAGAACCAATTTGTTCACAGTTTTGCAATTATGTACTTACTGGAATATTTGAAATATCTTACTAAGGACAATAGATGCATGTTATTTAGGGTTCTTTACTGTATGATCTCTCCTAGTAATGTTTGATTTTTGATGCAAACCAGATACAGCAAATTGAGTACAGGCGATAAGTTTTGAGTTCTTATTCTAAAACGTACTTAGTAATTATTCATGTAGAAAATGTGGTGAATTTGGATTGATTTATTATTTAAAGTATACCAGATAACAGAGTTACATTTGATTAAAATATTGAATAGGAGGAGACGCTCATAATTGACTGTGCTATTTTCTGTTTCGGAACATAATCGGTCGGCTGAAAAGTTCGTAGAATAATATAGTAAAACAAATTCTTACGGTAAAATTCGATTTTATTATTCAACATAGTTGCCTTCGAGGGCGATACAACGATTATAGCGGTTATGCAATTTTTCGATACCATTTTTATAGTACGATTTCTCTGTAGTCTCAAAATAGGCCTCAGTTTCAGCGATTACTTCTCCATTAGTGCTGAATTTCTTTCCAGCTAGCATTCTTTTGAGGTCTGCAAACAGGAACAAGTCACTGGGGGCCAGATCAGGAGAATACGGTGGATGGTGAAGCAATTCGTAGCCTAATTTATGCAATCTCGCCATCGTTTTCATTGACTTGTGGCACAGTGCACTCTCTTGATGAAACGGCGCCTTTTTCTTTTCCAAACGGGGCCGTTTTTCCGTGATTTCATCTTGCAAACGCTCCAACAAAGCTATGCAATAATCACTGTTCACGGTCTGGCCCTTTTCAAGGTAATCGATGTATATTATACCATGCCAACCGACTTTTGCATCTTTCCACGCTTTGGATTCGGTTCAACGCGTGCAGTCCACTTGACTGACTGTCGATTAGACTCTGGAGTGTAGTGATGGAACCACACTTCATCCATTGTCACATATCGACGGAAAAATTCGTCTTTATTACGGTTGAATATCGCTAAACATTGTTCCGAATCATCGACACGTTGTTGCTTTTGATCGATTGGGAGCTCGCGCGGCACTCACTTTCGCTTGTCAAAATATTCGTGCACGATATGTCCAACACGCTCTTTTGATATCTTCAGAGGCTCAGCTATCTCGATCAACTTCACTTTACGGTTATTCATATTTATTTTCTAAACTTTTTTCATGTTTTTGCCCGTAACAGCCTCTTTCGGGCGTCCACTGCGTCCATCGTTTTCGGTGCTCATTTCGCCCCGTTTAAATTTAGTGGACCACTTCTTAACGGTTGATTTTCCTGATGCAGAGTACGAATAACGTTTATCGAACCAAGCTTTGGATTCAATAGTATTTTTTTCCATGATAAAGTAATGCTTCATTAACAGACGAAATTCTTTCTTATCCATTTTTTTTTCAGATTGACGAAAGGTTTAACTCCCAATCCTATAACTCACGAACCAATTATTCGACAGCTGTCGAATTTATACACGTATCGTTTAAAGGTTCATACTGCTATCAATCATATGGATTTAATTCTAGTAACGCCATCTATGTGTCACCTTACGAACTTTTCTACTGACCTGTTACAGTTACAGAGACGATGCGACCAGAGAAGTTGATGCTAGTTAAGTTTCTAAGATAAGGTAGTGCCGATTACGACGAAACCGACCAAAACGTATCATTTAAACTCCGTTAAAGGTTGTATCACTACTTACGATCATTCCGACGAGTTAGTTGGGTCTATTTTAGACTTATTGTCACAATCTAACGCCCATTTGTTATGTGATAAAACTCATCTACTTCCATAAATTTAAGATCTGTAAAACCATATTATCCAACAGGATAATACTCGTCCTGGCGGTGTTCGCTTTTCTTTAAACATCTTAGTAATAGATCATGTTTTCTGTGGTCAACACGGTCACCAGAGTTCGAACATGTATGAGATATTACGTTAAAAAAAAACAAAGAGTTAGGTGTTGTCTGAGAGGCCATAACTCCAGAAGACTAATAAATTAATCAATTGAATACCAAGATGTCTAACTGAATGAAAATAAACAAAGAAGTTGTGCTCTTATTGTTACGAATTGTTAATAAATTGCCTTTGATTAACAAAGATAATACTTCCGCAAAACGCTTTACACCATAGTTCTAATTTCTTCTTGCAGGTGAGTTTCAATGGCATTCAAATAACAGAATACAGTCATACTACAGTCATTTTCGCAACTAGTGCGCTGTTGACACATTTCTGGATGAGAGACGCTGTAACAAATTTTTTAACCCGAGGCGCACGTATTGCGAAAAAAATTGTCTGTAATCGTTTACATAAAATTAAAAAAAAAACGATATTTTGAAATATTTGTTGACAAATGTCAAATTAAATACGTAAACAAAAAAGGTTATATATATTTTATTATATACCACTTTTTTGTTGTATGTATTATAGTAAGGATTACAAAAAAATGTACTAAAAATATCATAATGGTAGTATTACCGGGCGAGTGCAAGTTTGTTCCAAAGCACGAGCGCGGAAATACACATTATAAAACGTGTGTTTTATACAACTTTTTCTAATTCTGATTGTTATTAAACAATTCTAGAAATTGTAATTTGCTAATTTGTATTATTGTCAGATTGAATTCTGATAATGTAAATTTTATGGTACAGAATTAGAACATAGCTATCTATACGGCGCGATCAAAAATACCCAACACATCCGCTCGTATGAAACATAACGTTAGTAACCATTTTCCGTAGCATATGTGCTGGCGCGCCCATACTAAATATAACCTTAAATTCGACATTTGACGCTAATGTTTATGGGTGGAAAACAAGTGGCGCCGCTCTTATGAATCATATCGTCAATAACGATTCGCCGCAACACATATGATAGTACACCAATATTTAATATAACATAATTGTAGTGTTAGCCATAATTGTTAATCGTTAGTAACAATTTGTAAAATAATTGTAATTTCTGAATAAAAGTTACCGATTGTTAACATTTATTTACAAAGTGTTTCTTAAAATTTGAAATCTTATTTCAAAAATGAGATTTCGTTTTAACACTTGTGTTTAAACGAATCACTTTTGACAATTAAAATGTATGTCAAAAAGACGACATGTTGTAACTAATTTACAAAAAAGTAATTTTGTTATTATCAATTGTTTGTACCAATATAAAGCAGAAGTCTACACAATGTTCCTTTGAAAGAACGATGGGTTTATTTGGGGAGATGGTTTGAAACTGATAATATTCCTCGTGACCCCTCGTTATTAGGTTCAAGTACACGTGAAATAAACAACCAATTAAAGAAACCAGAATTGGAATTTTGGAACTTCTAAATCAATAAATTACCCTACAGTAAAGGTAAGCTTTTGAACAGATTTTTATACCCAGCGGTTTGAATATTAATAATATATAAAGATAATAATAAACTAACCAGTAGAAGTTTTGTAACGTGTAAATAGCTCTTTAGTTAAAAAAGCCGTGAAAATAATATTTAGGATTGCTATAGTATTGAATTTCTACAAAAAAAATACAGCCTTTTAATCCCATACCCGATGAGATTGTTAAAACTCTTCGTAGAGTAAAATTAAAGCGCAATACCACCATTTTGTCTTGAACTCAAACAGGTAAACATTCTTGCAATAACAATCAATTATAGAGGACTAATAAATATAACTTATTAAAAAAAACAATCATAAATACGTATCTGTAACTGTCGGAAAAATACCAGACGTGATTAATTTCTGTAAAGAACCCCTTTATATAACAAATACAAGCGTAAGCATTCTCATAAGAACTGTTTTATTAGCTTAAATGATAAAAATAAATAAATAGATCGAATCCGTAATCCAAGGTATAAAAAAATTTGTAATCGAAATTCTAAATGAAAGTAACTAAATAATTTTTCTTTTCTCAAATAAATAACAGCAAGTCGCGTTAGGGAACAATCTAATCTAAACAGAAGTACGAAGTTACTGAATAATTTTTTATCGGTTTTGGATATTACCAACAACCAAAAATAATAATAATGTAAAGAGTAGAATTTTGTAAAGTGTAAAATGCCCCTAAATAAAAAAGGCGGGTAAATAATATTTAGGATTTCTATGGCATTGAACTTCTACAAAAAATACGGTTCCTGTAAAACCCATGTCAGATGATTGTTGAAACTCATAAAATCGTACTGGCACAAAAATAAAATACAAAAAATGTGACTGCATGGCAGATCCGTATATAAGTGGTAAGTTTCTTGAACATCTTTTCTTTGTTTTCAAATTTGAAGGGTGGTACAACTTTTATTTTTGGCAATTATATGTGATTTTAAGTTCAATTATAGCATTGTGTTGCATATTGTCTTATACTATATTTTTCCTTGACTGCAAATTCAAAATTTAGTCTAGGCTTCCCCTTTGTCACTGTTTGATCTTATTTGTCATTAATTAATCCTAATAGTAGGCAATTAATGTCGGGAGAGCTAACAGGGTCATTATCGTTATTTATTGATACACTTCAATTGAATAAAATTGAAAGTTAGCGGATGGAAACGTTAAGTTGTCATGGTTCCCGACAATAATAAAAGAGACTTGATAAATAAACATTAAATTAAATAACAAATAACTATAACTCGGAAATCTAAATTAAAAAAATTGTCGCAAATAAATAACAGCACGTCCGGTGAGTGGCGCAAAAGCCATGAATCGCGTAGGAAGCAATCTCGATGAAACGTGATGTGATTGAAGGGTAAGTAAGTGAAAAACGTGTATATGTATATATGTACATTTAGATATTCATACAGTAAGTATATGCTCTATTATTATATATATATATATATATATATATATATATATATATATATCTTTCTTGACTCTGTCTATATTTTTACTTCTTACTTCCTTACGTGCCGGGGCAGTAGACAAATAACTGTCCGATAGTAGGTCGATACCGTTAGTAGGGAATGCTACATCGTCCGAGCAACGATTTCGCCAGTAACCGGTCTGCTCGCTATGGTATTACTCAAGAGAATAATTCAATTGCCTCTGATCGACCTAGCTACAAGGGGCGGTCAAGGTCGAAACAGACAGGCCTCGTTCCTGACGACTGTGTAAGGAATGAATGGCGAGTTGGTACATGGAATGTTAGAGGTATGAATGAAAGGCACCTTGATACTCTATGTATATCGGAGACAAAGCGCAAAGGAAATGATGTTATGGAGATGGAGGATGGCAGCCTAGCACTATGGTCAAGAGTTGGGGTGATCGTAAGTGAAAGATCGAAAAGATGTGTTAAACAGTACGAATTGGTATCTCCCCGGGTAATATGGGTGAGAATGAAAGCGGAGTTTCGAAGATTTTTTCTTATTGCATGGTATGCACAGGTGAACGCAGGAAGAGACCAGGAGCGTGAGAACTTCTGGAATGTAGTAGAGAGCGTGTTGAACGTATGTGAGCCAAACCAAAGAGTAATGATAATGGGGATCTGAACAGATGGGTGGGTATACAGAGAGAACATACTAAACGCGTTCTAGGAAGGTTCGGAGACCAATGAGTCAATGAGAATTATGAACGCCTGGTGGAGAGAAGCCTGTTTGTATCCAATACGTGGTTTAAACATAAAAATGTGCATATTTATACATGGCGAAGAGGTGAATGTAAAAGTACGATAGACTTGATAGTGTATGATGAACGGCTTAGAAGCCTGGTGAAGGACAAAACTAATGCGCGGATCGGACCACTCTTTGGTTATATCGAGAGTGCGTTTAGGGCAAGAGTGGGCCTGGAGAAGGAAATCAAACGTAATGTGAACGTTCAGAATTAGGGTAGGCAAACTAGTGGATAATGGTGCGAGAATGCAATACGCAGATACCGTAAGTAATGAGTTTAATGTGAATTAAGCAGTGTGGAACGAACAAATAAAAGACACTGGCGTTGAAAGTGCATGTGTAAGCTTGAAAACCTGTGTTGTCAATTATGCCGTGCGGATATGTCGAAGAGCGACTGTAAGTAGACAGAAGAAATGTGCTTGGTGGAATTAGTTGGTAAAAAAGGCAGTATGTAAGAAGAAAGATGGGCATATGGCAATGATTGCTGCAGAAAAATGAGACTGAGAATAAGCGATTGTATGAGGTGTACAGATTAAGAAACAAAGAAGCGAAGGGGGCAGTGAGATTAAGTAAAGAGGAAGTGATGGCTGTGGAAGGAGAGAAAGTGCAGAATGATTTTGAAGGAAACAAAAAAACTCTTCTGTGAATGGGTAAAAATACAAAGCGTGGACCAAAACAGAACGATGTGGGAGTGTGAAGTGTGCAGATGCTACCAAGAGTATTTCGGAAAGCTGTACAGTCGTAAGGAAAGTAAGACTGAGGAGAATGTAGAAGGAATGATGAATGAAGCAGAGTAGGATATTGGGATAAATGAGGTAGAAAGGTTGAAAAACGGCAAGGGAGCAGGCGTAGATAAAATCACTGGTGAAATGCTAAAGTATGGAGGTGCAAACCTTATACGAAGATTGTGTGAATTATTCAATGTATGCCTTATGTGTGGAAAAGTGCCGAGGGATTGGAAGAGCGCGATCACTGTACCACTATAAGGGTAAGGGGAACGAGAGTGATTGCAAGAACTGCAGAGGAATAAGTTTGCTCAGGGTGTCTGGTAAAGTATTTGTGAGGATACTGACTGGTAGAGTATTTGAAACTACACAAAGATTTGGGATGTGCAGGGTGGCTTCATCCCAGGGAGAGGATGTTTCGAACAGATAGTTGCTAATAAACGGAATAAGGGCAGTATACAACGGTAGTCGTGCATTTGTTAGGGTGAGAGGAGGTGTGAGTGAATACTTTAATATTGAGCAAGGAGTACGACAAGGCTGTGTGATGTCACCGTGATTGTTCAATGTATACACGGATAAATGTCTTAGACAAGCATGTGCCGATACAAATGGTGTAATGGTTGGTGACGTAAATGTACGACTTCTGGTGTATGCAGATGACAAAGTCTTATTAAGTGACAGTGCAGATGAGTTACAAACAGCTCTGACGAAGTTTGATACAGTCTGTGAGAGCATGAACCGAAAGGTAAACGCGAAAAAAACTAAGATTGTGGTGTTCAATCTTCAAAGTGGAAAGGAGAGTAGAGTATTTACTCTGCAAGATGAAATTGTGGAGCAAGTGGGCGAGGTGGTGTATCTGGGTAGAATGTTTAATCCAGATGGTATCATGGAGGGTGAGATTGGACGAAGGGTCAATGCTGGAAGGAAAGTGATTGGAAGTATATGGACGATAATGAGAAAAAATCATGAGCCTAGCTACGAAACGAGAAATTTATAATGGCGTGTTTGTCCCTTCAGTACTGTATGGAAGTGAGACATGGGTATGTCAAAAAAAAAACAGGAAAGAAAAGTAAATGCCGTGGGTACGAGATTTCTGAGAAGCGCATGTGGTAAAACGAGAAGGAACAAGATAAAGAATGAGTGCATAATAATGGTGTGTCGTAAGGAAAAGACAATGGATAGATATAAAGGTAGTACATTACGTTAGTTTGGTCATATTGAGAGAATGAATGCAAGATCAACGAAGCAAATATATGTAGACGACATTTGAGACAAGGCCGTGTCTGTAAGGCCGCGTAAAACTTGGCTGAATGTAGTAGAATGTATGATAAAGGAAAGAAAAGTACGGAGTTTTAAAAATTAAATGGCATATCAGGAACAATGTATGAATCTTACGGAAGCTAGGGAGGTATGCAGACGTAGGAAGTCATGGAGAAAGATTGTGAATGAAAATTAAATAAGAGGCACGTATTGTTTTGCTTACCTCGCAAGAGTATGTCGTGAAGGTTAAGTTAGTCAAGTTTTATTTACGACTAGTAAATGATTCTCATATGGTTGCAGCTATAATTCTTTCATTCCGCTGCAACTAATGTAGATGCAATGAATTAAATTTGTAAAGAAAAACAGTTTGATCTACTTAATGAGCAACAAGCAAAACCACAACAAAAATATAATAAGTAGAAAAGGCGACAGTAAAACAACCGCACCTCCGGTGCAATCTTGCATATCTCAATTTCTGTCGAATGTGTTTTTAATTGCATTATAACGACATTCTTATCGTAACGGTTTCAATTCTTTTTGATGACCCTAGGTTTTTCCACTTTTCAATTCCCACTTTGAAGGCTACTTTTTTTTTTCAACCCCTTTATAAACCAAATTTTCGTCTTCTATAACCTATGGACAACCTCTTAGCCCGGTTTTAAATTGCTTTTGGTTAACTCTTTAATTTTTTTTTGAGACAACTTTTTCACTTTTTCCTAGTTATTTTTTACACTCTATTTATCAACCGTCACTTTTATCATTTTATTTTTTGACCACTTGTGTAGGTTGCATATTTCAAAGTGGTGTAGATCATTCCAGCATCTTGATGTCTTGCTCTAGTAGCTAGGTCCAGCGCTTATTTCAGTATTTTGAGTCCAGCCTTTTGCTTCCGCGCCTTGGTCTAGCATCTTCAGTGTGCCTTTTTGGTTGTTTCTGTATGACTGGTTTTTTGTATGCCTTTCTGGCGCTTCCCCATGCTGTTTTCATGTACGTTTTTCGTTTTCGCCATTTTGTTCCCGCTATCTTGTTTCCGCTAATCTCTTTCCGCTAGTTAGTTTCTGTGTGCTTTTTGGATTTCCGCCATCTTGTTGCTGTGTGCGATTTTAGATTTCTTTTGTCCGTCTTGCTTTACCTTTTTATTTTAGCTACACTATTTTCGCCATCTTACTTTAGTGTCCCTTTCTGGTTTTCCGTTATCTGGTTCCCGTTATTTTGTTTTTTGTTCCGTCATCTTGTTATTGTGTGCCTTTTTGATATATCAGCCATTTTATTTATAAAGGAGCTCTCATTTCCTTGAATCTTTGTTTCTACTTCTTGAATTTGGTTTCAACATCTTGAAATAAAGTCCTTTTGACAAAATCCAACACTCTTGCTCTCCCTTAATCGGACAATTCGATACTTTTTTGAGGTTAGGAGTATCGACATATTGCAGGTTAATATACAGCGCAACATTTCAAGACAGCGGAATCTAGTAGTTTAACTTTCATGTGTAAGTCACCACCCTATTATGAAATGGGTAAATTTTAAGAGTATTTCCTTTCATTTATTTTACATTGTACATGGATTACGTAACAACTGCCACTCATGACACATCATAATATTCTTTAAATTTTATTAAATAATTACAAATTCCTTATTAAATAAAGATAACGCCGATCGACTGCCTTCAGAAATTACAAAAAAATCTCACGACTTAACCCCGAATTTAGCATGTACAGTTCTCTTTTCTCTCCCTTAATGCCTTAAAAGTCAATTTGATATCTTTTGGTATTTAAAGTAAATGAAGAGCGCTCTTGTGGCTGAACTCAAAAGTTACTAGCACCATTAGAAGTTAGCACTGTTTCAAACACCATCTTGTGGTAGAATCAATAATGCAATCTTGTGATGTAATTTAAAGGTTACTCAATAAATTCTCCTGCAACCAACAAAACGCTGGAAATATATACAAACGTGCAAGAAAATATACCAGAACAACTAAATATAAAATAACTAGTAGCAAATAAGCACACACAAGCAGTGATGGCAGCAAAACAATTACACACCCGATCACGTAAACACCACAAACACTCAAACTAGCAATCGAGTAAGCGCCAAAACAGAAAGCATGTCAGTCTACAAAGGTGCTGTTACTCAATGTCCAAATATGCAAACACACAATATAGTCAACAAACGCTGTTTCGTTCTTTCGCGGTTAGAAGTAAGAGTAGAGTGATCTTGTCAAGCAACTGGAAGCTAGTTCGGTCTACTGGTTCTCGCGAAGGTTAAAAACGGCTACCATAAATGGCAATAATTTAATGAGTTTACTATTGATACTAAATGGCATGCCTAAAACAGCTGATGCATAACAGACTAATGGTTTTTAAAGATAAAAGAGTTAAAATGGGGTCTTGAAATGTTTGGTATTCAAAGAACACTGTAAATATAGACTTGAATAAGCGCAATGCAACGCCAATCAAGAGATAGCCGTAATTAATAAAACATACACTGTAAAACGTATGAATAATAAAATCACGCAACTTTCAAATTAAAGAAACTAGCAAAGAAGCCACCGCATACAACCCCCAGATAAGCAAGAACATGCATATATCTAGCGGTAAACACGCACATACGCATGCGCCCTGCCCAAACCCAAAGACACACAAACAAAGAAACTAGCAATAATGTAAGAACCCGAACAAGAAACAGGCAAACCTCGCAATCATACAAAAACAAAGACACATGCGAACTTGCAAACACTAAAATAATAGAAGCTAACCAATAAGCACTCAAATAAAGCAAACTTATACGAAACAAGGAAGAAAGCATGCAAGAGAACCTAAAGCATGCAATAGGAAACAAACCGAATGTAAAAGAAACTAAACAAACTATTTAACACAAACTAGTAAACACACCTGTACCGTCTACTTACGACACACAGGTACTGAGGATGTAGATCATCGCTTAGTTACACTACGCTTTGGTTGTTAGATTCGTTCACTTACATCGCTGATTTTGGGCTATGGTAATATATTAAATTCTTAGGACAATTCATGCTTGTGACACCAATTTTGAGAAACAAAGGTTTCAAATAAGTCAATTTTATTTGACACCTTTATTAAAGATGTATGTTAATCCTAAAATGTCTAATAAAATTTTCCCTTTAAAAAAATTGTTTTGATTTAGTGCAACAAACGTTGACTAATTTTTCTCACGGTCGATTTTCATTCACTGTCGGTAGGCAACACGTCATACCCATAACTTATTTTTTTTATGATAGAATTAGTAAAAACTTATTTCGTTAAAAATGAATAGGTTTTAGCCGGGGTTTAGAAAGTCATTTTCTCAAGCGTCCTTTTTGAAGAATTCTATCATACTTTAAAACACAAATAGTGCTTGAAGATTTCTGTATTCGAAATGTTTTGTTTTACATTCAGTGTTAAGCTGGTTTAACTCAAGTACTAATTAGTGTTACTATGTTACTTATTTCGAACCTGTGCAAATTTTGATTACCTAAATAGAAAGACTTTAAGTGTATTTTCGTGCTTTGGATTTAAGGGTTAAGTTTTTGCTACTTCTACACATATTTCTACTCCGGTTTACAATTGTGTAAATTTCATTTATTTAGGGGGTTCGTAACTAAAATAAATCATATTAGGTTTATCACTACACGTTTTCTTCTTCCAATCCTACCCAGCTGCGGTGAATTGGTTACGATAATCTTATGGCAATTATCTGGAAGGATCGCCGTTTAACCTACGAGAATTTTACCTACTGTAAATGCCGATTTCAGCATACACTAAGTATCGTGTTAGGTTTACCTCAACTGCACCAGCACAGCAGTGCGGGTGCTCCATTTTAAGCCACGGCTTCACGTGGTATTCTAGATGTGCCCTTATGATTTCCGTATGGAATGGGATACTAATAAAACAGATTATGGATATCGTGTGCTTTAGGATTGAATGCGTTGCACTATTTATGCAAATTGAATATCTATAGCAACACCAATGAAGCTTTCGCTTACCTAGTTTTCAATCATGTAAATGTAATTAATTTTGCTTTAATTAATCTTGATTATTGATATTTGTGGACTTGATCTTAGCTGTAGTGGCCGTAAAATGTAATTAAATTTCTTCAAACTTTGACGGGTGTACAAACCTCCTTCTGTATATACGTGCAATGTGCGTATTGCATTTCGCACTACAGGTACTTAGTATTACTAATTCATAGTGATGTAGCCATGTGTATGTCGTCTGTATAGTTTTGCATTTCCTCTAACATACCAGTTTAGCTTGGCTAAGTTTAACATTCCTATGAAATGTTGATAGTCGTTTGACTATGATCAAATTTTGTTCTGGCTCTAATTGCTAGACGTTTGAATATATGACTAATACAACTTTGGAAGTTAGAGAGTCAGAATTTAGTGAAAATACTAGAAAATTTATTTACAATATTATTTAATTCCAGCCCCGTATGTATATCCAGGATTACTATTTTCGTAAATGTTACTAAGTTTACATTTAGATTTTCAGAAGAATTATATTCGCTTGATTATTATACTTGTGCGGGGTGCCTAAACAGCTTAGTTTTTTGGAGTAAGAAGTTTACCCGTATTTTATCTGTTACATGGTTTGCTATAGCTTCATGAAGCTTGCGTATTGGGTTACGTCATAATCATGTGGGCGACGCAGATGTTTTGGCTTCCTTCCTTCTGTTCTATTTAGCTACAGTAATTGTTATGTAAAGCATTATTTAAACGGTGTTAGCTGTAAAGAGAGCTCTCTATAAGACTACACACTCTATCATTCACTCACTCACTTATTCACTCACTCACTCACCCACTCACCCACCCACTCACTCACTTACTCATTCTACCACTTACTCTCACAAACTAACTTACTCGCTCGCTCACTCAATCACTCACTCACTCACTCACACACTCACTCACTCACCCACTCACTCACTCACTCACTCACTCTCTCACTCACCCACTCACTCAATTACTCACTCACTCGCTCGCTTGCTGGCTGACTAACTCACTCACTCACCCACCCACTCACACTCTCACTCACTCACTCACTCACTTACTCACTCACTCACCCAATTACTCACTCACTCGCTCACCCACTCACTCACAAACCCACTCACCCACTCTCTCACTCACTCACTCACTCACTCAATCAATCACTCACACACTCACTCCCTCACAAACTCACTCAAACTAACCCACTCACTGACTTAATCACTCACTCTCTCACTTATTCACTCACTCACTTACCCACTCACCCACCCACTCCCTCACCCACTCACTCACTCACTCACTTACTCATTCACCCACTCAATCACTCACTCACTCACTCACTCACTCACACTCTCACAAACTAACTTACTCGCTCGCTCACTCAATCACTCACTCACTCACAAACTCACTCACTCTCTTACCCACCCACTCACTCAATTACTCACTAACTCGCTCGCTTGCTCGATGACTCACTTACTCACTAACTCACTCACTCACTAACTCACTCACTCACCCACCCACTCACACTCTCACTCACTCACTCACTCACTTATTCACTCACTCACCCAACTACTCACTCACTCGCTCACCCACCTACTCACTAACTCACTCACTCACTCATTCACTCACTCACTCACTCACTCAATCACTCACTCACTCACTCACTCACTCACTCACTAACTCACTCACTCTCTCATTCACTAACTCAGTCTTACTCACTCACTCAATGACTCACTAATTCACTCACCTCACTCACTCACTCACTTTCTCACTCACTCGCGCATTCACTCACGCACCCACTCACTAACTCTCACTCACTCACTTACTCACCCACTCACTCACTTACTCACTCACTCACTCACTCGCTCACACACCCACTCACTCATTCACTCACTCATTCACTCACTCACTCACCCACTCACTCACTCACTCACTCACTCACTCACTCACTCACTCACTCACTCCTCACTCACTCACTTACTAACTCACTAACTCACTCACTCGCTGAATTACTCACTCACTCACACGTTCGCTAGCTTACTAACTCACGCACTCACTCATTCACTCACTCACTCACCCACTTACTCAATCACTTACTCACCCACTCACACACTCACTCACTCACTCACCCACTCAATCACTCACTCACCCAATCACTCACTCACTTACTCACACACTCACTCACTCACTCACTCACTCAATCAATCACTAAATCACACACTCAGTAACTCACTCACCCACTTACTCACTCACTCACTAACTCACTCACTCACTCACTCACTCTCACCCACTCACACAATCACTCACTCACTAACTCACTCACTCACTCACTCAATCACACACTCACTCACTCACTCACTCACTCACTCGCGCATTCACTTACGCACCCACTCACTTACTCTCTCACTCACTCACACACTCACCCACTCACTCACTCACTCAGTCACTCACTCACCCAATCACTCACTCACCACCCCACTCACCACTCACCACTCACCACCACTCACCACCTCGCATTCACCACGCACCCACTCACCCTCTCACTCACCACCACCCCACATACTCCACTCACTCACTGACTCACTCACAGACTCACTCACTCACCCACTCACTCACTCACTCACTCACTCTCTTACCCACCCACTCACTCAATTACTCACTAACTCGCTCGCTTGCTCGATGACTCACTTACTCACTAACTCACTCACTCACTCACCCACCCACTCACCTCTCACCACCACCCCTTACACTCACTCACCCAACTAGTCACTCACTCTCACCCACCACTCACCAACTCACTCCACTCACTCACTAACTCCTCACTCTCTCATCCTACTCAGTCTTAATCACTCACTCAATGACTCACACACTCACCCACTCACTCACCACTCACTCACTCACTCACCACTCCCTCACCACCCACCACAACTCACTCACCCACTCACATCACTCCTCACCACTCACTCACCACTCCCACACACCCACTCACTCATTCACTCACTCATTCACTCACTCCCACCCACTCACACCTCACACACTCACTCACTCACCACCCACTCAAACACTCACTCACCACTTATTCACCACTCACCCAACACTCACTCACTCGCTCACCCACCACCACTCACCACTCACTCATCACCACTCACCACCACTCAATCACCACCACCACTCACCACCACTCACAACTCACTCCTCTCATCACTAACTCAGTCTTACCCACTCACCCAATGACTCACTAATTCCCACCACTCACTCACCACTCCACTCACCACCAGCGCACCACTCACGCACCCACTCACCAACTCTCCCACTCACCACTCACTCACCCACTCACCCACTCACCACCACCACTCACCCTCCACACCCACCACCATTCACTCACTCATCACCACCACCCACCACCACCACTCACTCCCACTCACTCACTCACTCACTCACTCACTCACCACCACACTAACTCACTAACTCACTCACTCCGAATTACTCACTCACTACGTCAGCTTACTAACTCACGCACTCACCATTCATCACTCACTCACCCACACTCAATCACTTACTCACCCACCACACACTCACTCACTCACCCACAATCACTCACTCACCAATCACTCACTCACTTACTCACGCACCACTCACCACCACCACTCACCCAATCAATCACTAAATCACACTCAGTAACTCACTCACCCACACTCACTTACTCACAACTCACTCCACTCACCACTCACCTCAACCACTCACAATCACTCACTCACTAACTCACTCACTCACCACTCAATCACACCACCACTCACTCACTCACTCACTCCGCATTCACCACGCACCCACTCACACTCTCTCACTCATTCACACACCACCCACTCACCACTCACTCAGTCACTCACTCACCCAATCACCCTCACTCACCCACTCACCACCCACTCACTCACTCACTCACTCACCCACCACTCTCGCACACACCACCCACTCACACTCTCACTACTCACCACTCACCCACATACTCACACTCACTCACCTCTCCACCCACTCACCAATTACTCACTAACTCGCTCCTGCTCATGACTCACACTCACCACCACACCCCACCCACACACTCACCCACCACACTCCCACCACACCACCACTCACCACTCACCCACCTCACCTCCACTCACCACACCACACTCACCACCACTCACCCACTCACCACACCACTCACCACCACCACACCACCACCACTCACCCACCACCACCACTCACTCCACTCTCTCACCACCACTCACCCACTCACCAATCACTCACCACACCACTCACTCACCACCACCACCTCACCACACCACACCCACGCACCCACTCCACCACACTCCCCACTCACTCACCACTCACCCACTCCACCACACTCACTCACCACTCACTCACCTCTCACACACCCACCACCTCACCACCTCACCACCACTCACCCACCACCACCACCACCACTCACTCACCACCACCACCCACCACCACCCACTCCACTAACTCACTCAACTCACCACTCCACCCACTCACCACACTCCACCACACTCACCACTCACCATCCCACCACCACCACCACTCACCAATCACTCACTCACCCACCACCACCCACTCACCACTCACACCACTCAACACTCACTCACCCAATCTCACTCCCCACCACACTACTCACGCACTCACCATCTCACCACTCACCCAACTCAATCACTAACATCCACACACTCAGTAACTCACTCACCCACACTCACCACTCACCCAACCACCCTACTCACCACCACCTCACCCACTCACACAATCACAATCACACTCAACTCACTCACCCACTCCACTCACACACTCACCACTCACCACTCACCACCACTCACTCACCACTCCACTCACTCACTCCCACCATCACCACCCACCACCACCCTCACTCACTCCCATCACTCACCCCACTCACCCCCACTCATCACACACCACCCACTCACCCACTCACTCACACCACCACCCACTCACCACCACTCACCACCCACCACCCCACTCACTCACCACCCCACACTACGCACCCACTCACTCCTCACTCACTCACCCACTCACCCACTCACCTCACCCACCCACCACCATACCACTACCTCAGCTCACATGACTCACTCACTCACTCCACCACCACTCACCCACTCACCACCACTCACCCTCACCACCACTCACCCACCCACCACCAACATCACTCACTCTCACCCACCACTACCACTCCCACCACTCACAACCCACCTCCCATCCTTACTCACTATCACCACCAACTCACACCTCACCCCACCACCACCACTCACCATCCACCACCGCACACCACCACCCACTCACCAACTCACATCACCACCCCACCCCCCACTCCACACCACCACCCACTCACCACCCCACCATCACTCCCTCCCCACCCACCACCACCCCACCCACCACCACCACCCACTCACTCCACACTCACCACCCACCACACCTCTCACTCACACACACCACCCACTCACCACCACCACACTCACCACCACACCACCACTCACCCACCACCACCCACTCACCACTCACCACCACCACTCACTCACCCACCTCCACCACCACCACCCACCACCACTCCCACCACCACCACCCACACCCACACTCACCACTACCCACTCACACACCTCCACCCACCACCCACTCAACCACCACCACCCATCCACCCACCCACCACTCACTCACCTCACTCACCCTCACTCCTCACTCACCACACTCACCAACTCACCACCACCACTCACCCACCACCCACCCACCTCACCCTCACCACCCACTCACTCACCACTCACCACTCACCACACACACTCACTCACTCACCCACCTCACCACCACTCCACCACCACAACTCCCCACCTCCTCACACACTCACCACATCACTCACCACACTCACCACTACCACTCACCACCACCCACCACCCACTCACCACTCACCACCACTCCACCCACCACCCACCCCACACACCTCACCACCACCACCACACTCACCCACTCACCACCACTCCCACTCACCCACCACTCACCCACACCACCCACCCCACTCACCACCCACTCACCACTCACACTCACTCCACTCCACCCCACCACTCCACCACCCCACCCACCCACTCACCCACCCACACACCTCACCACCACCACCACCCACTCACCCACCACTCACCCACCGCTCACCCACCCACCACAACTCACCACCACTCACCACTCACCACCACCACCCACACTCACCACCACCACCACCCCACCACCACTCACCACTCCACACCACCCCACCACCCACACCACTCACCACACTCACCACCACCCACCACTCACCCACTCCCACCACCACACCACCACCACCACCCACCACCACACCTCCCACTCCCACCCCCCACCACCCACCCCACCCACCCACCCACCACTCACCCACCACCACTCACCACTCACACACCCACTCACCACCACTCACCACCACCACCACCACACTCACCACTCACCACACACCACCACTCACCACCACCACTCACCACCACTACTCACCTCACTCACCACTCACACACCCACTCACTCACCACCACTCACCCACCACACTCACCACTCACCACATCCACTCACCACCCACTCACCAACTCACCACTCACCCACCCACCCACTCACTCCACCACTCACTCACCACTCACTCACACTCACTCACCACCACCCACCATCACTCACCACCACTCACCACTCACTCCACCACCACCCACCACCACTCACCCACCACTCACCACTCCACCACCCACTCACTCACCCACTCACCACTCACTCACCCACCACTCACCACTCACCTCACTACTCACCATCACCACCCATTCACACCACTCACCCACTCACTCACTCACCCACCACTCACCCACCACCACCACCCACCACCATCACTCACACCACCCATCACACCCACTCACTCACCACTCCACTCACACCACCACCCAACTCATCACTCACTCACCCACTCACCCATCACCCACTCACCCCACACTCACTCACTCACTCACCCACTCCACCACTCCCACCACTCACCACTCCCAATCAATCACACCACACTCATAACTCACTCACCCACCACTCACTCACCACTCACCACCACCACTCACCACTCACCACACCACCACCTCACCACCCTCCCAATCCACTCCCACCCCCACCACCACCACCACCACCACCACCACCACCCACCCACCACACTCACCCCCACTCACCCACCCCACACCACCACCAGTCCCACTCACCCAATCACCACCACCACCCACCCTCACCCTCACTCCCACCACTCCCCCATCACACCACTACCCACCCACTCCACCCTCACCCCCACCACCCACCCACCACTCACACCACACCACCCCACTCACCCACTCACTCCTCCCTTCCTACTCACCACTCACCCTCACCACCACCACCCCCCCCACCACACTCCACTCACTCACCACCACCAATTCCCCCACCCAACTATCACCACTCTCACCACCACCACTCACTCACCACCACTAACTCCCTCACTCTCTCACACTACTCACTATCACTCACCATACTCACACCATCCCACCACTCACCCCCACCACCACTCTCACCCACCCTCCACACCACCCCCCACTCACCACTCCACACCACTTACCACTCCACTCACCCTCACCCCCACCACCACTCACCCACACTCACCCTCACCCACTCCCCACCACACTCACCCTCACTCACCCACTCACACTCACCACCCACCTCACCACACTCACACCACCACTCTCACCACTCACCCACCCACCACCATCCACCCCACACCATAACTCCTCACCACCCCACTCACCACCCCACCCACCACTCACCCCACCTCCCCACCCACCCCATCACTCACTCACCAACTCACCCACTCACCATCACCACACCACCACCACTCTCACCACCATCACTCACTCACACCACCCTCACCACTCCTCACCACCACCACCACTCACACTCACCACTCACCACTCACACACCACCACAACACACCACCACTCACCCACCACCACACATCACCCACCACCACCACCCACTCACCACCTCACACACTCACACACCACCCACACCACCACACCCACCACCACCACCACCACCCACCCACCACTCCACACACTCACCACCACTCACCACTCACTCACCACCACACTCACCCCACCACACTCACCCACTCACCACACACCACCACCACCACCCACTCACCACACTCACCACCCCACCCACATCACCCACTCACACCTCACCACCCACCCACCCACTCACACTCACCACCCACACCTCACCACCACTCACCACACCACCGCTCACCACCACCACTCACCACCACCACACCACTCACCCACACCAGTAACTCACTCACCCACACCACTCACCACCACTCACCACTCACCACCACCTCACCCACTCACACCACCACCACCACCACCCACCACTCACTCAACTCACCCCACTCACCACACCCACTCACTCACCACCTCACCACTCACCCACCACCCACCACCCCACCACTCACCCACCACTACACCCACCCACCCACTCACCACTCTCACCACTCACCACCACCACCCCACACTCACACTCACACTCACTCACCACCACCACTCACCCATCACACCACCACCACTCACCACCACCTCCCCACCACCCACTCACTCCCACCTCAACCACTCCCAATCACCACCACCCACTCACTCACCACCACCTCCACCCACCCCACTCACCACCCCACCACCACCACCCCCCCACTCCACACTCACCACTCACCCCCACCACCCACTCACCCAATCCTCACCACTCACCCACTCCCACTCCCACCACCACACCACTCACTCACACACCACCCACCTCCACTACTCACCCACTCACTCACTCACCACACTCACCACTCACTCACTCACTCACACTCACCACCACCACCCACTCACCACTCCATCACTCACCACCTCACTCACTCCACTCCCACCACTCACTCACTCACTCACCACCTCTCACCACACTCCCACTCACTCACTCTCACCACATCACTCACCACTCACTCCTCACCACTCTCCTCACTCCCACTCACCACCACTCACTCACTCCTCACTCACCTCACACTCACTCACTCACTCACCCACCACCCACCCACCACCCACCACCACCACCCCACTCACTCACACCACCACCACCACACCCCCACCACCACCACCACTCACCACCACCCACCACCCACACCACCCCACCCCACCCACTCACCCCTCACCCACCACCACCCACACACTCACCACCACCACCACCACCACCACCACCACCACCACCACTCACTCACCCACCCCCACAACCACCCACCACCACCCCCCACCCACCACCCACACCACCCCACCACCCACCCACTCACCACCACCACTCACCCACCACCACCCACCTCACCCCACCACCACCAACACTCACACCACCCCACACCACACACCACCACACCACCACACCACACTCACCACCACCCACCACACCACACTCACCCACCCACCACCACACTCACCACCCACCACCACCACCCCACACCACCCACCACCACTCACCACCACCACACACCCCACCACCACTCACCCACACTCACCACACCCCACCACCACCACCACCCACCCTCACCCACTCACCCACCACCCCACCACCCACCACCACCACACCACACACTCACCCACTCACCACCACCACCACCACCACCCACCCACCCACCACCACCACCACCCACCACTCACCACCCACCCACCACTCCCACCACCACCACCACCACCACCACACACCCACCACCACACACCACTCACCCACACTCACTCACCCCTCACCCACCACCACCCACCACCACCACACCCACCACCCACCACCACCCACCCCACCACACCACACACTCACCCACCACCACCACCACTCACCTCACCACCACTCCCACCACCACCACACATCACCACTCACCACACCACCACCTCACCCACCACTCACACTCACCACCACCATACTCACTCACTCCACACCACCACCACCCACTCACCACCACTCACACCACCTCACCACCCACTCACCACCACCACTCTCACCACACCACCACTCACCACCCACCACTCACCCACCACACCACCCCCACCCACCACCACCACTCACCACTCACCACCACACTCACCACCACTCACCAACCATCACTCCAATTACTCACACTCACTACCCACCACTAACTCACCACCACCATCACCACCACCACCCACTCCACCAATCACACCTCACCCACTACACCACCCACCCACCACTCACCCACCATCACCACCACCCAATCCCACCACCACTCACCACCACCACCACCACCACTCACCACTCACCCAATCACACCCACACCCACCACTCACCCACCACTCACCCACCCACCACTCACCCACCCCACCACCCTCACCCCACTCACACCCACCACACTCACTCACCCACCACCCACCAATCACCACACCACCCCATCACCCACTCACCACCCACACCCACCACCCACTCACCACTCCCACCACCACTCCCACCACTCACCCCACCACCACCCCTCCAACTCACCACTCACTCACTCACTCACCCCACCTCCCACTCACTCACACCACCACTACTCACCACACCCACCACTCCCCCACCACCACTCACCCACTCACTCCCACCACTCACCACCTCACCCACCACTCACTCACCCCACTCACTCCCACCACTCTCACCACCCACCACCACCACCCACTCCCACCCACCACTCACCCACTCACCCACTCCACCACCACCACCACCCACTCACACTCACTCACCCATCCTCCACCCACTACTCACACCACCACCCCCACTCACCACCCACCCCACTCACCATCACCATCACACACTCATACTCACCACCCCACCCACCACTCACCACCCACCACTCACCACCTCCCACTCACTCCACTCCCTCACTCACTCACTCACCTCACTCAACTCACCACTCACTCACTCTCACCACCCACTCACCACTCACTCCCTCACTCACTCACTCACTCACTCACCACCCTCACCCACACTCCTCACACCACCACCCCACTCACTCTCACCCCACTCACCACTCACTCACCCACCACTCACTCACCACTCACTCCCTCACTCCTCACCCACCACCACTCACCACTCACTCCTCACTCACTCACCCACTCACTCCCACCACCCACTCACACTCTCTCACCACTCCCACTCACTCACTCACCACTCACTCACTCCTCACCACTCACTCACTCCACTCACTCACTCACCCACCACCACCACCACTACTCACTCTCACCACTCACTCACTCACCACTCCCCACTCTCACTACTCCACTCACACTCACTCCTCACCTCACTCCTCCCACCCACCCACTCACACACTCACTCCTCACCTCACTCCCACCACTCACTCACCCACTCTCCACTCACTCACACTCACCACTCACTCCACCTCCTCACTCTCTCACTCACCACTCCACACTCACTCACTCACCTCACCCTCACTCACTCCCACTCACCACTCCTCCTCACTCACTCACCACTCACACCCACTCACCACTCACTCACTCTCACCCACCTCACTCCATCCACACTCACTCCTCACTCACTACTCACTCACTCTCACTCACCCACACCACTCACACTCTCACTCACTCACTCCCACCACTCACCACTCACTCATCTCACCCCCACTCACCCACTCACTCACTCACCCACTCACCCACTCTCTCACCTCACATCACCCACTCACCACTCACATCACTCACTCACCCTCACTCACTCACTCACTCACACCACACACTCACTCACCACTCCCCTCACCAATCACACACACACTCACTCACTCACCCACACTCACCCACTCACCAACTCACCCACTCCACCACCACCCTCACCCACCACACTCACTCACTCACCACCACCATCCCACTCACCAATCACCACCACCACTCACACACTCACCTCACTCACCACTCACTCACCATCACACACACTACTCACTCACCCCACTCACCACCACACTCCTCACTCACCACCACTCACCCACCACCCACTCACTCACACCACTCACTCACTCACTCACTCAATCACCACCCACTCACCACCACTCACTCACTCCCACCACTCACCCACCCACCCACTCCTCACCACACTCACCCACTCCCTCACCCACCCCACCACCACCCACTCACCCCACACTCACACTCCCCACTCACCACCACCACCCACCTCACTCACCACCCCACCCACCACCACCACCTCCCACACTCACTCACCCACCCCACTCCACCCACTCCACCCACTCACTCACTCCCACCACTCACTCACCCACTCTCACCCACACTCACACCACCACTCACTCACTCACCACCACTCACCCACTCACCACCCACCACTCACTACACCCCACCACTCACCACCACTCACCACTCACTCACCACCACTCACTCACACCACTCCACACACCCACTCACCATCACCCACTCACACCACCACTCACCCACTCACCCCCTCACACACCTCACTCACCACTCACCCACTCACACTCACTCACCCAATCACTCACCACCACACCACCTCACTCACTCACCCCCTCACCACCCACTCACTCAATCAATCACTAAATCACACACTCAGTAACTCACTCACCCACCACCACCACTCACTCAACTCACTCACCACTCACTCACTCTCACCCACCACAATCACCACCACCAACTCACCACCACCACCAATCACACACTCACTCACTCACCACCCCACTCACCACCACCACCACTCACACACCCACCACACGCACCCACCCACACTCTCCACCACCACCACCACCTCACACTCACCCACACTCCACCACACCATCACCACTCACCCACTCACCACTCACTCACCCACCACCACCACCACTCCACCCACTCACCACTCTCCACTCACTCCACCACTCACCACCACTCACCCACATACTCACCACTCACCACTGACTCACCACAGACTCACTCACCACCACCCACTCACTCACTCACCACTCACTCACTCTACCCACCCACCCACCACTCACTAACTCCCTCCTTCTCATGACCCACACTCACCAACTCACCACCACAACTCCACTCACCACCCACCCACTCACACCTCACCACTACTCACCCATTCACCACTCACCCAACACTCACTCACTCCTGCCCACCACCACTAACTCACCACTCACCATTAACTCCCTCACTCCTCATTCACTCACCAGTCACTCCACTCACTCACCACTCACTACACTCACTCACTCACCACTCACCACTCTCTCACTCACTCCGCACACCACGCACCCACTCACTAACTCACTCACCACTCACCTCCACCCACTCACCACTCCACCACTCACCACCACCACACCACTCCTCCACTCACAACTCACTAACTCACCACTCACCATTACTCACTCACTCACCTCCTCACCACCACTAACTCACACACACTCACTCACCACCTCACCACCCACCCACCACTCATCACACTCACCCACTCACACACTCACTCCACCCACCACTCACCCACTCACTCACCCCCACTCACTCACCCACCACTCCACACACACACTCACTCACTCACTCACCCACCACCACAATCACTAACACACTCAGTAACTCACTCACCCACACTCACCACCACAACTCACTCATTCACCACCCACCTCACCCACTCACACACTCACCACCCACTCACCCACCAATCACCACCACCCAATCACCACCACACACACACTCACCACCACCACCACTCACCACATCACTCACACACACAGCACTCACTCACCCACTTACTCACCACCACCAACTCACTCACCACTCGCTCACACACCCACTCACCACTCACTCACCATTCACCACCACTCACCCACTCACCACCACCACCACCACCACCACCACCACCACTCACCACCACCACTCACTAACTCACTAACTCACCACTCATTCCACTCACTCACACCACCACTTACTAACTCACGCACTCACTCATTCATTCACCACCTCACCCACACTCAATCACTACTCACCCACCACACACTCACTCACCACTCACCCACCAACACCACCACCCAATCACTCACTCACTTACTCACGCACTCCTCACTCACCACTCACCACCCACTCACCCAATCAATCACTAAATCACACTCAGTAACTCACTCACCCACTACTCACCTCAACCACCACACATCACCACCACCAACTCACCCACCACTCACCAATCACACACCACCCACCACTCACCACCACCGCCATTCACCACGCACCCACTCACTTCACTCTCCACCATTCACACACTCACCCACCACCACCACCATCACCACCCACCCAATCACCACCACCACCCACCCACCACCACTCACCACCACCACCCACCACCTCGCATCACCACCACCCACCACCCCACTCTCTCACCACCACTCACCCACATACTCACTCTCACCACCTCACCCACCCACTCACCAATACCACACTCGCTCCTGCTCATGACTCACTACTCACCAACTCACCACTCACCACCCACCCACCCACACCTCACCACTCACTCACTCACTATTCACCACTCACCCAACTAGTCACTCACTGCTCACCCACCCACTCACAACTCACTCACCACCACAACTCCCTCACCTCTCATTCACTTACTCAGTCTTACATCACTCACCAATGACTCACACATTCACCACCACTCACCACCCACCACTTTCTCACCACCGCCATTCACTCACGCACCCACCACCAACTCCACTCAATCACTCCACTCACTCACCACCACTCACCACCCATCCACTCACACCACCATCCACCACTCACTCACCACCACCCACTCACCACTCACTCACTCACACCACCCACTCAACCTCCTCCACTACCAACTCACCACCCACTCACTCCACCACCACCACCACCACCAATCAACACACACCCACTCACACCACCACCCACTCACTCACCACTCACACCACCACTCACCACCAATCCTCACCACCACTCACACACCACTCACTCACTCACTCACTCACCACCACCAATCACACATCACCCACTCACTCACCACTCACCACTCACCCACTCACCACCTCCACCACTCACCACCACCCACACTCACTCCCACTCACTCACCACCACCTCACACTCACCCACCCACTCACCCACTCATCACCACTCACCCATCACCACCACTCACCACTCACCACCACACCACCACCACTCACCACTCACCACCACCACCCACCACACCTCCACTCACCCACACACTCACTCACTCACCACCCACTCACACTCACTCCCACCCACTCACGACTCACCACCACCACCCACCACTCACCCACCACTCACTCACTCCACCCACCCACTCACCACACTCACTCAACTCACTCCACCACTCACTCACCACTCACCACTCACTAACCACTCACACCACCACCACACTCACTCACCACCTCACTCACTCACTCACCACTCACCACACTCACCACTCCCCCACCCACTCACTCAACTCACCCTCACTCACTCCCTCACTCACTCACACTCACTCCACCACTCACTCACCAATTCACTCCACCACCACCCCACTCACCCCTCACCACTCGCCATCACTCACGCACCCACTCACTAACTCACCCACTCACCACTCACCCACCACCACCTCACTCCACCACTCACCACTCACACTCACCTCACCACTAACTCACTAACTCACTCACCAATTACTCACTCACTCACTCTCCACACTAACTCACCACTCACTCACTTCACCCACCACTCACCCACTCACTCATCACACTCACCCACTCACACTACCTCACCACCACCACTCACCCACCATCACTCACTCACCCAATCACTCACTCACCACTCACACACACACACCACCACCACCACCACCACACAATCACTCACACACACCAGTAACTCACTCACCCACTCACTCACCACCACTAACTCACTCCACCACCACTCACCCACTCCTCACCCACTCCACACACTCACCACCACTCACCCACTCAATCACCACTCACCCAATCACTCACCACTCACTCACACACTCACCACTCACCCACTCACCACCAATCACCAAATCACACACACAGTAACTCACTCACCCACTCACTCACCCACCACCACTCACCCACCACTCAACCACTCACCCACTCACACACCCACCACCACCACTCACTCACCACCACCAATCACACACTCACTCACCACCACCACCACTCACCACCCCATTCACACGCACCCACCACCACTCCTCCACCACCACACTCACCCACCACCACCACCAGTCACCACTCACCCAATCACCACCTCAATCACTCACCCACCACCACCACCACCACTCACTCACCCACCCACTCACTCACTCACCACTCACCACCACCACCTCCATACACTCACCACCCACTCCACTCACTCACTCACCCACTCACCCACCACCACCACCAATCACCAAATCACACACTCAGTAACTCACTCACCCACCACTCACCACTCACTCACTCACCCACCACCCCACCTCACCCACCCACCACTCACCACTACTCACCACCACCTCACCACCACTCACCACATCACACACCACTCACTCACCACTCACTCACTCACTCACTCACTCACTCGCTCCACACACTCACTCACTCACACTCACTCATCACTCACTCACCACCCACTCACCCACTCCACCACTCCACTCACCACTCACCCACCAACACTCACTCACCCATCCTCACCACTACTCCACACTCACTCACTCACCACCACCACTCACCAATCAATCACTCACACCTCAGTAACTCACTCACCCACCACTCAC
This sequence comes from Vesta saturnalis, assembly GCA_036346205.1. Lineage (NCBI taxonomy): Eukaryota > Metazoa > Arthropoda > Insecta > Coleoptera > Lampyridae > Vesta > Vesta saturnalis. Next base: position 134,576 of record JARFJB010002497.1, on the reverse strand, counting down.
TCACTCACTAACTCACCCACCCACCACCCACCTCACCCACCACACACCACTCACCACCAACTCACCCACCACTCACCAATCACACCCACTCACCACCACTCACCACACTCACTCACTCACCACTCGCTCACACACCCACTCACCATTCACTCACTCATCACCACTCACCACCCACCACCCACTCACACACCACTCACCACTCACCCACCAAACACCACTCACCCATCGCTCACTCACTTACTCACACACTCACTCGCTCACCACCACCCACCACCAATCAATCACAAATCACACACTCAGTAACTCACTCACCCACACTCACCACCACTAACTCACCACTCACCACCACCTCACCCACTCACACAATCACCACCACTAAGTCACCCACCACTCACTCAATCACACACCACTCACCACTCACTCACCACCACACCACCACCACTCCACACACTCCATCACTTACGCACCCACCCACCACTCTCCTCACCACCACCACCACCTCACACTCACCCACACACTCACCACTCAGTCACCACTCACCCAATCACCACTCACTCACCCACTCACTCACCACCACTCACCACCCACTCACTTCACCTCCTCACCACTCACCACCACTCACCACTCACCCACATCTCACTCACTCACCACTGACTCACTCACAGACTCACTCACTCACTCACCCACTCCTCACTCACTCACCCACTCACCTCTACCCACCCACCACCACTACTCACTAACTCGCTCGCTTCTCATGACTCACTACTCACCAACTCACTCCACTCACTAACTCACTCACTCACCCACCCACTCACACTCTCACCACTGACTCACTCACTTATTCACCACTCACCCACACTCACTCACTCGCTCGCCCACCCACTCACTCAACTCCACCACTCACCCATTAACTCCTCACCTCTCATTCACTCACTCCATCCACTCACCACCAATTACTCACATTCACCACTCACCACTCACTCTCACCACTCACCACTCACGCACCCACTCACAACTCACTCATTCACTCACTACTCACCCACTCACTCACCACTCACCACCACCACTCACTCACTCACTACTAACTCACTAACTCACTCACTCTGAATTACTCACTCACTCACTCGTCCACTTACTAACTCCACACCTCACTCATTCACTCACCACCACCCACTACTCAATCACACTCACCCACTCACACACTCACTCACCACCACTCACCCACTCAATCACTCACTCACCCAATCACTCACTCACACCACACACACACCACCACTCACTCACCACCACACAATCACTAACACACACCAGTAACTCACTCACCCACTACTCACCACCACTAACTACCACACTCACCCACCTCACCCACCACCACTCACTCACCACTCACCCACCAATCACCACCACCCAATCACCACCACTTACTCACACACCACCACCACCACCACTCACCAATCACCAAATCACACACCAACTCACTCACCCACACTCACCACTCACAACTCACTCACTCACTCACCACTCACCCACCACACACTCACCACCACTCACCCACCACCACCACCACACACTCACCACTCACCACCACTCCACACTCACCACCCACCACTCACTCTCTCACCACTCACACTCACCCACTCACTCACTCACTCAGTCACCACCACCCAATCACCACTCAATCACCACCCACCACCACTCACTCACTCACCACCACCACCACCACCACCACTCCACCACTCACCACCACGCACCCACCACCACTCTCTCACCACTCACCACCACCCACCACCACACTCACTAACACACCTCAGTCAACTCACTCACCCACCACTCACTCACCACTCAACTCACCACCACCACCCACTCACACCCACTCACACACCACTCACTCACAACTCACTCACTCACCACCAATCACACACTCACCACTCACCACCACTCACCACTCACCACTCCGCATTCACACGCACCCACTCACACACTCTCTCACCCACCACATACTCACCCATCCACCACTCACTCAGTCACCACTCACCCAATCACTCACCCAATCACTCACCCACCCACTCACTCACCACTCACCACCACTCACCACTCACCACTCACTCACCCACTCACTTACCTCTCACTCCACCACTCACCTCACTCATCCCACTCACCCACTCACTCACCACTCACTGACTCACTCACCACACACCTCACTCACTCACCACACCCACCACCACTCACCACTCACCACTCACCACCACACACCAGCTCACACACCCACATCACTCATTCACCACTTAACTCACTCACCACACTCACTCAACCACTCACCACTCAACCACTCACTCACTCACCACTCACTTACTAACTCACTACACTCACTCACTCAATGACACTCACTCACACCACTTCCCACACTACACTCACCCACCTCACCAATCACTCACCACTAAATCACTCACCACTTACTCACTCACCACCCACTGACTCAGTCACTCATTCACCACTCACCACTCACCAACTCACTCACCTCATCACTCACTCAGTCTACTCAACTCAGTCAATCACTCACTACCATTCACCACCACCACTACTCACCACCACCTCGCATTCACCACGCACACACTCACTCACTCCTCTCACACCACACACTCACTCCACCACCCACTCCACTCAATCACTCACCACCCACCACTCAGTAACTCACTCACCCACTCACCACAATCACTCACCACTACCACTCCACTCACCACTCACACTCACCACCACTCACCCTCACCACTCACCACACCACTCACTCACCACTCACCATCACCACTCACCCCAATCACTCACACTCAACCCACTCACCCACTCACTCTACTCTACTCACCACACTCACCACCACACCTACTCACCATACTCACCCACTACTCACTCACTCTCACCATCACAATCACTCACTCATACCACTCACCTCATCACACACCATCCCTCACTCCCACCCACTCTCATCCATCACTCACCATCTTACTCACCACTCACCTCACTCACTCCACTACTCACTCCACCACTCACACACACACCATACTCACCACCCACTCACCACCACTCACTCACCTACCACCCCACCCACAACCTCACCACCAATCGCTCACTCACCTCACACACTCACTCGCTCACCCCTCACCACTCACTCCATCACTCATACACCCAATCACTTACCTCATCACTCACCTCACCCACCACTCACCACTCAGTCACCCACTCACATCACTCACCCACCACCCCACCCACTCACTCCACTCCATCCACCACCCACTCCCACTCACTCCCACCACACCACTCACCCTCACTCACTCACATCACCACTCACCCACTCACCACTCCCACTCCTACCACTCCCATACACTCACCACTCACCCACTCATCCTCCACTCCTCACTCCCTCACTCACTCACCTCACCCTCACCACCCCCACACCACACTCACTCACTCACTGATCACTCCACTCACCCTACTCATACCACCACCCTCCACTCACCACCTCACTAACCCTTAACTCCTCCAAACTCTCACCACCTTCCCCAACCACTCACCCCAATACCCACTCTCACACCATCTTACTCACTCACCCAAAACTACTTTCATCACTCACTCCACCACCACTCACTAACTTCACTCCCTTTCCTCCTCCACTACCAACTAACACAAATCACCCTTAAACTCACTCCCTTCCCTCACCACTCACTCTCACCACTCACCCATCACTAACTCACTCACTCACCCACTCACTCACTCACTCACCACTCACCACCACTCACTCACTCACCCACCTCACCACTGACTCACTCACTGACTCACCACTCACCACCACTCACTCACTCACTCACCCTTACTAACTCACTACTCCATCACTAACTCACTCTAATCACCCACAATCACTCACTCACTCATCATCACTACTCACTCCACTCACTCACCTTACTAACACTCACTCACTCACTCACCACCCACCACCACCACCACCCACTCACTCACCACCACTCATCACCACCTCACTCGACTCACTCACTCACCCACTCACTCCCTCACTCACCACCCACCAACTCACCACCACTCTCAACTCACTCACCACTCACTCCGCCCACTCACACACTCACTCACTCACTCCACTCACTCACCACTCACCACACTCACCACTTACTCACTCACTCACTGACTCACTCACTCACTTACCCACTCACCCACTCACTCATTCACTCACACCATCACTACTAACTCACTCCCTCACACACCAACTCACTCACTCACTCACTCACTGAGTGAGTAAATCACTCTCACTCAAACACTCACTCACTCACTCACTTACTAACTCACTTACTCGCCAAATCACTCACTCACTCTCCACTATCACTCACTCACTCATCAGTCAATCATACACCATTCACTACTCACCACCACACTCACACAAACAGCCACCACTCACTCACTAATCACCACTCACTACTCACTCACTCACTCTCACTCACTCCTCACTCACCCACCACCAATCACCACCACCTCACTCACTCACTCACTCACTCACCCCTCACCACCTCACTCACTCACTAACTCACTCACCACCACTCAATCACTCACCTCACTACACCACTCTCACTCACTCACTCCATCACTACGCACCACTCTCACTCCTCACCACTCACCACTCACCACTCACTCACTCACTCACTCACCCAATCACTCACTCACCACTCACCCACTCACTCACTCACTCACCCGCATTCACTCACTCACTCACCCACTCACCACCCACTCACTCACTCACTCACCACCCACCACTCACTCACTACGCACCCACCACTCACTCCACTCACCACCACTCACTCACTCACACCACTCACTCACTCACCACTCACTCACTGACTCACCACACACTCACTCACCCACTCCACCACCCTTACCTCTCATCCTCACCACTCACTAACTCACTTAATCACCACAACTCACTCACTCACTCACCACTACTCACCACCACTCACTCACTCACTCACCACCACCACTCACCACTCCTCATTCACTCACCAGTCTTACTAACTCACTCATCACCTCACTCACCCACCCACCACCACCACCCACCACCACTCACCACCACCCACTCACCCACTCACTCACCACTCACTCACCACTCACTCCCATCGCTCACCACCACCACATCCACTCACCACCACTCACTCACTCACCCACACTTACTCACTACTCACCCACTGACTCACCACTCACACCACTCACTCACCACCACCACCACACCATCCTCACTCACTCACCAGTCTTACTAACTCACTTAATCACTCACCTACCACCACCACCACTCACTCACCACCACTCACTACTCACCACCACTCACCACTCACCAATCACCACTCACTCCTCCTCACTGCGTCACTCACTCAATCCCTCACTCACCGCTCACTCACACACTCTCTCAACTCACTCACCACTCACTCGCTCATCACTCACTCACTCACTCCAACCACACACCACTCACTCACTACTCCAACTTCACTTCACTCACTCACCACCACTCACCATCTTACTCACTCATTCACTGACTCACCTACCACACCCACTCACTCACTCACCATTCACTCACTCAATCACTACCTAACTCACTCCCTCACATACCCACTCTCTCACTCACTCACTCACTCACTGCGTGAGTCAATCACTCTCACTCAACCACTCACTCACTCACTCACTTACTAACTCACTTACTCGCTAAATGACTCTTACTCACTCGTTCGCTAGCTTACTAAATCACTCGCTCACTCATTCAGTCAATCATACACTCATCCTACCACTCACCTCTCACTCATCACACACCCACCATCACCACTCACTAACTCACTTACTCACTGACTCACTCACTCACCCATTCACCACTTACACTCACTCACTCACTCACTCTCTCACTCATTCACTCACCCACTCATTCACTCACTCACTCGCTCGCCCGTTGGCTCACTCACTCACTCACTCACCACTCACCACTGACTCACAACACTCAATCACTCTCACTCACCACCACCACTCACTCACTCACCACCACCACCACCAATCACACACTCACACACCACACACTCACCACTCACACACTCCCAGCACCCACCACACTCACCCTCCACACACACTCACACACCACACACCACACCCACACACTCACACACTCACACACCCACCACACACCACACCCACACTCACACACACTCACACTCACACACTCACACACACACACCTCACACACTCACACTCACACACCACACACCACACCACCACCACACACACACACTCACACCCACACTCACACTCCACACTCCACACTCAAACACTCACACTCACGCACCACACACCACACACTCACACACTCACACTCACACACTCACACACTCACACACTCACACTCACACACTCACACCCACACTCACACACCACACTCACGCACCTCACACACTCACACACTCACACACCACACACACTCACACACTCACACACTCACACACTCACACACTCACACACTCACACACTCACACACTCACACACTCACACACTCACACACTCACTCACCCTTTCATTCACTCAGTCACTCACCTACTCACTTACTCACTTACTCACTCACTCACTTATTCACTCAATCACTCACTCATTCACTGACTCACTCACTTACTCAATGACACTCACTCACTCACTCACTCATTGACTCATTCACTCACTCACTCACTCACTCACTTACTCACTCACTCACTCACTCACTCACTTACTCACGCACCCACTCACCCACACAATCACCCACTCATTCACTTACTCTCTCACTCACTCGCTCACTCACTCCTTCACTCACGCACTCATTCACACGCTCACTCGTATTCACGCACACACGGACACACTCGTACTCACTTACACACGAACACACATGACACACGCTCACACGCATACACGAATACGCGGACACTCGCACACGCGCACTCGCGCACAGTTGCACACGCGCACACACAACGCACTCAATTGTAGCATACTAGTTGGCTACGTAGTAAGCAAAAGGGCACCTTGGCCATCATCTCGGTGCAGAATGTAGTATTCTTAAATCAGTGGGTTGAAAAATGGATTGCAAAAACAGAGCCGTAGGGGTTGTAAAAGTCGTCTACACACAAACCGACAAAACAGGGACAATATACAGTAATTAAAATCTGACCAGGAGGTAATCCATAAGGAAGATGAAAGGGATAAAAAATAACATTAAGTGTTGTAAGATAGACCGAAAAAGTGGCCCTAACAGTAGGGAATGAATAAGCCGTCGCTAAAGATGAAGATAAAAAAGGGCTACTACCAACAACCAGTTAAGAAAAAAACCTAGGCTCAAGCAATTAATCACACATTAATATAACGGCAGTAAGGAATTAATCTAAACTAATAATAAAATTGTGTATTGTTGCATAAGTACACTTCATCCAAAAACGGAAAAAGAAGGTTATTGATCAAGATTGCTAAATTACATAAATTACGTGTTAAAAATTTCAATTTTTAGTTGTATTTAAAATATAATAAAAGTAATGGAAATAAAACTTACCCGATTTACTAAGGGACTGTGAATGTCGTCCAATAATGGGAGGAGTTTCAGTTCCACCACGCGGTAGGTCCTTTTTAAATAATCTTTGCCATCCACATATTGCAGTTCGAAAATATTGGCGGAACCTGAAGGTTACAAAATCATTAGTTACTCTTTTAAGGCTGGTAAACAGCGATATCCTACTAATTAGTTTATTTTCTATGTATTAGATCATCAGAAAGTAATAAATTTCATTATGTCAATTATACAGAGTAGAGCAAAAGTCTGGAAACGCCCAATTATCTCGTAAATTGCTAGTCCGAATTGTACAAAACTAGGGATAATCCCATTTTTGGATAGGGAGCTTCTAAATTTGACATTTGCAGTGTTGCCAAATTTGCAGTTTCTCTGATATTATTAGGCACTTTGGTTTTTTAAATACATCACCCTGTATATGCAGTGATTATTAGAATCTCCTCTTCAATACGAGTTCAACCATGTGTTTTCAAAACAATGGCAAAGCATTTAGTAATTCCATAAACAACAAGAAACTTTCTTGAAAACTGTTTAAGCAGATCGAGATTTTCTAACGTTGATATATACAGGGTGTCTTATAATGAATTGTACACAGAACCATGGTAGAATCCTGGCCTAAAATTATGACAATATCCCAAGTGTGACCTTCGTAAAATGTTAATAACTAACAAGTCACGGGGTAATAAAGTTGAACATTTTTAAACTGTTAATGGCTCTAACTTTTTTAATACCCCGTCTTTTGTAATCAAGTTAGTGGAAAGTTTTACTATCATAAGGCGCACCTAACCGTAGAACAATATGTTAAATCGCTTTTGCCAGTGGCGTAGAATATGAATGATAAACCTGTTACGTACAAAATAGGTTTGTGGTAGAAAAGGAGAAAGTGTGCGGTAACACGAATTAAGAAATTTATCGGAAGCTCAGTCAGTCAGTTGGGCACTTGGATGCGTGGGAGGTTTGGCGTAGGAAAGTATACAGAGAGATCAAAAGGGCACCACTCTAAACCTTTGTATCGCCCCTGGATCATGAAGGACTACGGAACAAGGAGAGAGATGTTACAATTAAAATAAAAGCTAGACTAAGTCCAACCAGGTAAAAGGCTGGCTAGGGATTTTGATCATAGGCCACAGGAATGAAGAAACAACTGACGATCGTTTAACACCAACTTGTTCAACATAAATTTTTAATATTCGTATTTTAACAAAAAAATATTATTTACAAGGTAGATAACCATGTTTATATAAACTGTGATAATCTAAGAAACAATAATCTGAGCAATGCACACAATAATTTATCCTAAGTTGGGATCGCTATCCGATATGTGACCCAACAATTGAGAGAAATTAAACGAACTAAAATAAAATCTGACCCAAACGGTCTAGTAGTAACCGACTTACCTTCCTGGAAAGTGCTAAATCTATAATTTTTACATATTAACATTTAAACAAAATATTGAACAAGCTTTATAATACGTAAAATCAAAATATACATGGGCACTGATCGACATCCGATGTTGACCCTAAAAATAAAACAACAAAACATATGTACAAAGTTAAACAAATAACTTTAAACCGAAGTCTTAGGAAGAGCTCTCCTTAAAACTGGTATTTCAGTTTTTAATCAAACCAAAACGCACTTTAAAACCGAAAATATAGACTAAAACTTCCACTAGATGTCTACCATTGCTTTTCTTTTTTTGTAAGCGCAAAGAAAGTAAATTTACTTGTAATTAGCAGTATAGACAAAGCAAACATAATACGTACAGGTTCAGAAAGGCTGAGTTTGTCACTAGCTTTATAAGTGTAAAGCATAAATTTAAATAAGCACAAAGGAAAATTTTAAGAATTAGTTTTACACATGTGGCTGAAGGCCGTAATAAGAAAATTGAATAGCTTCCTTATTAAGATAGCGTTTGTAGCTTACACAATTTTGAAATGAAAGGTAACACATACATTAATCGAAATAAGAATAACATTTATGAAATTCTTATAGGAGCAATCCCCTCAACAAGCAATTTAAATTTTATATAAACCAAACGTTACTATAGTTTAGGACACACTCTGTACAATAGAAACCAATATACTAGGTTCAAAGTACATATTAAAACAACTGATGGTTGAACTGTCCACAGACATAAAAGTATTAAAACAAATTGTGAATTTTGTGTAACTGTAAGACAAAATACATACAAAAATTATCGAAAATTGAAGTTAAGTGTTAACAGTTAACAAACCAATTATAGTTGTATGTAAGCCAACTCGAATTTCCACTTAAACTTAACTAACGTTTGTAGTTAGAAGTATATAACCTCGTTGCATATGATCCTCATAAGAGATTCACCAAAACGGTTACAGGCATTACATTTTCCAAAAAGAATAAACGTAGCAGTACAATGGTAATTCGTGATAATAGCGAGTTGTTCTTAGAGTAACCCCCGAAATTGTATATGTAACGAGAGCCTCGTCATGCAGAATTAGTCATTAGTCATTTACCGGGTGATGTACGTGTGTGTATTACTTAGCCGAATGTATTACCAGATATAATATTTATGTGTTAGTTTTAGTCAAGTGGATGATACCTTGTGAAGGAATACCCATACAATGTCCTATGCTTGTTTTGGAGAGCAGTTGTGTTATTTCATAATTCGGAGAAACGTTGGCTGACAATACTGGTCGTATCGGTCAATAATATCTTGAGAACGGAAGAAACGATAAAATCTAATAAGACGAAAAGAACCTCTTGATTTGAAGCGAAATGTGTGTTAGAAGGTAATTAGTTCCATAAAATACGATCACTATCCAAATTTAGTACAATTAGATATATAGAAAGCCAAATCCAGTACCAAACTGTTAATTTTGAAGTAATATTACAATAAAATTATAGAAATCTTCTCCATATATCATGTTAGTTTTCTAACGACGCATCAATTTTTCTTAAAAATGGCGTTCCCCCTTATCAATAAGCATAAAAATTTTAATTCGTTCAAAAATTTCCTTAGATGAAAGTTACACGTGCGAATATCAACTTCAACTATAGATTAATATTTTCCAAGGTCTTGTACGTAAAATATGTACTCTTGTTAATAACCCATGAAGTGGATAATTCTCAAGATATTAACTATTATAAAGGTAAAAAAATAGTAATTTCCATTTAACGATTGTACCAAAATCTATGTCGCTTGTGTTGATTATTCTTTAAATGTCATACCTAAAAATTTGGTTGTGGCAATGAGTGGAATTTAACGATTGCTGCACATAAATCTAGGTGGCTTGTGTTAATTAGGTATTTTTGTGACGCTGGATTTAGATAATCACTGATTTTTAAATTTTTGTTTGGATTAATCATCCCTCATCACAACAAGTTTTCAAACAGTGAAATGCGGAATATGATATGCGTCTACGCACACGAAAATTTTTGTGGTAGACGTACCGGGTCAGTCACCATGTTTTGACCCCTCCCCTTTTAGCTCATTTTCTATCAGGTTTTCAAAAAACGTTTAAAACAAAAGTTGTTCGGTCTAAACAAGATTCTTCAATTTTGTATTATTATTTATACAGAGTGTCCCAGAAGCGGTCCACAAATACTGACTTGAGAATTTTAAATGGGACGCCCTGTATTTTATTTGATTTTTAGATCCTAAGACAAATCTGTATAGGATACATCTACCCTGTCTTTTACCGTTTTCGAGATAAACTCTGTTGAATTGGGTTAATCATTATATATTAACCTTCTGTTAACTTTTTTATTTACAGATTTATAATAAAAATACACTGTATATTTTTACAGATTTAAATAGAACGTTTTCTACAGAGCATAGCCATACTGTATTTGTTGGGTCTATTTGTAAGAATAAGCGCGATGTCTTAAGAAAATAAACCAAGGTTAGACTTTTTCAGGCATTTCTGCTATTTTCCAATTACGTATGGATTTACAGATTTTAGTTGTAATATATTAATATAATATATTAGACCATGCGAGAAGAGAAGCTGAAACATTTGAAATATAGGAATGAATAATTTATAATTTTTAAATAAAACTACAGTTTTGCAGTTAACACATACATAATATTTAGCTTACAAATATTGCGCGAAATGACCTCCATTATTTAAAATACAAAGCTCGTATCTTCTTCTTAAATTATGTGAACTGCGTTATTCTTATCCTCAGTTTCCCTAATTTTATTTTGAATCATTTAAACGGTATTATTAGAGTTATCATTAACTTTGTCGGTTAAGAATGCCCACACAAATATATTTAAGAGTGTTAAATCGGGGCTGTTTGGTGGCCATGGAATGGGTCCATTGTTACTGATCCAAATGTCAAATTGACGTAGCTATCGGATATTAATACGATCTAAAACATGTACAGGTAATTTAACCAAATCTCAATAATTAGGCCTTGAGAGGCTTAATTACTAATGAAACATGTTATGTAGTAGGCCGTTACAGTGACAGGTAATGTCATGACAACATTGTTATTGTTTCACAGTTAGTATTATTATTTGAATAAAATGGGTTGCACAGAAGCTGAAACACAACACAATATCTCAAGAAAGACTTTTACTTATTTAGCGATTATTTCTATTGTAAACGAAACAGCAGCAAATTTAGACGTACCCAGTCTTATTACTCCTGTTGCTGCGTTAAAAGCTAGGAAGAAATTATAATAATTAATTTGCTATTAGTATTTAATAAGATTGTTTATTTAAAAAATGTTTATTGAACGTAAAATTGTTTCTTAATCGTAAATTAATATACAGTTAATGTTATTAATATGTGCATATTTTGTTGATAACGCAATAAAAGTTGCAAAGTATAGTGTTGTTATTTGAAGATAAACACTTACAATATTTGGGACCCGTTATGAAAACTTGAACACGGGCCCGTTAACCTGTCAGTACGCCGCCGCTTACAAACAGACCCAACAAACCCAATGTGGATATGCTCTGTAGAAAACGTTCTATTTAAATTTGTAAAAATATACAGTATGCTTTTATTATAATTCTGTAAATAAAAAAGTTAACAGATTGTCAATATATTATAGTGACTAACCCAATTCAACAGCCGTTATCTCGAAAACGGTAAAAGACAGGATAGAAGGATCTTATACAGATTTGTCTTAGAATCCAACGTAGAATCTAAAAGCCAAATAAAATACAGGGTGTTCCATTTAAAATTCTCAAGTCACGAGCTGTGGACCGCTTCTGGAACACCCTGTATAAATAAATAATAATACAAAATTTGAAAAATGTTGTTTACACCGAACAACTTTTGTATTAAACTTTTTTTGTAAGCCTGATAGAAAATGAGGTAGGGGGGGGGAGGGGGTCAAAATATGATGACTCACCCATATCTACGATGATATCCCAACAGAGCCCCACCAAACCATCAAAATATTCAAAATATCTAAGACCGATGAGGAGAAACTAGCGAGTTTCGTCTCAAGAGCCCCATAGGGTGTACAAAAACAATTACCACCTATCAGGAGGATGAAATTTTAGCTCAAATCCTGAAATTAGCACACAGCGATAGTCTGCAGTTACTGGAGTAAATAAATCTTCCATATTTAGACTACTTCACAAAGAAGATTTGATACTATCTCATTTTAACCTGGTACAGAATTTGTTAGCTAGGGATCTTCCTGAACGTATAGATTTTGTAAATTTTCTTCAAAATAAACAAAGGATAAATCGTAACTTTATGGAAAATGTTTTATTTATGGATAAAGCAACTTTCACCCGAAGAGGAGTAGTTAACTGGAAGAACTCATACTACTGGGATGTGGAAAATCAACATACACGTAGGAAATCACATTTTCAACAAGAATTCAAAGTTAATGTTTGGCATGGAACTAGGGGAGAGTTTGTAACAAACTTCGAACGTGTTGTTAATAATTCACCTCTCTGTAGGCAACTAACGTGCATTTAGTGAAATGTGTGCTGCATATCATAGCTGCATAAAACATAATTTACTTATTTAAAGAGAAGCCTTCCACGCATATCGTTTGCACATTCAGTTTCAGACATGTTCATGCGCAAAGACCTTTTGGGACAGTCGTTTCTTGTGCGATACTGAAATCCAGTAGAGCATCCATTTTTGCTCTGTTAAATATTTTTTATTAGAAGTGCTATAAATTCTGCGGTGAGTTTAATTGAAGTTATTTTACAATGTTAGAGACGTTTACATTTCAGGCACTTTTACTGTTACTTATTATTTTTAATTATTACTTTAACTCCACCTTTACCACTTTTCACACGTTTATATACATCTACGCAATTAGTTAATTTACCGTTAATCCAATTTACGGTATTAGTACGAGTAATCAAGAGTGAAGTAATCACCTTCGTTAATGGGAAGTGGAATTATAAAACTCCTCAATCCCGCAAGTTTATTCATTTGGGAAATATTAAGCATACAAATCCAGATTTCCAAAACGCTGAACCAGCATGCAGCCGTTTCGTTATCTACAGTGCGACCAAGAATAAGGTATTCTGATTCCATTAATTACTCATAATATTAATTATTCATTAGGTTATAAGGTTACTAACATTAGCATTAAGGTATTTCTGTTTATAATTAAATATAGGGTGTGTAATAAAGTTTGTTGTTGTATAAATTTCCTTTTCTTTTGTTTATTCCATATTTAAAAAGAAGTTAGCGGCCGAGTATTTAACAATTAGTTTCAGGAAGAAGCAACCCCGATTTTACAGCGAACATATCTAGGTACATGTAAACATTTTTTTGGTTAATAAGGCGAATCGATAATTTTATGAACTTGGCCCACTTTAATCTAGACTGAGCATAAGGCACAAAATCCTTTAGTTATTACCCAAACTGTTAAGTAGCTAAAAATTGTAGCCATGAGTGTAGAAGTATACTTATAGAACTTAAGGGTTGTACAAGTTATTGGGACCATACGAATCACCATCAAACTTTAGTATCATATCTGAGCTTCCTTCAAACTGAACCTTTTGATGAAATGGAAACATGGCCCTTAAACATAAGACATAGTTTATGGTTTATGCAGGCTGGAGCTCATTATTTAAATTTGCAGTTTCCTCATCGTTGCATTGGAAGGGGAAGTGAATTTCGATCGCCAGCTCGTAGCCCTCATTTCAATCCTATGGATTATTACTTGTGGCGACATATGAAGACATTAGTTTATTTTCAAACAACTAATAAACGACAGTAATTATGGCAACAGATACAAAATGCCACACAATTTAATAGAAATCAACCTTTTTAAAGTTAGACAATCTTTTACAAGAAGAATAAGGAAATGTATCGATGTTGGTGGAGCGCATTTTGAAAATTTATTAAAGTAATTATGTATTGTTGCTGCAAATACTGTATAATTCCAAAATAATTAATCACATACATAAAATTTAACACTGTGTGATTTGTTAACTTCAACATTTTACTGAAGGCCACGTTCTTAAATTGTCATAATTTTAGGTCAGGATCGCTCTGTTTACAATTCGTTATTTAGATATTAAAATTGTGCACTCTTGTCAGGAATCCAGAATAATAAAATAAAAATAATAATAATAATAATAAAACGTGGTTTTAGGCAGATAAATAAGTTATAATTACTGTATTTTTACCTCTTTAATGGTTAATATGTCGAGAATTATCCATTTCATGGGTTCTTAACATGAGTACATATTTTAAGTACAAGACGTTAGATAATATGACTTTAAAGTTGAAATTGATAGCCGCACAGTAGCGTAATATTTAGGAGGGGTGAAGGGGTTAATCATTCATGTTGTACTCCACTGGCAAAAGAGATGTAACGTATTGTTCTACGGTTTGGTGCACCTTAGGTCACTAAAACTTTCCACTAAATTTAGTGCAACACTACAGGGAATTAGAAAAGTTAGAGCCATTAACAGTTCAATAATTTTCAACTTTAACATCTCGTAATTTGTTAATTATTAACATTTTACTAAAGTCATATTTGGCAAATCCTAATAATTTTAGGTTAGGATTCTACCATGTTTCTGTGTACAATTCATTATGGGACACCCTGTATTTGTATATCGAGGAATCTGAATCATACGCATACGCTAATGTATATTACCGTAGTAAATAAGATTTATACCTTAGACACGTAAGTCTATACTATGCAAATTAATCATATCTTACTTCAACATAATGTACCTTCCAGATCCCCTTTCTTTCATAGACGCCTTTTTTAAGTTAAGTCCATTTTTAGTGAATTTTGTTAAAAACAGTAAAAAGCGCTATTGTGAGAGTTTTTTTGTGCTTTTTTTTTTAAAGAATTACAAAACAATGCACTATATAGTGAGCGCCTTTTTCCGATCTGTATCACAATTTTCGAGCTTAAATGGTTAATATGGTTACGAGTTAAATAGAATATCTGGTGTGGAACAACACACGACCTTCCAACATACAAAGTAGAAATTAAAGAAATGAAATAATTTCAATCATAATTTTTTTTATAATTATGCATCCCATTTTTACTTTCCAACCTACATAACTACCTACATATAATGTAGGTATAGAAGGATATGCAATCAACTTTTTTTTCACCATACGCGTGTGTTTGTGTGCGTGTGCGTGTGCGAGCGTGAGTGCGAGTGCGAGTGTGTGTGTGTGTGTGGATGTGTGTGCACATGAGTGCGTGGATGCATTGGTGCGTGGGCGCGTGAGTGCGTAGGTGTGATGCGTGTGCTCGTGACTCACAACGGACGTAATATGTTTTGACCAATTTCTAGACGTTTTATTGCATGGCCGCAAACAAATGTGCATCCCTAATAAAGGAAAGGTTTTGATATTGCTTTTACAACTTTTCGTAATTCCTAGGTCGTGATTTCCCCAATAAAGCTATTACACAGGATCTAATTTAGACCTCCGCAAACCCTGAGTAAAGTAGTATTTACAACGTGGACAAAATGGACTGGTGGTGAAGCAGATGGTTGGGTTTATGTTATTTCGCATATAAAAATGCGGGAAAAGAGTATTACCTGAACATAACACGTCGTAATACGTTTGCTTAAAATTTAAATCAGCTTGACATTGCCAATTGGCAAATTGGTTAACAATAGAAGGTTTTCCAGGTACAAATCGGTATTTACTTTGAATGTACTTGGCAGTAACAGTGTGGTCATTAGTAGCGATTTATCGTTACGCATAGCGACTTTTAACTTAAAAGGCGACGCGGTGGCTATTTGTCAAAAAGGGACAGGGTGTAACAACATTTCATGTCGTCGGACTTATCGCATACTTTGTCATCGTAGATGCTTGCAATGCAAGTTACAAATGTTGAAGTTTAGTACACCAACGGCAACAAAAATAAACCTTTCACACTCAATAAATAGTCGTACTTCAACTCAGTGACTTCATTTTCGCCAAACCTTAATTAATATTCGTTAATGTCCTTTGCATGCTGCAAATAAATGTTTGTTATTGTGTTATTGTGCAGCACACGCGTATTTTATTTAACTACCTCAAATTAAGTATTATTTTTCATCGCTTCAGTCAGTCATCGTAAGTGTGAATTAAATAGTAGATATAAAAAGTAGTATTTAACTTTATCTTAATTCATAATGACAATTTTGCTTAAAATTAGGTTTAACACAACCGGTTTACATTGAAATACGAGGGGTACTGCTAAAATTCGTGGAAAATGTACAAATACATACATTATGCTACGTAAAAAGATTTATTGTTTTTCAACATATTCTCCCTTAAGATCTATACACTTTTGCATTCGGTAAAACCAAACTTCAAAACATTTTTGCCACTCTGAGCGAGGTACCCCCAAAACAAGTACTTACAAGATTCAGCGGCCCCTTCAGGTGATGAAAAACACTTACCACGCAAAATTACGATTTGAAATATTATTTTTTTCACAAACTTATTACTTTTAAAATGAAACTGCTCTGTTTACAATCAAACTGTCCGTTTACTAATGGTATAAAATGTCAAATTTTACGATTATGACAATCGCAGAGCCTTACCATTTCAATGAGTACTCGTTTACGCGAACTTTAGCAGTGATCCTCGTTGGTACCTAAGTGACTAGTGACTTTAGATTTAAATTTGAGATTACTAAAAAAATTACCTTAATGAAGCTGCGCTTCCGTGCGTCGTTCGTTACTTTTCAAAGAAATAGTGGGCTACTCATGTTAGCGTTAGTTTTCATTGTCAATAGGCAACTCAGCGTACGGGGTCGTCAAAAAAGCGAACCCCAGAAATGCGAGGTATCGAATCATTTTTCTAGCCTGTCAGTAAACGATCTTGTGCGGCAACTCCCTAGTCTGGACTGGATAACACTAATAAGGTGATGGTTCCTGTTGTTCATGCGTCTCCTCGGGCTCCTGAGTCTACTGTGCCTGAAAGCAGTGGTAATGAGGATCAGCTTGTGGTTTGTGCCCCTCCTGGGCCTGGAAATTACCACTATACTGTGTGTAATAGTGCAAATGTCCCGTATGGTATTCGAAATTTTTTAGAAAAACATGTAGATGACTATATCAAACATGAGCTCCTGTCGAACCGTTGGCAGCCAAAAGATAACTACTACTTCCCATATTCATCGCACTTGATCAACGGTAAGGAGGTGAAGCGATATTTTGGTGGAATATAAGTATCTCAGCAAAAACCTGTGGTTTGTATGTTCCCACATTAAACAAGGTTTATTTTGCGAATACTACCCGTTTTTCGCGAGTGGCGGTGTTGGGGGAGGTTAAAAGACTGTGCCTTTGCAAAAACTTGTTACACAATCGTTAAGAAACTTTAAGGATATTACTGGGAAAAATGGGGATTTGAAGACACATGCCAATAATATTTATCATAACCGAGCTGCAGAACAGGCGACAACTTCTGTTCATACCTATAATAAACCCAACCCCGTTGTAATAAACCTTGTTCAACAACAGTGTTTAAAAAATTTGGAAGAGAACAGAGAACGACATCGTTCTATAATTTGAACCATTACCTTCCTTGGTCGGCAAAATTTGGCATTCCGTGGACGCAGAGATGATGGACCGATGCTTTCGAAGCACCATTTATAAAGAATCCGTCGTGGCCGTGAAAGAGGGGAATTTTAGACAACTTTTAAGATTCCGTGTTTCTGTTGGCGATAAAAAACTAGAGAAGCATTTAAAGTCAGCTTCCTCAAATGTTACACATATAAGCCAGACGACACAAAATACACTCATTTCATTCCATACTTTTTGACGAGACAAAATAATTATGTATCTCACCTATTCCAGCTGAGCAGGATAGTTTTGTGGATGCGTTTGGGGAACTAGCTAATGCTAAATATGAAACAGACTACGAATCCGATGAAAAGGATTGGAGCGAAAAAAGAAAACTACTTACTACCGAAGAGAAGTTGAACGGAAGGGTCAGCCATTGGCCAGATTGTACTATCCCAGTTGAAGAAAAGGCTTAAACTTCCACTGGAGTGGTGCGCTGAAATAGGAACAGACGGATGTGCCGGTACGCTTTCCAAAGTTCGAAGTACTGCCACAGAGGTTCATAAGGAAGCCAAAAACGCTGTCAAAATACCTTGCTTTAGCTAAAAGTTAAATTTCGCGTAGCTCTAACGTGTCTGGTATGTGGGACGCTGTTGCAGTTATGAAAGAACTAATTACTTTTTTAAATCACACCCAAAACGAAAAACAGTTCTCATGAGCACCTTGCCATGTGCGCTTCGCTCTGTGAGACCCGTTGGGTAGAACGGGATGAAGGTGTACTCCAATTTTCTGTTGACTTGGTAAAAATTTTGAAAACCCTGGGAAAGATTTCGGAGGGGCGTAACCCGAGTATAGCTGGCAAAACTGCTTCACTAGTAACTTATGCAGTACACAGTTCATTGTATCAATATTGTGTTTGAGTGTAAATTACTACAGAAGCCGGCACTAGATCTTAACAGCAGTGCTATGCAAGTTAATAACACAATATCTATTCTTACCAGTCGTCGGGAACATATGGACACTAGTTTTAATAACGTCTGGTAGCGTGCAAATAGCTGGACAATTGGGCATCGAGCTGAATATCCTTTACTAGGCTATCCTCATAAATCTGCAAGAAAAATTGTCCGCTGAAACCTTGGATGTATTTCAGCTATCAGTTTTCATTCCAGAAAATATGTTAAAAATTCTCCTGCTGAAAATAAAGAAACTCTCTCCTCGACCACTTTGGATTGCTTCTTAACGTCAACAAGGTGGCTGCTTCCCCTCCGCTAAAAGGTCAATTGTTGCTGTGGCGCGAGAAATGGGTTCAAGAAACAGAACGACACAAAGAGCTTCCCATAACTGCTCTGGATATATTAGACAGGTGCGCTAAGAATGTGTTTCCTTCAATACATGGATTTTTATTAGTCCTTGCACCGCTTCTGGTGACAAATGCATCTGCTGAGAGATCATTCTCGTCGTTATGGTGCCTTTAAACATATTTAAAAGCAACCATGACTGAAAACCGTCTTCTCGGTCTTGCCTTTATACACATCCATAGGCGTATACCCATTAACATCGAGAACGTGATTACGAAATTGGCAAAAGGAGGTCGTAGGCAGGGATTGGAGTTTTTAAAAACCCTATTATGTAATTACTATACAATTTGTTGTTGTTTTGTCTTCCTCTACATTATTTAAATGTAAGTAGATATTACAAGGAAGATAGGTCAAATCGTAAAAAAATTACCCCCCTTAAACGAAATCCTGTATCCGCGCCTGTGTGTGTGTGGGTGCGTGCGTGAGTGCGAGCTAGCATGTCCGTGTGTGTGTGGATGTATGTTCCTATTCACGATAACTTCATTAAGTACGTACTTGAAATTTTATATTTAAGCCTAATTTCATTTCACCTCAAGCTGATTATATTTTGGGAGAAATCCAGAGACGGAGAGGAGGGTTTATTAGGGGCAGTTTTTGGTTTTTATCAAATATTTCTAAAACATTGTGTTGCTTTGAGTTGCTTTACAGGTCACTAGCCCTAGCAGAAAACGCTTCACATAATTTATTTATAAGTAATCAATAGAATTAGTTACGCCATCAATCAACAGGAACTTATGCACATACTAGAAATTCAATCGTATCTAGTATTAAAGGGTACACTAATTTCTGGGAAATATATAAAATTTTTAATAAATAATTTAATGCTTCTGAAACGACTACACCAATAAATGTCATGTTAACTAAATATATTTTGCACAAACGTAAGCAACTCTTGTTGCATGCATAGTAATTAATCATTTCTAGGCAAGAATTTACCTAATTAAAACTAAGTTTATACCGTTCTGAGACAGTTTTAAAATTGGGTCTGTGTTATTTGATTTTTACCGCTTGCAACGGTATTAGCTTTGTAACGAAACCAAATTTCCGTTACAAAAAAAAAAATCTTTTCCAACCGTCATCTGTCGCCTAATAAAAACAACCAAATCCTTACATATTTTCCGTACAATTACAAGATTTATTTGAACGCCCGGTATTTTTAATTTCAGAAACTAATTGATTGAATAAATCCTTATACGAACATACATACAGTTTTATTAATTGAAATTAAGATGCAATAACCTCCTTTAAATTATATTGTCATTACAATTATATAAATCTCTTTAAACCGCGCATGCAATTTATTTCATTTTTTAATTAAAACTGATTCTTTTCGCTGTTTGATTTAAAAATATTATAGTCCAATTTTTTTAGCTGACCGCATAAAAAGAAAAACTTCGTTTTTTTAAGAGTTGATTTCTCGTGTATGTTTGATTTCTTGAACAAAGCTTTCTTTTATAAATAAATATTAAATATAGCTTAATTTATAAAATTGTCTTACATCAGCGGTTGATCAATTATTTTTAATTTTTTTTATTAATCATTAAAGAATCCCCCCCCCCCCCTTTCAATACCGAGTTGTCAGTGGTTGTCAGTTGAAAAGCCAAATGTCTTTGGGTGCGGTTATTTAATTTTGACTGATTAAACGAGGTTTTCAAACTAACGTACTTACTTCTATAAAAGTATACGTGGCAAAGTTGCACATATGATCACTCTAGTTTTAAATTTTTGATAAGCAAAACACGATTGGTCAAACAGAAAATGTAGAAGTCGTTTGATTTTATTTGCTTGATGCCATTTTGTGTAGTTAAAAATATACTCTTACAGAAACGCGATGAGCCTGACATTTTTTTTACAAAAGTTTACATTGTAATGTACATTTCAGTTGGGCTGGCTTTGTTTCAAGCACTTGATTAACTTAATAATAATAGATAATTTTCTTTCGTTTAAGTGACCTTTCTCTTCAATAAGACGTTATCTCGGTACGTTTGTCGTTACATCTTTATGCTGTAACCACCTTCCGAATTCTGAATTTTTAAATACACTTCCTCGTTATCATTAACGACTTCTCACAGCTAATGCAAGTAATGTGTTTAAACCATGTAAAACTATCTTTTATTACGTACAAAACTAAGCTAACGGTGAGTTATATCCTTCTTTATTGTGTGGCGGATCCCTAAAATTTTAAACAATTGGCTGTAACTGTAATCAATTGTTTATTATTCAATAGCTATGAACAAAACCTACGAACATATTTTTTCAAAATTGGACAGTATTGTTTGTTTATTGCTTTGAGTTTAATTAAATTTGATAAGCTTATCCATGCAAATTTAAGTATACTGTTGAGATTGAAAGTAAATAGTTTAGAAAGTCTATCAAATATCTTGTCTCTTGCACACCTAAGCTAATATTTTTCAATTTTGCGTTTTTTAAATTCGTTAAACGTAGTATACTAATTAATCTGATAATAATTAAACTTATTAAGCTTACATACCTATATGTTGTCAAACTTTATAAATTTAATGTGAATTTAAAAAAAATATTGTTGAACCGAAGTTAGTTATTTACCGAGTGTGCTTTTGACTTGATTTCTGCTATCGGTCTGGATTCCTCTCATCGAAGCACATTTTACGGACGTGTCGATCGCAGTGACATATATGTCGAATTTCGACTTTATTTGCGAGTAACTTTGAATTTTAAAGAAATTGAGTAGACTCAGGAATCCAGCCCGGGAACTTCTTATTGTAATAGTAATATGCGACGCCTAGTGCGGACCGATCGAGTAATAATCTATCTACGGCAATTGTTTACAAGCGTATTGAGATAATCTTCCAGTTGCTTCCAATACAGTCTGCGACGAAAAAGCACATTATTTCAAATAAATTCACTCTACCCAGTTTGTCTTTTTTTAGAAGTACCAATTAGTTTCTTTTACAACCGTTTACAAAATTCGTAATCCACAAACTTTACAACTGTACGGAGATTTAGCTTCTGCGACATTTTCGTTTTTGTGGATATCAAAAGTGCGCCTAGATGACACTTAATCTTCGTATAAATAATGATTAAAAACAAATCGAAAAAATGATTTTACTTGTCGAAACTACGATTCATAATCAGACGTTTTAAAACTTTGACTTTTAAACCTCAAGAAAACAATTAATACTTTAAAAAATGACCATACTCGATGTATCATGCTCAAATGGTATGATAACATTAACATTTCTATGTTAATGTTAATTATCGGACGAAGACAATAATTCACTTGGTTTAAGCATGCAAAGTACAGAACATCAGGAACGTCTGGGTTTTAAGAAACATTAACATGCAAGTAGCGAAAATCCTTTATTTTTATAGAAATTGATATCAGATATTAAAGGGATAACATATACATGTCGCTAGACCCGCATTTCACCAAAGGTTTCCTATAACTTGAAAATTCTGTAGGGTTTGTTTATGATAGTAGCTCAGGACGAAAAAGGAATAACGAGAACTGTGCGTGGGTTTAGCTTGAGGTTGTGTAGTCTAAAAATGCATGTATTGAATACATTGGAGATGACTGGATACAAAACATGCACCAATAAAAAATATAACAAACGTGATCGTCATAAACGTAATTGTGCTCTTTAATTAAACAGAATAAAGTTAATTTTTTGCATGTGTTGCTTAGAACATTAACATTTTGAATTTTCTCTTTTCATGAATTCATGAACACATTTGCGTGTACCTTATTCAAATGTTGCATTTAATTAGAAATAATTAATTTTGGTATTACGTTTTTAATAAAGCACCAATGATAAATGCCAGAGTACTTTATATTAGTCCAAACCCAAGGTATTAATCAAACAACCGTTGCCGACATCAAATACGTATTATATGTTGTGCTAGGTATTATCACCAACAACTTTATAAAAATTAAAAAGAAATTTTAAATTTCGATTTTTCTATCATTTGCAAGCGATTATTATGTATGCCCTTATAACTACTACATTGCCTGCCACGTACATATGCATAAGCAGTTATATAAGGTTACGTTACGATTTTCCCTTTAATATCGATAAATTAATTTAACACCTCATTTAAAGACGTTCAGCAAGCTTTTTTCCCTAGATCAGCCATGATTGTGATTGTCATTGTGATTGTGCTTGTGATTGTGATTGTGATTGTGATTGTGATTGTGATTGTGATTGTGATTGTGATTGTGATTGTGATTGTGATTGTGATTGTGATGTGATTGTGATTGTGACTTTGATAGTGGTTGTGATTGTGATTATGATAGTGATTGTAATTGTGATTGTGATTGTGATTGTGATTGTGATTGTGAATGTGATTGTGATTGTGATTGTGATTGTGATTGTGATTGTGATTGTGATTGTGATTGTGATTGTGATTGTGATTGTGATTGTGATTGTGATTGTGATTGTGATTGTGATTGTGATTGTGATTGTGATTGTGATTGTGATTGTGATTGTGATTGTGATTGTGATTGTGATTGTGATTGTCATTGTCATTGTCATTGTCATTGTGATTGTGATTGTGATTGTGATTGTGATTGTGATTGTGATTGTGATTGTGATTGTGATTGTGATTGTGATTGTGATTGTGATTGTGATTGTGATTGTGATTGTGATTGTGATTGTGATTGTGATTGTGATTGTGATTGTGATTGTGATTGT